>CM052798.1:83296226-83347996 GCA_028533885.1 Nasua narica | reverse complement strand
CGCTCACTTGGTTCCACCTCTCTCCAGCCTTGGATCCACTGGGTCACTCCCACACGTCTCCTCCTCCCTCCCTTGTATTCTGCGGCCTCTCCCTCCTCCAGGGGGTGGGTGTGGAGGTGGTCCGGAGGCCCAGATTCACCCAGCACCCCCTTGGCCAGACAGCCCTGAAGGAGAGGCCCTCAGTGATGTCTGGAAAAGCCCTTCACCGGAGGCCCGGACTTTGCACGGTGATTCAGAGCAGGCCTTCAGGAGAGCGGGCCTGGAAGGGCTGCCTTGGAGGGGTCGGCCTCTGGGAAGGGCAGGCCTTCTGTGATCTCAGGCCTCGCCTCCTGGGTGCGCAGGGGAGGGGGCCTCAAGCAGCAGCCCCTCCAGCGTGCACTCCGACTCCTGCCTCCACTTCCACACGCTGCTTTCAAAATGACCTCAATGTAGTCATTCAAAACAGCCTGTAAAAGGCCCTTCAGGGATGCGGGGGGGAAAGTTTCTGATGACGCAGAAGCTGGAAAAGGCGGGCCACAAAGTGTCAGAGCCTCGCTTCCTGAGATCCTCCAACTAACAAATAAATTGAAATCCTACAAGTGGAAACAGAAGAAACGGGAAGAATCTCAACGAAACCTAGAATCACGTACATCTAAATAGAAAATAATACAATCCTATAAACCGACATACAGAAAATCTTCACGATGGGGACGCTTGGCGGGCTCAGTAGGTCGAGCGTGCCACTCTTGATCTCGGGGTTGTGAGTCTAAGCCCCAGGATGGGTGTAGAGATTACTTAAAAATATAGTTTAAAAAAAAAAAGAAAAAAATGTTCATGATGTAGTTCTAGGTGAAAAGGGTTACTTGCAAAATGGTAGCACTCAATTGTGTAAAAAAAAAAAATTGTAATCGTGAACTCTTGAGCAGGACAAAAAATTGTCACCACGTGAACCTAAACATTTATGCAGCACTTTGGTGACAGGCACTCATCTGGGGCTCAGAGAATGCTTACAACAACCCAGGGAAGCGGTTTCTGTTAATCTGCATCTCCAATTTGCATATGAAGACACTGAGGCCCAAAGAGACAGAGAGGTTAAGTAATTCGTCCCAGGTCACACAGCACTAAACGGTGGGCCTGGGATTTGAACCTAGGAGGCTGGGCTTGAGACACCACAGGAAGCGAGTCAGTTATCTCTGACTGTGTGGCTGGTGTTCCTGGTGGCTTTACTCTCTTTTTGTGTGTTTTTCTGTTGTTGTTTTTTTTTCCAGCTTCTTCCCGAAGAGCAGGTTACTGTTGTAATCCAGGCCCCACACAAAATAAATGGGAATTTGAAAAGTAACAAAGCAAGACAAACATATTTCAGGAAGTCACTGCTCCTGAGGCCGTGGGACTCTCTCCTGCCCTGGGGTGGCTGCCCAAGGGGGAGAGCAGTGGCCTGAAGCTGGGGAAGACCGCTGGAGGGCTCAGATCTCCCCTTTGTCCCACGTGGCCCTTGGGGGTCCCGGAGGCCTGGCCAGTGCCCCCGAGAATCTCAGGGCACCCCCCCAAGGCTGGGTTCAGGCCTCACCCTGTTTGGCCTTGAGAGACACTGGACTGGCTGGAAGAGCAGGCTTCCTTGAGCCTTGGGGAGGGGGGTGTGTGCGTGAGAGGGAGAGAGAGAGAAGGGTCTGCGTGGGTGGGAACACAGAGTCTGAAAGCCTCTCTTTGATCTCTTGGCCCTCACACGCCCACCACATATTCCCACCCACACTGTTCGGCCTCCACACAAAGCAAGGCTCTTCCTGGCAGCATCCAGCTGCCGTTGGGACCCTCTTGGTGACTAGACGCTTGTTACCTCGCCAGCAATGCAGGCCCTGCGGGACTCGCCACAGTGCAGAGCAGGGAGCCAAGGGCCTTGGAAGCCCAGTGCTGGCTCTTAGCTGTGTGGCCTTGGAATCCAAGCTCTCTGAGCTTCAGGTTCATCGTTTGTCCAAAGGGCTGACGTTGGCTGGGAGGGTTACACAAGACGGCACAGGTCACATGTCTGGAGCAGGGGAGGGGCACCACGAATGTGCTCCCTAAAGTTGGCCTCCCTGAAAGTCCTTCCTGCTGCTCCCAGCGTGCCGACAGAACCCCTCAGGGTAGATGGGATCTCTCCCAGGGTCACCCCTCCAGGCCGGCTTTCCCCAGCTCCCTTAGCCACCCCAGGACAGCAGGGATCCCAGGCGGGCCGCCACGTTGGTCGCTCTAGAGAAGTTTCTCAGGTGCTGGCCGTGTGGGAATCCTTGGGAAGCTTGGTTGAAAATGGAAAGTCCTGGACTCCACCGTGGAGAGTCCACGAAGGAGTCTCAGAGTCCAAGTTTTTACAGTCTCCCCAGTGGTTCTGATGGGAGCCAGCGCTCCATCTTCCTCCAGCTGGCACTGTCCAGCCTAAGAAGTGACGAGTGATTGGATGCTGCCCCAGCAGCTGGGACCTGAGAGACTGTCCCTCGGGCTGCCTCTCACTCTCCCCACTCAGCCCCCTGAGTGTGCCCCGTGGGGTGTGCCTGGGCCCCAGACAGGCAGCATCCTTCCAGAGAGGCCCGTCCTGCCATGCTCGATTCTGAAACTGGACAGTAGCTGGGGCCAGGAGCCCTGGTCCAGAATGTTTGTCCATCTGGAGGTCTGGGCTCCCAGAATGAGCCTGGTGAGCTTGCTCTGTGGCTCCCCGGCCCACCTCAGTGGGCTGGAGGGGTCACAGCCCCATGAACACGGCGCAGAATTCAGGCCACCAAAGAACCCCCCACCCTCACCCCCACCCCGAGGCCTGCCTGGGATTCCAGAACAAGCCTTTGGTGAGAGAGATAGCCAGAGGGGGTCTGCCCCTTGGTCTGTGACTGGGATTCAGAGGCCTGCAGAGAAAACACCAGGCCCACCTAGCTCCGAGGCAGGCATGTTCCAGGAAGGAGGTTGATAGCCGTGAGGCCCCAGTAGAGCCAAGCCCTGGAGGGGCAGTGGTCCCTGTCACTTAGAGCAGGCACCCGCTGTACCTGGCCCCTCAGGTCCTCCCAGAACGAGGCCCCCCTGGGCTGGAGGTGGCCTCAGACCCACGATTCCTTATCTCCAGACTCCCTGAGAGAGCCACGGAGTCCTGTCCCGGCTGGCCAGCTCTGACCTTCTTCCCTGGGCCGGTGTCAGGCCTGCGTCCCCAGAACATCTACTCCGTGTCTCCCCACCTTTTAGGCAAGTCGCTCAGATATTTAGAAATAGTATGATACCCTCTGAGAGTCGCCCATGTCCTCATGACGTGGGTTCAAGTTACTCTTGGAACCTCAGTTTCCTCATCTGTGGAATGGAGACAACTATGGCTGCTGCTTACTGAATGTTTGCCACCCCAGCCCCCCCCCTTCCCCGCCCCGGCCAGGGTGCACTGAGCGTGTCACATGGCTGGCACGTCCCTGATTCAGTAAACTTTCCTGACCCTGGGCGGGCCTCCTCAGCCCAGGCTCCAGGCTGGTTGGGAGGAGGTGCTGGCTCCCTCTGCTGGACAGCAGGTGAATCGCAGACAGGAAAGGCTAGGACAGGACAGGCCAGTCCTTCCCCGCGGGAGGGAGCTCGCAGGTGGCCTGGCCCAGCCCCATGTGTTTTACAGATGAAGAAACTGAGGCCAGGGCAGCCACCTCACTGGATGAAGTTTGTCTGCGTGGCCCCTGGACTAGGGACCTTGCCCCAAAGAGGAGAGCTGGGCCATTCCATCCTAAGGGGCTCCCTGATGCCTCAAGCGCCCTTTTAATCCCATTTGGGCTCAGTCTTCTGGGCTGCCCAGCGAGAGTTGGGAATCAGTATGGTGAGGAGAGCGTGGCCTGTCTTCAGACTCTGCGCAGGGGCTGAGGCCCCTGCTGGGTCCTTTCACTGGCAAGCTGCTATTCCAGGGAAAGTCCTGAAGGGCAAGGCAGGGGCTGAGGGGGGTGGGCTGGGGCATCCATCCAGGAAACACCATCCCTGGGAAGGACAGAGGCCCAGACAGCTGGGTCTCCCAGCCTGTGCCCCTCAGGGACGTAAGTGGGACTTTCAGGGACATCCGTGTCCTGCCTGGATTTGCTCCTCCAGCAGGTGACAAAAGTGTCAGGTGGAGGCCTAGAGGGGCTTCCGGCCCAGAACACTAGCACACTTGGATGATTCTGGAACCTTGTAGCTTCTCTAAGTTTGCTGTTCATGACAGTGGCTCTTATTTATTGAATACCTCTTGGTAAGGAGCTGCGGGCTTTACGGTATTATTTCTTTTCCTTTCAATGATACGACAAAGTGGGTACCACGAGGGCCATTTGATGAATGGGGAAACTGAGGCTGGAGATGTAGAGAAATGCTTACATACCTGGAATAGCTGGGCCGTGAGCCCGTATTCTGCGATGCGAGTGCCTCTGCAAATGGCTTTGCCCCTCGCTGGCTCTCACCTCCTGATCTCTCCAGAGATTAGTTATACAAGCCCTAAAATGAGCAGGACATTCCTTGTCAGCCTCCCTTCCCTCCCTTACCCACCGTCCTAGGTGAGTGTGTCCACTCCCACAGTTTTAGCCACCGTCAGAGAGCTGATGAGGCCTCCACCGAGGGCTCGAGCCCCAGTACCTTTGCACCTCAGACCCATCTCTTGGTCGCCCTCAGCCAATGAGCCTCAAACATTTCAGACTCTCCATGCTCGACACTGAGCCTGCTCCTTCCACAGCCCCCATCTGCTCCTCGCCTGTGTCCCCATCCCAGTTGTGGTCCCATCATCCGCTTCCCACAGGCAGCCACGGAGCCCTGGGTCTTTCTTCCTTAACTCTCCAGAATCTGTTCGTGGGTTTTCCTTCCCTGAGGTAACTGCTTTAACCCAGACATTGATCCCCCCTTATTCCACCACAGCCTCCCAAACCTCTCGTGTGGGGTCTCCTTCCAAGGGATTCTCCTTCTCTGCCCAATGGATCTTCTAAAATTGAGCTCTACACACCTCACTCCTCTGCTTGTAAATCCTTAGGTAGCTCCCATTGCATTAAGAAAAAAAGCAAACTCTAGATTAGTCCATGGCACCCTGGATCTGCCTTCAGCCTCCTCTCCACCTCACACCCTCCCCACCCTAAACCCGGCCACAAAGAGGTACCCGGAGCCCCGACCTCATGGCATCTTCTGCCTCCCCAACTTTCTTGCCGGGAACCCTCCCCGGACTCCTCTTCCCCTTCAGCTGGTTTAGGGTTCTGACCCGAGAGGGTACACCTCTTCTTCTGTCCCTTGTCAGAAACCTTAATGCAGGATATTGGTGAAGATCTCGATTTTTTTCTTCCACTAGATGTTGAGGACAGGGTTTTGCGTCTTTTCTGGGTAATGCCCACTTGAACCAGTAAGGTCTAATGGTGAGACCCACAGGACAATGGGCTGGTGTGGTCTTCTAGAACCAATGGATGCTGGGTGACCAGGCAGCCCCTTGGCACTCATCCCACCCCTCACTCCCTTGGCACCCCAGACCGCCTCACCAGTTGAGGGGCCATTCCCATGCTGGCCAGCAGGGGGCAGGGCGGACCCACAGACATTCCCTTAGTCCAGGTTCCGGGGTGGCGTGGCCCCTCTGGCAGGAGGGAGGAACACAGGCACAGAGCGAAGAGGCCAGCTGCACACAACTGGGGCAGGAGGGGCAGACCAGCCCCTTTCCTCAAAAGGCCAGTTTACGGTCACTGAAAATGCCAGATTGGGTGACTTGACAGACAGCCGTGGGGTTGGGCACCCACTCTTCCTGGCCGTACACCCCCACCCCAGCCTAGCTCTCCAACTGTCCCCTTTGCCTTTGGTATGCTCAGCCACTCCTTCCCAGGGGGAGAGAGCCCCAGCATCAAGAGGTATCTGAATTGGGCCCCTCAGGGTACCCCAGCTCCTTTGGAATCAACCCGAATCTAGGAATTTGTGGAGAAAGAAGTCCCATTCCTCTGCTCACTCCTGTCCCTCAAGAGGAGTAGGGAAGGTTTGAGGGGAAGCCGTTCACGTGGACATTTGGCAAAGCTTTATCCAGGGGCCTCTGTGCTGGGGACAGGGACACAAAGATGGGAGAGCAGCATCTAGCTATGAATCCCGGCCCGGGGGCCCCAAGTGCACAGGGCAAAGGACTCCAGTGACTCAGCCTACAAAGGCTGGAATGGTTATGAACAAAGTACGCAGAAGCTCTGAGGAGGGGAGACCGCTTCTGCTCAGCAGAGGGGCTGCTGAGGCTTTGACAGAGGAGGGGATGCCACAGCTAGGCTTTGAGACATGAATAAGACTTTGCCTGCTGGAGAAGGAGGGGCATCCTGCACACGGGAACCAGCATGAGCAAAGTCTCATGCAGAAAGCATCTGCCTTCAGCTCAGGTTATGATCCCAGGGTCCTGGGATCGAGTCCCGCATCAGGCTCCCTGCTCAGCGGGAAGTCTGCTTCCCTCTCTCCCACTTCCCCTGCTTGTGTTCCCTCTCTCACTCTCTCTCTGTGTCAAATAAATAAAGAAAACCTTTAAGTTAAAAAAAAAAAAAACACCACAACTATATGCTTTTTAGTGACCCCTTGTTGTATGGCAAACGTGCTATCGTATTTATTCCATATTTATTTATATTATTTCTAATTCTCACATCAGTCCTCAAGGTACCGTGATGCCCACCCTACAGATGAAGAAACTGAGAGTCAGGGAAGCAAAGTGACAGCCCTCGTAAGAAGCTCAGAAGCTGACATTCCAGCCGAGGGCCATGTGACCCCACACGGACTGGAGTTAAGGTGGAGGGTGTGTAGGTGGGAGAATTTGCACAAAGACCAGAAAAGTCCTCCCCTCTCAGAGGACCTCACCGTTGGCCCCAGCATCTCTGGCCAGGCTGTCAAGATCTCCAGAAAACTCTTCTCAAACAGTTCTCTCTTTGTCACACTTTTCCCTTTCCTCTTAGAAAAATGCCTGCAAATTTTGTTCTGCAGGTCACAGATTTTGTCCCGGTCTGGTTGAAAGAAAAAGAGAAAGAGGAGGCCTGAGGAGGGGTGGGAGGGTTGGGGCCGGACCAGAACCCCAGGGAAAATCAACCGGCCCTCACAAGGCCAGGGCACTTACCTAAGGGTTGGCTTCTCTCCCCTGACTCTGTCTCCCCCGTCCATGTTCTGAGAGGCCGGACCTCCTGTTCCAGATGGAAGAGAAGCCTGCTTCTACGGGGCTCCCTTTCTCTGCAGAGGACCCTCCAAGCCTCCCCTCCTGGGCCGCAGCTGTTCCCACCCCTTCCCTCAGGCCCTCCTTGGTACTCATCCAGCCCTTGTAAATTAGAACTCTCGTCTGTCCTTGCCAGGGGCCTCTTTTAAAGATCAATAAAAATGTATATATAGAAGTTGTGATAAATAATATAGCAGAGAAGGACACATACAAATTAAAAGCATTCTACCGGCTCTTGCCCCTCGCTCTAGCCAATTCTGTAGGGAACCACCCAATAATTTCTTGTTTGTCCCTAAGACATGGCTTTCTACAGACAAGCAGAGATAGCACAAGCCACTACATATGCTTTATAAAAAAGTACAAATGGAGGGGCGCCTGGGTGGCTTAGCGGATTGAGCCTGTGCCTTCAGCTCAGGTCATGATCTCGGGGTCCTGGGGTCGAGCCACGCATCGGGCTCTCTGCTCAGCAGAGAGCCTGCTCCCTCCTCTCTCTGCCTGCCTCTCTGCCTACTTGTGATCTCTCTCCTCTCTGCCAAGTAAATAAATAAAAAACCTTTAAAAAAAAAAAAAGTACAAATGGTGGGGCGCCTGGGCGGCTCGGTTGGTTAAGCAGCTGACCTTAGCTCAGGTCATGATCTCAGGGTCCTAGGATCGAGGCCTCTGTAGGACTCTGCGGGGAGTCTGCTTCTGCCCTGCACCCCCCTCACCCCGCTCATGTGTGCGTGCTCTCTCTCTCTTTCAAATAAATAAGGAAAATCTTAAATAAAATACAAATGGGATCATATTATAACCATGCTGTTTTATAGCTCGCTTTTCTTTTTTTTACTTAATGTCACATCTTTGACATCTTTTCCGCATCAATATCTGCAGATGTACCCATCATATATTTTTTTAAGATTTTATTTAGTTTAACAGAGAGGGAGAGAGAGATCACAAGTAGGCAGAGAGGCAGGCAGAGAAAGGGGGAAGCATGCTCCCTGCTGAGCAGAGAGCCCGATGCAGAGCTTGAATCCAGGACCCTGAGATCATGACCTGAGCCGAAGGCAGAGGCTTTAACCCACTGAGCCACCCAGGCGCCCCCCATCATATTTGTAATGACTACAAAGTTCTTCATAGAGACTTGAGCTACCGATTTCTTCCTTGATGGACATTTAAGTGGCTTCTGGTTTTTGCCATTCCAAGCAGTGCTGCGATAAACAGCTGTATTTGTAGCTTACTTACCCGCTGACTAATATGGCGTGTGTTTAAAATTTGAATATATGTCCCCACACTGCCTTCCAAAAACACTGTGCCCATTTATAGTTCCACCAATGTACGGGATTGTCCACACCCTTACATCTGCACCAAAACTGGTATTATCAACCTTTTAAGTCTTTGCTGATCTGATAAGTGAAAAATTATATCTCATTTAAAAAATTTAAATGCCTTCAAGGGTGAGGCTGAACGTATTTTCCTATCTTTGTTGGCTATCTGAATTTCTCTTCTTCTTCTTCTTCTTCTTCTTCTTCTTCTTCTTCTTCTTCTTGTGAATATCATGTCATTGGCCTTTGTCTGTTTGGGGGGGCGATTCATCTTTTTCTTGTAGATTCGTAGGCGCTCTTTGTATATTAAGGCAATAAGCATCTGAGACCCACTTTATCACTTCCTCCGCTCAAACTCCGTGTTTGGGAAAGTTTTGATGAATAGCAGTTGTTCTTACTTCTCTCTGCATTCTCTCAATCTGATCCTTGTACATAGAGCCCAGGAGTGTTTATCAGCACAAGGTGGCCAGACTTTCTGCATGGAGCTGGTGCAATCCAAGCCAAAAGCAAAGCCTTGGAATTTTTGTTAATCCTAGAAACTTCGCCACGGCTACATGTAGGATGTCCGTTGGCTTTCTGAAATATTTTAAGTGGCGTAAGAAACTCTAGAAGTCTGGGGCCCTAGAATGGGAACTGCAGCTCTGGCTTTGGCCCCCTTGGTGCGGTTCCCTAGAGCAGCGGTGTGGTCTGCACCTGCGTGCCTCCCTCTGTCCAGCTGCGGCTTCTTCTGTTCCGGTGAGTGGGTGGAGGGTAAGTGTATTTTCTCCCTTGTTTATAGGCACTTAGGGGTGTGGTTCCCCCTTCCCTTCGGCAGCAAGTCCCTGAGGCGGGACTGAAACTACTACCCCCAGGCCGGGCCCCGTGGGACTTTACTGGTGCCCAGTCCCACTGGGTGTTGAAGAGGGGATAGAGGAAGGCAAGATGGCGCAGGAAAAGGCTCACTCCCAGAGCCTCCCAGCTGGCCCCAAGCCCTCTGGTCTCTTACTTCCTTAGGGAAATCTCCCCTGAATGATGTTCTGCTCCATGGAGGGCAGGTAGAGGGCCCCGGGCGGGCGGAATGAGAGGCGGCTGGCAGAGCCCCAGGTTGGGGAGTGGGGTGCGAGACACCAAATGCGGGCCTGTGAGTCCTGAGGAGGAGTGGGGGGTGCAGAGGGTGGTGGGAGCAGGCAGAAGAGGGGAGGTCCCTGGGGCAGGGGGAGGTAGTGTTCAGGTTTCTGGGCCCCTACTCCCAATCTAAAGGTGGTTTCACGTGGGCCACACCGTTCCCTCCTGGTCCTGAGGTGTGCTGGCGGGGTGAGGGCGGCAGGGGGGCGGCGAGCCGAGCAGAGGACGAAAGGCCAGGAGCCTGGCAGAGCCTTGGCAGCTGACTTAGAAGCCTAGGTTGGTTTGTTTGTTTAACCCGGGGCTGACTTTTATGAGACCGCCACATTCCTGGGGGATTGGGGAGTGAAGGTGATTAATGGCGTTGGCTACAGGAGCTGGAACAGCAGGAGGCACAGTTGGAGGGAGCCAACAAGAACTCTGGAGTCCATGCCCCCAGAGCCCGAGACGCCCCGAGCTGTGGTGGGTGCCTGGAGGGGGGCACCTCTGCCGAGCCTGGGATGCCCACCCCTGGGGGCTGAGGCCGGGGAAGCGCTAATGCCTTCCAGACTTCCCAGGCAGGAGGGCTTGGCCCTGTTCCCGCCCCGCCGCCCCGCCGCCTGGTGAGCAGACCCGAGGCGGGAGGGGGTGGGATGGAGACTGGACCGGGGCCAGATGCCTGGGGCCACGACACACCTTGCCGAGCCCGAGCTTCCTCCTTGAAACAGGGCCACGGAGGTGACTCAGGGACCCATCCTGGCCCGTTCCCCTCGAATGTTATCTGACTGGCTCTTGCCAGCCCACCTGGGCCCGAGGAAGAGGCATCGAGAAAGAACGGCCCCTTCTTCCAAAGTTCCACTTCGGTATGCAGGAGTGTTATGGCACTTAGTAGACAAATGACCCGCGACTGCAAATTTGAATGCCACTCCCTTGTCCCGGGTGCCTCAGCGGGTATTAGTTTCCACTTCCTCTCTCCCTGTCCCTGTCATGCTAGTCCGAGCCACGGATGACACTTGGAACCCGGTGGTGAAGAGCGAGGCTTCAGGGCCAGAGCTGGACAGATGAGGAGTGGAGCAGGCCAGGCCACCCGGGAGCTGGCCACATTTCGGCTGGGCCTGGCAGGACCCAGTAGTCCCTTGGGGTGAGGCTCAGTCCCTCCCGGGGGCGCTGGCTCTCCCCGCGGCCCGGCCCTGCCTGCAAGGTCCCTCACACTCGCCCTCTTGGCTAGACGATTCCTCCCTTCTGTTCCACGAAGCTGCCCTCACTCTCAGGCACGACCTCGGTCCTAGCACGAGCTGTAGGCCTCTGCCCACCGTCAGGAAAGGCCTGGAAAGCGAGGGAGGCGCGGGGCCTTGGCTGGAGGTCAAACAGGAGGTGGTTGATGGTAGTTGACGTGAGATTTGTCTGGGTATCAGTGTGCATGTGGCTGCTGTCAGTGGGGGGTGTGTGTGTGTGTGTGTGTGTATTGGGGGCAGAAGTGACAAAATGCAGCTCTTTTATTTTAAATCTTTTTTTAATTTTAATTTTTAAGATTTTATTTATCTGACAGAGAGAGAGAGAGAGATCACAAGTAGGCAGAGAGGCAGGCAGAGAGAGAGGGAAGCAGGCTTCCCTGCTGAGCAGATGTGGAGCCTGATGTGGGGCTCGATCCCAGGACCCCGAGATCATGACCTGAGCCGAAGGCAGAGGCTTTAACCCACTGAGCCACCCAGGCACCCCCAGAATGCTGCTCTTGATAAGACATCATCCAAAGTCTTCTCAGTTTCTTTGGTTTATGTTCCTGCTGCAGATGAACTCAAAGGCACATGAATTCTTTGATTTATTCCTTTAGGCATGTGCTGAGCTCAGCCCAGGAGACTGTATTCTGCATCCAGAGACCGGCCCTCCCAGGGATAAAGGAAGAACAAGGTATGATTCCCATTGCCCTGAGCCCATGGCCCTGAGCACACAGCCCTGATCCCACATCCCTGCGGCATAGTGCCGAAAGCATGGATAGGAGTATGAGTCCCCAGGCTATGGTGTGAGTCCCACGCTGTGGTGTGAGTCCCCAGGCTGTGGTGTGAGTTCCATGCTGTGGTGTGAGTCCCACGCTGTGGTGTGAGTCCCATGCTGTGGTGTGAGTCCCACGCTGTGGTGTGAGTCCCCAGGCTGTGGTGTGAGTCCCAGGCTGTGTGGTGTGAGTTCCATGCTGTGGTGTGAGTCCCAGGCTATTTTGTGAGTCCCACACTGTGGTGTAAGTCCCAGGCTGTGTGGTGTAAGTCCCAGGCTGTGTGGTGTGGGTCCCAGGCTGTGTGGTGTGGGTCCCAGGCTTTGTGGTGTGAGTCCCAGGCTGTGTGGTATGAGTCCCCAGGCTGTGGTGTGAGTCCCAGGCTGTGTGATATGAGTCCCAGGCAGTGTGGTGTGGGTCCCAGGCTGTGTGGTGTGAATCCCAGGCTTTGTGGTGTGAGTCCCCAGGCTGTGTGGTGTGAGTCCCAGGCTGTGTGGTGTGAGTCCCAGGCTGTGTGGTGTGAGTTCCAGGCTGTGTGGTGTGGGTCCCAGGCGGTGTGATATGAGTCCCAGGCAGTGTGGTGTGGGTCCCAGGCTGTGTGGTGTGAGTTCCAGGCTGTGTGGTGTGAGTCCCAGGCTGTGGCAGCACAGACGGGCTGTTTGCTCTGCCCGGGATGGGGTAGCAGGAGTCTCCATCTCTCCCAAGATGGCCTTGAGCCTAGATCGATCGGGTGGGCTTCAGCACAGTCCCCACACTGGGGCAGCCATCGTGGCTGAGGTCCCGCCGTGCCAGCACTCAGCGGTGTGGAGCAGTATGGGCAGCAGGAGAACAGAGGTAGTGTAATGCGGCCAGAAGCTTGGGGACAGGGACAGTGAGGATGGGTAGATGGAGAAGCTCATTCCGAGGGAGGGTCGCATCACCAAGGCCTTGGGGGCCTGGTGGGGGAGTCTGGACTTCTGCCTGTGGGCGGGGTCACTGTCTCTGCCGGCCACGGGGCCCAGGTTGGGAAGGGGGGTGGATGGAAGAGGCCGGAGCAGGAAGAGGTTGCGGGAGGGCAGGACTTCTCCGGGCAGCTCTGGCCGCTGTCTGGTGGGGCAGGCCGACCTTGTTGATATGTCGCCCCATGGACTCTTCAGAGAAGCTGGAAATCCAGATTTTTCTGTGGGCACTTTTATTTTTAGATGTTAGCAACTAATTCAAATTTAACACATAAGAAAACAAAAACACATGGTGTGGGCAGAATAGAGAAGGTCAGTGATCCAGATTTGGCTCAGAGGCCACTGATATGCTTTCCCCACCTCTACCCGCAGGTTCCCAGGGGACCAGAGCCATGGGGTCCCAGGGGCATTTTGGAGATGGCTGCAAGAAGGGCGGAATTGAGGGAGGCTGGGAGAGCACTTAAGAACCTAATAGAACAATCTCATTCTTCTTCATTCATTCACTTAACAAATGTTTATCGGGTGTGTGGTCTGTGCCAGGCACGGTTCTGGAATACTCAAAGGAATACTAGAGGTCCAAGGGGAGAGTATAATAGGCACCCTGAGCTCCAGGGTTCAAGGCTGTGTGTCTATGCATGCTTGTGTCTATGTTCTGGGCCTCTGCTTCCTTTAGCCCCATTGTGCCCACCCGCAGGCCAAGGTCTAGGCTAATTCTGTTCCATCCCAGGCACTCTTTCTTGTCCCTGTAGGCCCCAGGGCTCCACCGGGAGGTCCCAGGCCAAAGCTGCCCTCTGCAGGGCCTCTGTCACAGTCTCTTTTCTAGATTTTGCCTTCCCTCTGGTTATAGCCCCCTTGTCCCCTCTGGAGTTTGTTGCTCCCTCCTTTGGAACTCACGGTTTCTCTGGAAGCTCCCATTTGCTCCATCGCGTGGGCCTCCACTCACCCTCCAGCCCTTGGATCCGGGTGGGAGACGGCCCTCCCTCCGCTTCCCTAGTCGGCTCGTCAGCAGGGAGTTGGCGGAGCTTTGACTCCGGCCCCAGACAAGTGCTCCTGTGTTCACGCATCTGGACAACTGTCCCAGGGCCTGAGCCGGCCACGCCAGACCCGCCTTGTCCTCGGGGCCCTCCCACTACAGCGGAATAAGGCCTGTCCACTTAATGCACTTACAAAAACCACTTAGTGCCTGAGAGATGGTCCCCGTGAGGCAAGGAGGACTGTGCGAGCCCAGAGACCCCATCCTCATGCTTAACCTTCATGCGCTCACGGAAGCCTGGCCACGGCCCATTAAAATCAGCCCTGTTATTATTATACCATCGTACGGATGAGGAGAGTGAGGCTCGGAGAGGCACGTCCCCCGCCCTACATGGCGGAGCTCCCAGCAGTGACCCAGGGTGGTTGACTGGAAAGCCCACTGTGTACACACTATCATCGCAGATGAGGGGTGAGCCCTGGGTTCTGAGCCAGGGTCCGTAACTCACCTCTGACCTTGACTCCGGGCCTGTAAAATGGGCAGAAGCACTGATTATCCTGCAGGGATTAAAAAAAAAAACAAAAAAACGTGAAGTTCACACTCAGAAACTGCTAGACGAATGAAGAGGCATGATTCAGTCACTCAGCAAATCTCTATCGAGCACACGCTCTGTGCTAGGCCCTGGGCTGGATGTTAGGGACATAGCCCCGAGGGAGACAGACCTGATTCCTAATCGCACAGATAAATACGTAAGTGCAAAGTGAACCACGCCAACTAGATCGTCTAATGGGGACCAAACATGGGGCCAAGGAGTTTTTCCTGAGGAAATGGGATTTAAGCCGAAGGATGAGGGGTGAGCCAGGCACAGAGCAGGACAGGGGTCCCCAGGCCCAGGGTGTGAGTGGGGAACAAGCCAGAGGCATAAGCCAGGGGAGGCTGGGGGTTCTCACTGGGCTCCCTTGGTCTTGCAAAGGGGAGCGAGCAGAGGATTAAACGAACAACAATCTCGATTTCTAGACCTTTCCTATGTGACCCAGGTCCCTGGAAGGTCTCCCTGCCTAATTCGCCCTTGGGGTCCATTCTTTTTTTTTTCTTTTTTTAAGATTTTATTTATTTATTTATTAGGAAAGAGAGAGAGTGAGAGAGCAGGTCAGAGTGAGAAGCGGACTCCCCATGGAGCTGGGAGCCCGATGTGGGACTCGATCCCGAGACTCTGGGACCATGACCTGAGCTGAAGGCAGTCGCTCAACCAACTGCGCCACCCAGGGGCCCCTTGGGGTCCATTCTGCGCAGTGAGAGCTGGGCCTAGGGAGGAGGCCTCAGCCCCCACCCCGCCGCCCCCTCCCCGGGCTGCGGGGCAGCTGATTGGAAGCAGATGCTGGGCCCTGCCGGGGCTGGCGAGGCCGCGGTGGGCCCGGCTCCCCACTGCTGACCTCAGACCTGCACCACTGGTATGTCCAGGCCGCAGACTCTCTGTCAGCAAAGCCGCATCCGTCCTGCAGAGAGACGGTCACTGTGGCTGTCTGCACCCCCAACCCAGCAATTTCCCTGCCACGGTGAGAAACCTCCTGGGCTCCGCAGCCAAGGCCCAGCTTCCTCCGATTGGGCCCGAGATGCCAAGTCAGTTTGTGGACAGGCACAAGGCTGGAAGGGGTCTGTGTCACCCTCCCCAATGACTTGGACACCTGTACCGGCAGGAGGGCACAATGAGGCCACGGTTTAGTACCCCGTGCTAGGCTCTGGGCTGAGGGCTCTCTCTTCTGCCACTGAAGAGTTCCAGGGGTCCGCGCTGTTGCAGGGTGCATGCCTGAGGCTCAGAGAGGGTGCCTTAGCACACAGCTGGTAGGTGTGAGCTAGGGCTCGAAACCGGGTTACGGGGCTTCGGAGGCCATGGCCCCACTGGTCCTCTGCGGCAGGTGCAGGCTGTGGTTTCTGTACCCCTCGGACACTCCCTGTACCTCCTGCTCCCGAGGAAGCCCAGGTCAGCGGCTATGCGAGCCCCAGAGGCCCCTGGAAGCGTGCCTCGTAGCACAGGGCACTGAAGAGGGCACGGAGAGGCCTGGAGCCCCAGCTGGGTGGTGGGAGCTCTTCTCTGGGGCAGCCTGGGCTCTGGACGCTGTCAAAGGCAGTGTGCTTGCTGTTGATTGTCAGTCTGAACCAGGGCTTCCTGCACAGAGGGGAGGTACAGCTTTGAAGCTGCCTCCGTGGCCCCCGAGAGTCACCTCCCCACACCGCCCCTTCTCTGCACCTGCTGCCTCCACTAGGTCCCGCCATGATGCTCTCCGCCACTGGCCTGGCCCTAGAAATGCATCCTCCTTCCTCTGCTTGCAGGACGCCGCCCCCGCCCCTCTTCCCTGCTTCTGGGGGCCTGGTTTCCGCTCTTCCGCTCAACCCAGCGTCTCTGCTCCATCCTCCGCCCTTCAGATGGGTTTTTTGCTCTCAGTCGGTTGGTTAGTTGACACTCACTGAGCCGTGTGGGCACATTGGGGAGCACTCAGAGTCTGGAGCCAGATGCCGGGGGGTACAGAAATGTGACCCCCTTGTCTCCCATGTCCAGGAGCTCACGTCCCCTGCTCCTGGAGCATAAAGAGAAAAGGGCTCTATCCCTGCCTTGGCCTCAGCTTTGGTTCTCCCTGTGTCTAGTTACTGAGAAGAAACAATATGGCAGCCTGCCCCACTGGAGATGACTTTCTCTCTGTTCGGTGTGAGGGTTAGCTTGGTGGTCCCGGGGTGGGTGAATCAGCCCGGAGGCTCACCATCGGGGAGGGGGCTGGAGCGGCGAAGGTGTGCAGCTTTCCGGGGACTGTCAGACACAGAAGAATAGAGACTGTTTGTTTTTGGGGGTGTGAAAAGGATAAGTAGCCCCAACTCCAGTGTGGATCCTGGGAAAGGAAAAGGGATTAAATACCTATCCAGTCTGTGAGGGGTGGACCCAGAAGGCCCGTGGACTCAGCCCTGGCAATGGCCATGTACATGTACGGGCACCAACAAGCCAAGAATATGGGTGGCGCCCTTGGAGCAGGATTGAGGGCCCTCACCCGCCATACTTGGAGTCCTGTTCTTGGAAGGTCCATGTGACCTGCGCGGCCCGGGGTGGGGCAGGACCGGCTTCCTCCTTCTGACCTCAGGGAGCGGGGCAGAGGGAGAGGGCCAAGCAGATTCTGTGCTGAGCACAGAGCCTGACACGGGGCTCGATCCCAGCACCCTGAGGTCATGACCTGAGCCAAAGTCAGATGCTTAACGGACTGAGCCATCCAGGCACCCTGGGTCTGGATGGCTTTAATTAAAACTGCAAAAGTCAGGAACACTTGAGTGGCTCAGTGGGTTAAGCCTCTGCCTTCGGCTCAGGTCATGATCTCAGGGTTCTGGGATCGAGCCCCATGTTTGCGCTCCCTGCTCAACAGGGAGGTAGCTTCTCCCTCTCCTCTGCTCCTCCCCCAGGCCCGCTGGTGCACGAGTTCTCTCAAAATACATAATAAATCTTTTCTTAAAAAAGAAAAAATAAAACTGCAAAATCAAATAAGCGTGATAGTGTTTGCACCCTGATTTCTGTTGGCACTCAGAGTGTTCAGCGAGACAAGAGCTTCTGTTTATTGAGGGTTTCTGGAGTGTCAGGTACTGTACCAAACCCTCCACATCCAGCGTTCCATTTAATCCTTACAAGAAGGCAGCTGTTTTTGTTTTGTTTTGTTTTGTTTTAATCACCATTCTACACATGAAGGAACTGTGGCACAGAGAGGTCAACCAACTCGCCCAAAGTCGCACAGCCAGTGAAACTATGACCGAGGCTTCTAACCCACTCCAAAGTTCTTCAGCCACAGATGCCGCCCCAAGCTGTGTTCAGGGGTTCCCTGAATCTGGGGAGGCCGAGGACATAGGGGCCTACGAGGAGGAGCCCTGGGGTGTGGAGGCCCGGGACCTGAGATGGGGTGGGGGGCACCATCAGGCGCCCGTCCCCCACAGCAGCTGGACCCCATGGCGGCACGGAGGGCAGTCTTTAGGAAGCCACCTTCTCCTGGGCTGCAAAGGAACACGGTGACCACAGCCAGTGAAGCCCGGGGCCCCTTGAGTTCCCACTGCCCGCCCGGCAGGGTTTCATAAACCCGTTGACGTTGATAGGGCGGCCTGTGTGGAGAGGGCAGGAAGCCTGGGGGCTCTGTGGTCTGCCAGCATTGCTCAGAGTTTCCTGGGTTGAGCTCTTCCTGCCGGGCCAGCGCCCCCTGTCCCGAGGCCTCCCTTGGCCCTTCCTGGCCCGGAGAGACAACTCCTGCGGACTCCAGAACCTCAGAAGGGCCAGGAAGGGGGCCCATCCTCTGGGTGCTGAGCCTTGGGGAGCTCTGAGATTCTGGTGATTACCTTGGGGGTAATCTGACGTTTCCCGGGAACCAGCACGGTGAGGAGGGGCAAGGACAGTGCTGCCTAAAGTCCGGAGACCCGAGCTCCATCCTTAGCTCCAACACGGACTGGGGCGGCAAACTCTGGCAGGTGTCTTAGCTCCCTGACCCCCTTTCCTCAGCAGCAAGGGCTCAGCAAGTTAGTGGCCCCAGCAGGGCTGTGGCCTCACTTTAGGCCTGCCGCCCATCAGTCCTCCCTTCTGAAAACTGTCCCTGCTGGACCCACAGATTCCTGCAGAAAAGGGGAAAAGCATTCCAGGCAGAGTGTAGTGGGAGCAAAGACATGGCATGTACACACAGACACACACACACACGCACACACACACACACACACACACACACACACACACACACGGAAGCCTTTGTGCCAAGAACTGTTCTAAACGTTGTATTAACATATATGTACATATATATTAACATACATGTACATATATATTAACTCATGTTAACTCATTTTCCTCTTATTAACATATATTAACATATATGTACATATATATTAACTCATGTTAACTCATTTTCCTCTCTTAGCACCCCTATGAGGTAGGTATCAGTTTGCCCTCCTTCTAGAGATAAGACAAGGTCCAGAGAGGGAAAACGACTTGTTCAATCTCACACAGCTAGAAATGGGACCCAAGCAGTCTGGGATGATCGCATAACTAGAAGCAAGGCTGGTGGGCCTGAAAAGGGCGGGAGAGATCCCAGGACTGGCCACACCTGCCTTGTCCACTGCTAGGGGCCAGGGCCTAGTACAGTGCCCGGCACATAGGTTCCTGAAGCATGAGCTCTGTGGAAGGCCTGGGGCCACTAACATTTTGCACAGCAAGGAGATGCTGGAGGTGCTGGGTTGGGGGCGGTATGGGCCTGGGGATGAAGCTTCTTAGACTCCCTTGTCTTCTCTCTAGCTTGAGATCTGGCCTCTGCCCAGACCTGTTCAAGAGTACTAGGCTCCTTCTCAATGGGGCTACTGAACCCCCACGGGCGGGAGGGTCCTCTCCGAGTGGGCAGGTGGGGGAGTTTTAAGTAGTTCCTCCATGCTCCTCTGACCCAGTCTCTCCTCCCTCTGCATACTAGCATCCTTCCCTCCCCGTAGAATGTTCTTAGCTCGCCCAGAGTCAGGGTCTAGGGAGGACAGGGGCTCTGCGGGGAGGACCCACACAGGCCTAGAGGAGACCTCTTGCTGCCGGCAGAGGCTGCTGAGAGACCGGACTGAGCTGGGCTGGAGAGCTGGGGTCTGGTGAGAAAGGAAGTTTCCATCCTCTGTGGCACTCAGACCCCACCAGGAATGTGGCTCTGGGCCAGGATCCCTTTAGGCAAGAAAGGATGACTCGGCAGAAACAGCGTCCTGACCCCACAGGATAACGGAGCCTCGGCACTGGGGGCGGGTGCCAAGTGGCGAGGCTGAGTCCATGACCCTCCCCCTCGGCCCTTGTCGTCCGGTCCGGTTGCTGACCCTCCCTAGCTGGCCTCTGCGCTGGGGTTTTAAGACTCTCCGAGGAGCACCGTTCAGACGGATGAGGGAGGCACCTCGCCCTGGCTAGCTCCTTCCCACTTCCCCGGGGGAGGAAGCAGCCGGCTGTTGAGGCCCGGGGAGCCTCCGGCCAAGGGCAGAAGCCCCCGCAGCCTTCAGGGCGGGGGGCACCGGGCAGTGGAGGTTGCTGGGTTGGGCACTGGGGAATTCCAGCCGGAGGGAGCCAATTGAAAGCACATGTGTTTAGACAGGCACAGAAACCCACAAAGCTGCTTCTCCATTCCTTGAGCCCAGCTTCTGAAAAATTAAGGATTTGTCACCAGGAACCCTGGGAAATACGTCCCTTTGTCACTGGACCCCGGCCGGTCACCACCGGGGACTACAGCGGTACTCCAGCTGGCACCAGCAGCCTGCCCACCTGCACCCCAGGTCCTGAGCAGGAGTGGGGGTGCGAAGCATGATGATATCGTGACAGCTGTGACCGTGGCTGCCCTCGAGGGGCTCCCACACACCCTGCTGACCACTTTTAACTGTCCAGTCTCGTGCATTCCTCGGAACAACCCCATTTAGGAGGGAGGTACTTGTCCTAATTTTTAGAAAGGAAACAGCACTGCAGAAGATCGGGTACCTTGCCCGAGGTCACCCACAGTGTGACTGGCAGAAGAAGCTTCTAAGTCCAGGATCTTAATGATCCGCTTTATTCATGACCCCTTCTTCTGCCCCTTGGAGGAAGGAGGAAGGCAGCCTGTCTGTGGCCTTGTGCCCCTTCCCCGAGCGCCTCACAGTGACTGAGTGTCCCCGGGATGGGCACATGGAAACGCTGAGCCCCTCCTGGGAGCCACTGCAGCCCCTGGCGGTTTCCATCACAGGGAGACTGGGGGTCTGGGGAGCAGTGAAGATCCTGGGATTCACGGGCTGGAAGACACAGGTCTGCCTCCTGACTTACCAGCTGCCTGACCTTGACACTTCACTTTGTCTCTGTGGACCGCGGCTCCTTCACCTGTTAAATGAGAGGGAAGAACACAACCGCTTAACTCCGCTATCTGCCCCAGCGAGGTAAAATGTAGACCGTTAGGCCACTGCGGCCAAGGCCTGGCCAGAGAGAAAGCAGAGGGGGCTGATGGGGGTGTTGGGAGGGGAGGGGGTGCGGGGTGGCCTGAGTTGGGGTATCAGGAGGGCATCATGCTAACTTTGGACTAATGCACCTGATAGAGACCCCCTGGGCATGACCCGGGAGCCTTCGATGGGGACCCAGGGCAGAAGGGCCGCATCTTCCCAGGAAAACTGCGGTTCTAGGCGCCAGATGACAATCTGTTTCTAGAAAGTGCCCTGTTTGTGGACTCCCTGGGACGAAACTGTCCTGCTCTAACCGGGGCTTCTATTAAGTCGACTGGTTCCTGTTACCCCAGCAACAGAGCAAAAGTGGAGGCGGCCACAAGCGGCTGCACGAAATCACTTCGTCAGTCGTCACACACAGGTGCTGTGTCGCCAAAGAGTGGTTACACCTGTGCTGGACTTAGGGACTGTCCTCTACTGAATGTGGTCGACGTGGTTGTTAGCATGCATGGCAAACGACGGGCCTCCGACAGGTGTATCTTGGTTGGTGGAAGAACTTGGGGAAGCATGAGGACTTTATCTCCCCCAGTGTTCATGGGCAACTGTATTTCGTTATATTTAAAACCTTGGCAGGCCGGACATTTACGTAAGATGTGCGCGGACAGGCTGACCCCCCCCCCCCCCCGCCCCAGCTGTCCCATTCCTCGGCCCTTCGGAGGGATTTATCAATAACAGCATATCCATCCTGTTTGGGCTGTTATTACGGCTCCTGGAACATCCTGCCGTGGTTATTTTCTGGAAACATCATTTGGTTCATAATCTCTTAGCAACAGAACTTTGAGGGCTAACGGCTGATGCACACTCCCAACAAGATGATTGTGATCCGTGGGCAAACAAACCCACAGCCGCCGAGGCCGAGCGCCCTCTGATTATGGGTTTAATTGTTTTAAGTCCTCGAACGTCACCAGCACCCACCGCGGGCTGACCTTGCTTTGTTACACGCCTGAGAGCGTTTGCTGTACCGCCACATGCCCAGGGCCTGGGGGAGCTTTTGGTCACAGCCGGGGGGCTGTGGCTGTCACAGCCCGTCCCCTCTTGGGGACAGGTCCCCGTACGGGGATCTGACTGGAAGAGGAGGAAGGCAGGAGCAGCGGCCTCGTGCCTGTCCACGCCTGCACATCACGTGATTATAACCAGCTTGCGTGGTGGCGTTAGGACCGTCCTGTCTCCCACGTGACAGCTGAGGCAGGGACAGGTCTGGCCACACCCTTGGGCTTGTAGAGGCGGCGGCAGAATTGGAATCCGGACCGGCCTGAGCCCCCAGTTCCCCGCCTTTCTTTCTTTTTTTTCTTTTTTCTTTGCTTCTTCCCGCCCCCCCCCCAAATAGTTGATTTTGTTTGTTCAAGGGTTCATACTGCAAGCATTAAACCAAATGTGGGCTTTGATTCTATGAGCTCCAATTCACATATCTAAGAAGCTAAAAAGCAAACTATAACCCACGTACGTGGATAAAAAACTAGAGATTTGTGGTTAGTCACCTCGGAGTTTTTTAATTTCTATAGCCTAGAACCCAGAAGTCATAGATCTCTTAGGTCCTTCTGGATGTCCCACAGGGATCTGCACTTTTCTTGAGTGGAATAACTTGGTCAATCTTCAGCTTCTGGTTGATAATGCTGGTTGACCTCTGAGCTCTCAGGATATAAGGAAGGTTCAGGAAGACTTCGCTCTCAATGCCATGGATTCCCTTCACCACCATTGACACAGGATGAATCCTGGATAGATTTCCAACATGGAATCAGTGAGATCAGCCACACTTATCCAAGAGCCCAGCAGGTATATCCTTCTGGCTTGATGGCTCCATAGGCACTTAGGGTCACCATCTTATGTACTTTCTTCCAGTTTTCACTATCATTGTCCCTTTCTGTTTCTGGATAGAGAGAAATGCCTGCCACACTCACTCGACTCCGTAGAGCCTCACTCAAGACATTAGGTTCTCCCTAAACTCGGCAACCCCTGGGATGAATGGCAAGGTTTTCAGCCATAAGATGGCAAAATCTAGCAGATTCCAGCTTACACTCACTTCCCATCCTGGGGTGCTCAGGTAATCCGGTTAGTTTCCAGGTAACATGTGAGAATGTGAGAATCCGCTGGCCTGGCAAATATAATCATGATGCAACTGGGACGGGACTTGATGATCTGAAGAATAATGAATTTGAAGACATTAACATTCCTCGGCCCCAGATTGAGACAACTCTCTCCCTTTTGCTGGCAGACTCCTGCATTTTCCATCACACTTCGAACTGGCGGTCACGGAGTCATCTTCATCTGCTGGTTCTTGGCGTCTGAAGAAGTCTGCTCCCGTGCCTGAAATGCCTTATTTCTTTTTGGAGTTTATCTCCTAAAACAACCACATGGACAAATTCGTCAGCCAGAGAGTTTCCCAGAATGCCGAAGGCACGTGCCATACCAACTTATCCAACGCCTGCTGCAATGATTTTTATTGTTTGGGACCATTGCCTCTTCTTCAGTGACCAGAGTGATCCGTTTTTTCCAGAAGGGTTGCTATTGTGCACAGGAGAGAGAAGGCTCTGGGGCTGGTCGTGGTAGCTGTGTAAAGAAGGCAATGGGGGTGCCCGGGTGGCTCAGTCCTTAAGCGTCTGCCTTCTACTCAGGTCATGATCCCAGGGTCCTGGGATCGAGCCCCGCATACGGCTCCCTGCTCGGAGGGAAGCCTGCTTCTCCCTCTCCCTCTCCTCCTACTTGTGTTCCCTCTCTCGCTGTCTCTCTCTGTCAAAAAAATAAATTAAAAAAAAAAAAAAAGGCAACGAATGTCAGCCGTGTGCCCTGCCCCCACTCTCTGTTTACCCTGTTCACACATCCAGGTCCACAGGGGCACCTGGGTCTTCACCGGATGTGTGATCTCCGTAGGCTGTACGGCACAGTGTCGTACAGGAGGGCCACCGCTGGGACGGGTCCCACACTGTGTGCATCCCAGAGTCACTAAGCCTGGGACTCACGGGGGGGGGGGGGGGACCTCCCTACCCCCAGGGCTCACAATCCCCTCCTTATTCTGTTTTTTTCCGGTCCCTCTCCAAGGTAAGATGGCGGTTCTCCGTCGGTGAGGAGTAGGAATAAAAATCAAAATCCTCGCTACCCCTGTATGAGCCTACTATGAGCCAGGCTCTTTACTGATATGCCCTTATCTACTCCTGAAAACCTTATAAGGACATGATATTGTTTTCCCCATTTACAGATGAGGAAATTGGGGGTCAGAGTAACTGAATGACACAGAAGCAGGTTCTGTTTGTGACACCCACAGTCACACTCCTCCCCTCCCCCAGCCCTATTACTCATGAGCAGAGGTGGATTTACTGAGAAACTCCTGGAGCTCGGCTCTGGGCCCCCTCACCCGCACACCCCCCCTCCCCCCCGTGCAAGGCCCCAGAAATTGGTTCAGATGGTCACGTATCTTTGTGCCATTTGCAAAAATAAGATACTTTAATACTTTGTCTAAAGGAGGGTCCCCCTCCCCAGAACCTGGATGCACCCTACTCACAGGTGTAGACCCTGAATATCCTGCTAAAAATTTAACCCCCTCTTCCACCCCGTCCCCTCTCCATTGGTTCTCCTTAGCCCTGTCACTAATACACCAGGTACTTTCTGCTTGAATCTTGTTTATTGCATGGTTCTTGCACCACTCGCCGTGTGTTTTGAAGGAACGAATGAACACAGCCCTTATCCTCATGCTTAAGTGGTCCTGAGCAAGGTGACTCGCTCAAAGGTCCCCACTTACAAACCTGACCCCCTTTCCCCTGCTCTGAGCTGCCTTTGTACTAGCTCATGCCTAGCTTTCCTCTGGCTCTGCCATTAGCGTTTATGCACAGACCAGACATCGTCTCGCCGCTGTTTCTTCCCTGACTCCCCTCTCTCAGTGACTTCCCTTCTCCCCCAAGTCCTATGGACCCCCTCCCACATGTCTCTCAAACTTGATCGCCCTGTTCACCTCCGCAGCCTCCACCACAGACGGGATCTCCCTCGGCTCCCCGGCTGCTCCCGGCCCCCCGGTCCGTTGCCCACGCAGCTTCCAGAGGCTGAGTCTCCTGCTGCAATTACCCCGTGAATTCTCATTTCTTAGAAATCATATCTGAAATCTTTAGCTTGGCCCACGAGGCTCACATTGACTTTCCTTTTTTCTTTCAGTTTCTCAAGCTCACTATCCCCCTGACTGGAAACCGTTGCACGTGCTCTCCCCACGTCTGCTGCCAAAACAATCTTCCCCTCCTCCTTCTCCACCGTCCTACTTAATTTTTACTCACCCTCCGGTCAAGCATCACTTCCTCAGGGCCACCTTCCATGCTCACCCACACTGGCTCAGAGCCCCGTGCTTTGGTTTTAGAGTTTCCGGTATAGCTCTGCCTAGAACTTAATTTCACCTGCCGTAAATAACCGATTGTAGCCTCCTGGAGGCTTGATCTGCCGTTGTGACCGCCGCCTCCCCGGTCAAAGACAGAAGTTCCCAGAGGGAAGGGACCGTGTCTGCCTTGCCCTCTGCTCTATCTTTGTCTTGTTTGTTTGGCAAAGGAATAAAGACCTTCATTCCTTTCTCACGTAACCCTTGAGGTGAGTGTTTCTTATCAGCCGGGGCCAGTGTCCAATGTGGTCCTTCAGCGACTTGGGTTCCTTCCAAGCTGTGGCTCTGTCATCCCTAGGAGCTGTCGTCTGCATAGCTGAGGCTAGGTCACTGCCACCTCTGGGCTGGAGGCGGCAGGAGGGGGTGGGGCAGTTTTCTAGGTCTGAGTTTGGTTCCAGGATCTATTACTGCCTAACCGACCACCCCTGACATTCAGTCCTGCAAGACATAAGGCATTTCATTGTCCAGCCAAGACTCAGATGACTGAGGGGGTGATTCAAGAATGGTCGGGGGCTGAACGAGCTGGAGGCATCTTTACTTACCTGCTGCTTGGTTGAAAGACCGGGCACAGCCAGGCCTCCACCAGGAAGCAGCTCCATTTCTGAGGCCTCGGGGGAGTTAGACTGCTTTGCGGAGCCTCAGGGCTCTCAGAGTGAGAGTTCGGGGAGAACAAGATAGAAAGCTCTCTGCCCTAGCCTTGGAAGTCACATAGTTGAAGACTGCCCAAGTCCGAATGAAGGGGTCGTGGATCCCCCTACTTCTTAACAGGTAGAGGGTGGAAGAATTTGTGTCATATGTATTTTGTTTTAAGATTTTATTGATTTATTGGAGAGAGAGAGAGAGAGCGAGAGAGCAGGAGCAGGGAGGAAGAGAAGCAGACCCCCTGCTGAGCAGGGAGCCCGACGTGGAGCTCGATCCCAGGACCCCGGGATCATGACCGGAGCCAACGTCAGCAACTTAACCGACTGAGCCACCCAGGCGCCCCGAGTCTGTGTCATATTTCAAAGCCATTATAGCCAGAGGGACACGTGCCAGCTTCGCTCACATTCCCCTGCTGAGAGCATCGTTGTAGGGCCCAGCTCAGTTCCCAGGGCTGGGAGACACTGTCCCTAGCTAGGCAGCCATGTGCCCAGCATCTGCTCTGTTAGAACAGAAGAGGGAGAATGGATTTGGGTGAGCTGTCTGCCCTCTGCCACAGCTACTCCTTCGGCCACCAAATATCCCGGTGCACCCCCTCTTCGGACACGTCCATTTCTGCTTGGGGGGAAGAACGAAGTTGCATTGACTTCCTGTTTGTTGAATGACAGGCTGGATGTTTGCAGAGCTTTGGTGTTCAGCCCATCCGCTGTAAAGACGGTGTGGGCGGAGGCAGTGCTCCTTTCCTTAACCCAGGCCCTCGAGGTGGGCTAGTCCTAAGTAGGGAGGCAAAATCAGGTAGCGGTGGCCTCTTAGGAGTGGAGAGAAATCCGCTTTTTCCTTTATCTTGGTAGTTAACTCCATCTATTTACGGAGTAGGGAAAACAGTAATTGCCAATTGAAAAGAAAGTCTATCTCATCGTGCATCTAAAATTAATTCCAGATGGATCAAAGACGCAACTGTAAAAATAAACCCATAAAATGCTAGGGGAAAGACAAGAGCAGACAGTTCACAGAAGAAGATAAATAAATTTTCATGCCGGCTGACAGTGGGTATGAAAAGACATAATCTTGAGGATGTGGGGAGACAGGAACTCTTAGGCATTATTGGTTGCTGTTTAATTGAATAATTTTTCTCTGTGGGGATTTGGCAGTATCTTTCAAGATGTCAAATTTTCAATACTCTTTTATCCAGAAACTACACTTCTAGATATTTCCAGATATACACTAGTCCCACAAGTGAACAAAATCCTATGTCAAGGATGTTCAGCGCAGGCTTGTTTAGAATAGCGAAGTAGCTGGAAACCACCTAAATGCCCCTCCATGGGAAACTATTAAGTAGAATCCCACGCAGCTGTTAAAAAGAATATGGTAGATTTATCAGTACTCACATGGAAAAATGTTTAAGGAACTACAGTAACCAGAAACAAAAGGCAAGTTGAAGAACACAGTACATAGTGTAAATTCATCTCTATTAAGAAAGAAAACAAGCGAATATAATTCATATGTGTCTAAAAATACCTGGAAAGATGCATGGAAAGTTTTAACAATGGGTACTTCAGGGGGAGTAAGTTTAAGATTGTGGGGAGCAGGAGGTTTTTTACTTCTTGCTTTCTATCCTTCTTCCCTGCGTGGATTGTTTCCATAGTAAAATGTGTATCACGTGTATTGCTTTTATAGGAGAATCACCTTCAGAGTGGTGATTGTTCCTAGGGAAGAAGGGAAAGGAATGGAGGAGAGGCCACAGGGACTCTCTATGTATAATGCTAGATTTCTTTCTTTTTTTTTTAAATATCTTATTTATTTATTTGACAGAGAGAGACACAGTGAGAAAGGGTACACAAGCAGGAGGAAGGAGAGAGGGAGAAGTAGGTTTCCCGCAGAGCAGGGAGCCCCAATGTGGGGCTCGATCCCAGTACCCTGGGATCATGACCCGAGCCAAAGGCAGACGCTTAACGACTGAGCCACCCAGGCGCCCCTAATGCTAGATTTCTGTAAGAAATCAAAATGGTTAAGAAATGGTACATTTTCTTAGTTACATTTTATCACCACCAGCAGCAGCAGAATGAAACCAAATGCGACGGTATTTTAAGAATCGATAAAGCTAGTAGGTAGGGACCAGGGAGTTCATTATATAATTCTCCATGCGTTTCTAAATGTTTGGAACATTTTAGGACTTAAAAAAGTTTAAAAAAAAAAAAAGGATTCATTCAACACAACAGCATGAAATAAATGGAAAAGAAGCCAGAAGAATGAAGAGAAAGGAAAATCGGGTAGTGAAAAAAGGTTTACAGCCCAGATTTCCGATAAGCAACTCGGTAAATTCCATCACAGTCTCATAGGAAGGAGATACGGAAACTTTATGGTTCCCATTTGGACTCTCAGATGCTGAGCTGTAAGCAACACTAGGGGAGGAGGGGCTTAGCGAGGGAAGGGTGTGGCTTAGCGAGGAGGCGTGGCTTAGAGAAGAGAAGGTTCCCCCCCTGAGGCCGGCTGGGTGGGCAGTCAGTCCAGGTGCCAGCAAGAGAGGCTGGGCGGGGTGCCGGTGGCGACCTGGGGTTCACCGCTAGGGCTTCCCAGGGCAGAGGAGTTGGAGGAAGACAAGGCGTGGGCACGGGGCAGCGCTGGGCTCCTCCCGGGCCTCCAAAAGACCCCTGTTCCTCTTTGCTTGCTCTTGTCATGCACGGAGTTATCCTCTGTCAACCTAAAGAGCAGAAGGGACGGCCCTGTCTCCTTCCTCTCAGGGGCTGCTTTTGAGGGAGACTGAGCAGCCCTCTCTGAGCAAGACCTCCCCAGGGCCTTAATTTGCTGCACCTGCAGTTCTTTGATCTACTTTGGTTTCCTTTCTTTTGAAACAACTGACCGCAGTGGTACTGCCGATCTGCGTTGAAAACCCTCTTCCTGTAAACCTGAGATGCGGGTGATAAAGCAATAAAGGGCAGAGGTCTGTGGCTCTCGCCAAGGGCCTTTGTTCTGGGTGCTGGTGTCATGTCACCCGCAGGCCGGCAGGCCGAGGTGGGGCCTGGAGTCTGTCCTGGAGGCTCGGAGAGCTGTCCCAGGCAGGGCCACCCTATTGCTGCTGGGGTCCCACCTAAGTGGCATCCTTGCGGGCGCATGGGAAGATTTCTCCCCAGGGAGGCGGGTGTGGGCTACCGAGCATCCGTGCTGCAGAGCCCTGCGTTCCAGGCAGCGTGGGGCCCTAGCGCTGCTTCCGCTGCTCCACCCAGCTCAGATCCCCGAGTGCAGGCTCTTGGCTTCAGGCAGGCCCTGTGCTGCTTCTCTCCAGAGGGGCTGAGATGCAGGGCACCACCCTCCCGCAGCTGCCGCCTGGGTGTGTGCGTGGGCTCGTGCGCACGCGTATCCCCCAGGCCGCCGCGGGGAAACGAGAGTTTCTTGGTTCCAGTCCTGGCTGCGACAGTAAGACCTGCTGAGCAAGCTTCTCATCAGTGCATTGTTTGATGTCCAGAGTTTCTGGGCTGGCGTCTGGCTTCTCAGTGGCCCCGATTTTGTGTTCTTTTTGCAGAACTCCTGGGAACCAAGAGCTGGCAGCCAGCCAATGCATGCAGGGCTCCAAGCTGGAATCCTTAAACACATCATCGCGTTTTAAATTCAGAACAACTGAATATAAACATGCTCAGCCTCCCTTTTTTTCAGAGGAGGAAACTGAGCCCCAAGAAGTTCAAATCGCTGGCCCAGAATTCCCAGCTGGGAAGGGGTGGGGTTGGGACTGGGTCTCTTCTCACTTCCAGGTCTGCTCCCCACCTTCTCTTCCCTGCTCTGTGTGCTGAGTCAGGCCTGTGGGGACTGCACGCGGGGAGGCAGCCTTACTCTGCACGGTGACGGGTGGGGAGCACTGCCGGCATGCGAGAGGCAGAGAGGAGCGAAAGCGTGTGGCACTTAGTAACCCCTCCACACGCACACCTCCTGTGACGTGGCCATGATCTGGCTTTGTCCCTCCACTGAGGCCACAGCTCCCATCAGGGCGCTCTCTTCCCAGAGGGGTTCTAGTCGCCCCTTCTGCCTCTCGCCCCTTCAGGCTTGGCAGTGGACGGACTGCTGCTCCTGGTCCAGGTTCCGGTCTCTGAAAATCATCCCTTTATTGAATGCTCTTGGGATGGCCCAATCCGAGTGTGCTATCTGCTTCCTCCTGGGACCCTGCCTGATCCATATCATGCTGCCAGCTCATTGGCAAGGACCCCTGGGTCTGCTGAGTCATCGCAGACTGCTGCTGGGCTCATGGGGGTGGGGGTGGGGGGGGCGGTGTCCATGTGCTAATTCCTGGGCTTTTCTCTGGCTCTGCTCATTTTCTTGCCCCTCCTCATCTGCCTGCTTTGCCTTCCACTCCCACCTGCCCCCCCCCCCAGACATCCGGGTATGTTTAGGGGATGAGAGTCCCTTCCCCTACCCCATCCGCACATGATGCGTCCAGGAAGTGTGCTCCAGAGTCACGGGCGTCACAGGCCAGTCACAGAGGCCCTGGGTTCTTGGGACAAGATGTCTTGGAAGCCAGTGCACAGAAACACGATGATTTCACATTGCTGGGAGAGCCTTGTTCCCTGGGGACCTGCGACCAGGAAAACTTACCCACTCACCCGCCCACTCACTCACTGGCAATGCTGAGGGGCTGACTCCCGACCAGGCCTATCCCCACGGGACCGAGCCGCCACTTCCTCAAGGAGACTGTCCCTGGCCTTCGCAGAGACTGGCTGCCCTGCACACGTTCCCAGTTCATCCCATCCCTCCTTGTGCCACTGAGAGAACTGAGTCCTGGAGAGAACGTCAGCCTGCAGAGTCTGGGGACCCGTCCGGGCCCCTGCTGGGGCTCCTACTCATCCTGTGACTCTCATCAGTCTCTGAGCTGGAGGTTCTCATCTGTAAGATGCAGATAATGCTTACAATCATTTTCTACTGCATCATAATAAGTGATCGTAAACTTAGCCACTTAACGCGTATCGCGTATTTGTTACCCACAGTGTCTGTGGGGCAGGAGTCTGGGCACCACTTCCCTGCGTCCTCAGCAAGGCCAAGGTGTCGGCCAGGGCTGGGCTCTCATGTGGATGCCCTAGTGGGGATGGAGACCCTTCCAGGCTCACACGGTGGCTGACAGAATTCAGCTCCTGGTGCTGGTGGGACTGAAATCTCTTTGTTGGCTGGAGACGGAAGGCTGCCCTCATTCCTAGAGGCCAGCCACAGTTCCCAGCCAGGACGCCCTCGCCACAGGCTCTCTCAGAACTCAGCAGCTTGCTTCTTCAGTGTCAGCAAGAGAGCGAGTCTCTATACCGATCTGCAAGCACGACTGGGTCTCTTAGGACGTAAGGTAGTCATGGGAGGGACACCCCGCCGCCTCTGCCAGCACTGGTTAGATACCGGTGTCCTGGTCATTCTATTGGTTAGAAACAGGTCACAGGTCCTGACCACGCTCAAGGGGAGGGGATTACATAAAGGCATGGACGTGAGGATATAGGGATTATGCGGGTCACTTCAGACTCTGTCTCCTACAATGCTAATCCCTCTCTCATAGAATTCTTAAGAGAACTAAGGAAAGTAATATATGAGAGTGCTTCACACAGTGCCTGGCACTTAGTTAGAACTCAGGCATGTCACCGAAGGGGGCTAGGAGCAGCTGTCTTTTCTTTGGCCCACTTTGAAATAGGATATGCTGGCCCACAGTTGGTCTCCAGGCCCTACCATGCCCTATCGCCTTCCCCCAGGCCGCTTCGGCCGCCCACACCATCTGTCTAGATCTGGAAGGCAGTTGAAGCGGCCATGGCTATTACCTGGTATGAAAAAATAGGTGTTCCTGCGATTATCCCTGAACGTTCTCGACGGATAAGGCCCGTATCTAGCGTCTGGTAGGTCTAGGATGTTGGATTTAGTTTGGAAACACCATGAAAGTTGAGCCACAGCAGCAACCAGAGCGACTTGAGTGCAGAGCTACAGGCCTAGGGAACATGCGGTGGTTGGCGGGGACAGCGGGAGCCGCGGCAGGTTGGATGGACGAGTTGGGGGAGGGGCAGGAAGAGTCTCTTGGCAGGTACCAATGTCAAGTTCTGCTGCGGGAAGCCCTGTGGCCCTTGTCGCCATGTCTGTCCACCTCCCTCCACCCCCCAGCTTTCTTCCTTTCGTACTGTTCAACTCCTCCCTGCACCCCCAGCTCGGAGCCGGGTCTCCATGAGATCTGGGTATGGAGGGCCCTGCCCGCGCTGATGAGGGAAGAAAAGATGGATTCTTTCAGAGATGGACCGTCCGCGCTGGGGAAGGACCTCAGCCCCTGGGAAGGGGTCAACGACTGTCTTTAGATTACTAGACGAGAAGTCATGCCTCTGGTTCCACACTTCACGTTTTTCCTTTGTTGTCTGTCTGTCATCCACCATTCAAGGTGGATGAATGAAAGCCCAGAGAGGGAAAGTAGCTTTCCCTGGTCACACAGCGGCTGGGTGGCAGTGAGGTCAGAACCTACGTATCTTGAGCTGCTGGTCCAAAGTTTTCTCTCTACAACCCCCCTCGCCCCCAGGTCTGAGGGCCCACTGGGGCTTGGGGTATGGGGCACACTTTTTTGGGCCCCAGCCCAGGTCATTCAGGGTGCTCTGGCTCCCCAGTTCCTCATTTCTTCTTTCCCTCTGCCTCCCCTGCTTCCAGAACTTTCTCCCCTCCGGGTGCTCCTTCTGTTGGGTCTGTACCACGTCACTCATCCCCAGTCGGCCCACACCGGCCGTAGCGAAGGAGCCAGACCCTGAGCACAGAGATTCCTTCCCAGCAGACACGGAGGCTGTTTGAGGCTCACGCATCTGAACAGCTGTTGCCTGAGTCTCATCTGCAGAAGAGAAGCCAGAGGGATCGTATCCATCCTTTCTGGGCAGAGCCGCGGCCCTGGGAGCCAGAGTCACTCCAGAGAGGCCGAGGACCAGCCTCGGCTGTGGGACGGGGGGCAGTGAGGAGGGTCCTACCGGGGTGGGGTCGCCTGTCCTGGGGCAGGCGGGTCCCTTTAAGGCAGATCAGACAGGAAGATCCCCCACCGTCCTCAGGTAGCCGCCATCATCCCCGGCCCAGGACTAAGAGCTGCTAAAAGTCTGCAGCATCTGGAAATTCTTCTTGCGGGATGCTTTTGTTACTCACCGTGCTTTCCCTGAGGCGGTCAGTGGTGAGCCCCTTAAAAGGCTGGAAGAGAAGGGGAGCTGAGTGCCTGTGTCCCTTCTGCCCCAGGATTAGGTATGGGGAGGGTGAGAGCAGATGGCCAGGGCTGCGAGAAGCTGGCTGCGGCCCTGCAGGGGTGGGAGGCAGCCTGGCCCCCCGCCAGGGCTGGGCAGACACTTTGTCATTCCGGGAGCCAGCCGCTGTGAGGGCTCCAGTGGGCTGGCATGGCCCTGAAGCCCGGCCTGACTTCCAAGAAACCACTCTAAAGCCGGTCAGCGACCCAGGGGAAGAGCGTTCTGTAGCCTAGTTCCACTTCCTTTCATAAATGGGAGCCTGGCCGGGCTCCTCAAGGGTCGAAGCTAGAAGCAGAGAAAGTGCACAAAGGACACCTCCCCCCACCCAATCTGTTACCGGCCATGGATCTGGGGCTGCAGACGCTGGACCTCCTCAGGCCTGTGCCATGGAGCACACACGGGGTCCTGAAGAATCCATCTGTCGCGCCCTGTGACACTCAGCGACACGCAGCCATGAGGAGTCACACGCGACCGCGGGCTCTCATGCGTCCACAGGCCGCAACACACAGCCGCTCGAGATCGCACGCGCGGCGCACACTGAGCCTTGAGCACGCACACGGACGCCCACCCATCCATCTGCCCTCATCACGCGTGGCAGGACATGGGCACACACGGGGATTCTGACGCCCACGCAGTCACGCACGGACTCACACGCTGCTACACAACTTCTGTGCATCCAACCACACTCACTGGCACATGAGGACACACGGTCATGGGCGATCACCCGTGACCGCATCCTGTCACAGGCCGTATGGAGCACACAGTCGCGGGGCAAGCTGTGAACGGCGCTGTCACACAAGCAGCCAGGGGTAGGGGGCTGGGGAAGCCTTGTTCTCGGAAACAGGGACTCATGAGGGCCTGGCTGTGACTAAGTCGGAGGCAGAGGGGTCCACTCGGGCCGTCAGACCGTCTACTTCCTGGTTATCATCCCCCCAGAGCGGCAGAAACTCAGAAGTTAGTTGTCCCCCTTGGCAGCCCGGCAGAGCATTCCCGGGTCCTGAGGCGGCCTCCTCCCCGCCCCTCCGGCTCCAGCTGCAGCGGCAGGACTGCAGTGAGTCAGCAGGAAAGGGCTCAGGGAATGCGGGGGGTGGGTGACCAACAGGGCCTGCTGTTGCTGAGGCTCCGGGGGAGGAGTGGCTGCCCACTCACTGGAGCTACCCCCCCTCGCCGGGAGGGCCGCAGACACGGGCCTGGGTGCTGAGGGCCATTTCTCAGCCAAGTCTGTAGGCAAGGAAGCAGATGTAAGGCGCCATGTCCCCCGGCTCAGGCCTCCCTGACCTACCAAGGTCCTCAGCTAGGCTTGGCCCTGGTGCCACAGCCCACTCTCTGCCATCACTGACGCATGCATTCATTCAGCCCTTCCTGGAGCACCCACCACACCAGGACGCATGATCTGTGCCTTCCAGTGGGGAAAGGTCACTACAAAGACGATTCCAGAGCCATGCAGACTCGCAGGAACAGATAGACGTACGCGTGCTCTTGGGGAAGCTGCGGGGGCCCACTGCTTGTGAGACCTTGAACTCCAGCCTCCGCTAACAGGGGCCAGGAGGGCTGCTGTGGATAGTGCCTGTCCCTCGGGGTGCTCCTGACCTCTGACTTCTCCCGAGCGAGGCAGCGGCACAGTCGGGGAAAGCACAGGTGGCCATGACCGTTACTAACGAGCCATTTTCCTTTTTCCAACAGAAATTACTGGGAATTACTTCTTCAGATTTAAAGAACAAAATCTTAAAGGCCATGTCTGAAGGAAATCTTTCTAAAAGGACTTCCTGCAGCACGGCAGATTCTGCACCAGCGCTCTTCTTGCTGCCTCTGGGTTATTATTTTTTTAAATGCTTCCCCCTCCTTTTTTTTTGAGAGAGAGAGAGCGCACGTGTGCACAAGCGGAAGGGGGGCGAGGGAGAGGGAGAGAAATTCTAAGCAGGCTCCATGCCCAGTACTGCCTCAGGGTTATTATTACAAACTTCCATTATCACTACCCCAGAGATGATGGTTCTTTCCCGAGCTCAGAGTAAGTGGTCAGTAAATACTTGTGGAAAGAACACACACCGAGGAGTCCAGAAGTCTGGCCTGAAAGACTGGAAAGCGGATGGCAAGAGTACAGAACGCTCCCTGGCACGGGGTTTGGTATAGGGCTTGGGGTACAGTGGATGCTACAGGGGTCTCTCTCTTGCTCCCCAAACTCTTCTCAAGAGACACATCCTTCCCTTCCCTTCCATTCCTTTCCCTCTTTCCTTTCTTCCCTCCTGCCTTCAGAATGAGAACCAAGTTTTTTATTTGTTCATTTCTTGCACTTGAAGGATTACTCAAGGACGTCCTTCCCATTGCCCGTAATCCCCACACACCCACGACTGACCACGTTGTGGGGTTTCTCTCTGTCAGTTTTGCAGAGGCGCACCCATCCCCCTGGCTTCTTGCCATCAATCTTAATTAGGTCGATTTGTTGTTCGGCACAAAGAACCTCCACCAACTTGACAGACACGCTTATCAGGGTTGGACCCGCCCTCCTTTCTTCTGCTTTGCGGGGGCTCACCTGCTTCCCCTCCTCCGGGGCTGCACCCCATCTTCCCAATGAAGGGGACACACTGAAGACTGTGTCTCCGTCTCGCTTCCTCCTCCTTTCCTGACGGTCTCTGAACGTGAAGACAAGCACCAGCCATTTTCCTTCTAACCCTTCTAATCACTCCGGGGAAACAGATGTTAACAAAAATCAGAACCACAGGAAATCGATGGAGGGTCTGGAATCTCACAAGGTTCTTACATCCTAATTATATCCGGGCCTCACATGTATAATATAATAAAGTCCAGATAAATAAATATTTAAATAGAAAAAGGAACCACAGAGGTCATGAAAGAAAACATGGGTGACCATTTTTTTTGTTATTTTAGAGTGACTAAGACCATTCTAAGCAGAAAAACCAAAAAAGCCTGACACATTTAATGACATAAAATTTGTCAAGTTCTGACAACAAGAGCTCTATACACAAAGTCAAAACACAAAGGACAAGCTGGGGAAAATATTTCCAACAGAGAAAACAAAGGGTTTGTATCCTTAATCTACAAAGAGCTTTCACAAGTTAGTAACAGAAAGATAAATAATAGGAAAAAAACGAAACAAAAACAAAAGCAGAGGCCACGAGTGGTTAATCCACAGCAGAGGAATTATAATTAGTTAATAAGTGGATGAGAAGATGTTCACCCTACCTTAGAGTTTGAAAAATCAAATTAATCCTATCAGGATGGCAAACGTCAGGAAGATGGATAATACTTAGTCCTGAGAGGACGTGGGTTAATGGGAAATCGGTAGGAGAAAAAACACAAAAACCTTTTTCGGAGGGCCATTGAGCAGTATCTATTTCAGTTTGAATATGCAAGCCCTTTGACCCAGCGGTTCCACTTGCAGGAACTTCTGCTAGAACACGGGGACACACTCACATCAGCGCGCTCGTGGTCCATCTAGAGGAGCGTGAATTTGCTCCTCTACACCTGTGTGTTCTGCTCTCCCCGCCCTTGGGATTCCACAGGCATTGGGGTGGGGGGGTTACACAGTGCAGAAACCCACTTGTTTATCTCCAAGCAGGGCTACTCGAGCCCATTCACCTTTAAATTAGAGTCTCATGAACCCCCATCGGTTACCTTCTGACTTCTCACTCCTCCCTAGCTCCCATTTTCCAACCTCCTAATTTTTTTTTTTTTTAAGATTTATTTATTTATTTGATAGATCACAAGTAGGCAGAAAGGAAGGCAGAGAGGGGGAAGCAGGCTCCCTGCCCAGCAGAGAGCCTGATGCCGGGCTCGATCCCAGGACCCCGAGATCATGACCTGAGTGGAAAGCAGAGGCTTTAACCCACTGAGGCACCCAGGTGCCCCCAACCTCCTAATTTTTATTAGAAAATCCCTCTGACTTCGGGAAACCCCCAAGCCCAGAGATGGAGCATGCGCCTTAGATGAAGTCTGTGAGGCCATGCCATCTGCTCATCATAGTGATTGGTCAGTGGTCGCATGTGACTTAAACTGGTCCAATCAGGATGCGTCTCGGGCGTTTGGTGGGAAGTCCTAGGACGGCGAAGGGCATGGTGTCTTGGGTGGTCGTAGGCCCTGAGATGCTCTAGCTCTTTTTTGCTGCAAGGAGAAGAATGAGTGTGGACAAAGCTAACCCACAGGGCAGAACTGAGCCAAGATAAATTACAGAAAAATGAAACCCGAGCCTGATGATCTTGCGAACCTCTGGGTAAAACCGCACCTGAATCTCACCCAGGCCCTGGGCTTTTCTGACGCAGGCGGCAATACCTTCTCCCAGTTGCCTAAGCCCATCCGAGAGGAGATGTTTATGCCTCTCCACAAACAGAGCCCCTCCTCCTCTCAGACAGTCAGATTCCTTGACCCTGGAAGGCTCAGCCCTGGAAAACAAAGGCCTATTAATTCTTTCCGGGAGCTTGGGAAGCCCTGACTTCCTTCACCCAAGGCTTGATCGCTTTGGGAGGGGAGGTTGGGGTATTGCTGAGGAGAGAGAGAGAAATGCCTCCCCATCGTTGTGGGCCTCCCATAGCAACATGAGCAGATCAGATATTGGTAACTCACTGAATTATCTCACCACATTGTTACAGCCGAAAAATTACAAACAACCCGAATGTTCACTGATAGGGTAACTCCCCATGGGCCGTCCGCCTGGTGGTCTACTCTTCAGCCTTTAGAAGATGGAGGAAATGCTACAGGTACCTCCATGGAAGGCCTCCCAAATACATCGTTTACCGAAAATCCAGGTCAAAGAACAAAATGTATAAATCCACTTTCCTTTCTTAAAGCTATAGGTATATGGTTCTCTCTGAATAGAAAAAGGTCTAGAAGGAAGATTGCATTATACAAAGATTTTTTTTTTAATGATCTCTGAGGGCTAGGATTCTGAAGGATTTGTATTTTCTTACTTTTTGTCCATTTCATTATTAAACTTTTGTAGTGTGATTTGAAAATATATGTATTTTCAGACTTGTTACAGTCCTGGGCTCTGGGCTGTAGCTCCCTATTTCCTTTTGTGGTGCTGACTGGAGGCCTGAAGGAAGCTGCCGTTGCCTGAGGGCACAGTCCACATCCTTGGGGCGGGAAGCTCCAGGCCTGGCCCATTGGCTGGTCTTACAAGTCACCTCCTGGATAGGCGGGGCCTCAGGGTCCGAGCTGTGTGGGGAGCTGTCCTTACCCAGGTGAATGGTGCCAGGTAGAAAGTGATGGGGGGGGAGGGGCTCAGTGGTGACCTGCCTTTTGTTGGAGAAAGCTCATGGCTTGGATGGTCTTGCCTTGGCTGAATAAGGATCCCCGAAGATACCAGATTCGAATCCCCTGGAATCTGTCAGCGTTACTGTATTTGGGAAACAGGCCTTAGTGGATGTAAGATTAAGTTAAGATTTTTGAGATAGGGAGATGCTTTTGGATTATCTGGGGGGGGGAGAGGGGGGTGTTCCTAGGTGCCATCACAATTGTCCTTATAAGAGAGAGGAAGAGGGAGACTTGATGCAGATAGAAAAGAAGGCAGTGTGACCACAGAGGTAGAACCTGGGACAACGAGGCCACAAGCCAAGGAATGCCAGGGGGGTGGGGGCGGGGGAAGCTGCAGAGGAAGAGACTGTCCCTCAAAGCCTCCGGAGACAGCACAGCCCTCCCGAAACCTTGCTTTGGGCCCGGTGATGCTGATGGCGGACTTCTGGCCTCCAGTACTATGAAAGAATACGTTTCTGTTAGGCCACCGATTTCCTAATAATTTGTTACAGCAGCCGTCGTAAACTAATAGAGTTTTAGAAAGCAAAGTACGCTAGCTGACTGTGAAATGCTCTTCCCAGATTGGCCTTCCTGATGACACACTGCTCGGGCCAGAAAGAAAGCTGGGCTGCTTCTCCACACACCCCTAGACGGTGCCTCCGAGACGGCTAATGAGCCCCGGTACTTGTGACCAGGGTGCTGGGGTGCCGGAGAGCCCACCCCTGGCTCAGCGCCCAGCCTCGGCTCCGGACGGGGGAGCAGAGGGGTTGCCAGGTGGGGGGGGGGCATGGCGGGCTCCCCACTGTGCCTGGTTTCTCCTCTGAGCGGAAGCACACGTATTGTTAGAGTACACACACCATTAAAAAAAAAAAAAAACGCACACCAACCCTCCACCCAAAATAACTTCCCACTTTCTAAAAACGGAATTCTGCCCGGTCATTACATTTCTCACTCCTACAGTGGTAACGTTTCTCACCCCCTCGTGCTCTGGAGGTGTGTGACTGGCCCAAGAAGGAACTACTATTAGTGGCAGTTTCCACCTGACGTAATCCCCTTGGTGAGCCAAGCTTACACGGAAGGTGATGGTCCCTTGCATGATAGACGTCCCCCCCTCCTCCCACGGAACCTCTTCTAGGGCTTGGGGTTTTGCTTGCTCCGATATCCATAGTATCCCCTGGCTCAGAAGATAACAGTGATAACAATAATGGTACCCCCGACCCTTGAACGGCGAATTGGAATTGCACAGTCCGCTTACACGCGGATTTTTGGGGATAAATACAGCTCGGTACTGTCTATGTATTTTCCCTTAGGATTTTCTTTTCTTTTCTTTTTTTTAAGATATTTATTTATTTATTTATTTATTTGGCAGAGAGAGAGAGAGATCACAAGTAGGCAGAGAGGCAGGCAGAAATGGGGAAGCAGGCTTCCTGCTGAGCAGAGAGTCCAATGCGGGACTCGATCCCAGGACGCTGAGATCATGACCTGAGCTGAAGGCAGAGGCTTTAACCCACTGAGCCACCCAGGCGCCCCTCCCTTAGAATTTTCTTAAGAACGTTTTCTTTTCGCTAGCTTATTTTGTTGTAGGAATGTAGGATAGAATACCTATAACATATAAAACGTGTTAATCGACTGTGTTATTGGTAAGGCTTCTGGTTTTGGGGGGAAGTTTTTGGCGGGAGTCATAAGTTATACATGGATTTTTGACTGCATTGGAGGTCAGCACCCCTGACCCCCACATTGTTCAAGTGTCAACTGTAATAATAAACAAACCGATTATGGAGTTCTTACAATGTGTCAGGTACCCATGTACTTCCCATGATTTATCCTATGAGGTAGGTACTGTCTTATTGTCCTCATTTTACAGATAAGAAAACAGAGAGGTCAAAAACTTGTTCAAAGTCACACAGCTAACAGGCGGCTGAGCTGGGGTTTGCACCTCTGCTGAAGGGCTCTCACCTCCCACGGTGTGTTGGCTGGCTGGAATGGGATGTGGAGGCTACATTTGGCCGGCTGGTGGCCAAGGCCTTTCTCTGTGCAAGGTGAGCTGTCTTGGGCAAGGGCCTAGGCTGAGACTGGGGCCTCCCCTGCAGGAGAACCATCGGCTCTCTCCAGATCAGGGCTGCAGGGGCCTAGAAAGGCCTTCCCCAGCCAAGTCTCCCCTCATGCCATCCACCTCGTCTTCCTGCTGCAGCCTTTGCAAAGGCCGTGACTGCTGAGCAGGGTGGGGAATGACCCTTTCCCTCCCCCGCACAGGCCTCAGATGGGTGCCCAAGAGAAACCAATGTAAAGCCCTTAGGCTCCGGCATGGGGCCAAACCTGGCTTTATCTTGCTCACATTTATCTAACAGTTGGGTGGATAAACAGACCAGATGCTTTGGGATGGCTCTGGGTGCCGAGACCAGAAGGGGTGCCAAGGAGCCTCCCTCTTCTCCTTTCCCTGTGGGGAGGGGAGTGGGGCAAAGGGACCCCTCCCCTGTGCCCTGGGTGGGGGTGGGGGGGAAGAGGACAGGCACGCACTCTGCCTGCTCCTTCACAAGCCTGACTGGCTGAAATGAACAGCCTAGAACTTGGAGTGAGGAGACTTGGCCTTGCCCTTGCTTTCCCAGGTAGTCCTCTCCGTGCATCCCACGCTTCCCTTCTGAAAGCCGAGGGATTAGATGTGTTTTGATAGAGGAAAGCCATTTGTAAACGCCTAACTGCTCTACAAATCCAAGCTTCCTTGGGGAGGCAGCAGGGCCTAAGCAGTCAAGTCCAGCCCTCCTGGTCTACACCTCCTGCCCGGTCATCCCTGAGACTGTTCCCCCAGGCTGAAAAAAACACACATCTCAGGGTGGTTGCCTGACTTAAAGAGACACAGCATAGGACAGCTCCTCCTTGCCAGGGCAGAGCCCCGCTCCTGCTTCTGCGAGCCGCAGGGGGGCTCTTGGTATCCGTGCCTGATCCTTCGGAGGTGGAAGGCAACCAGCCGAGGGGATCACAGCCTGGCAGCTCTGGCCTGCATGGGCCAGACCCGGGTTTTCGCCCGGGCACGCACGCGCATCGAACACACACTGCACAGGAGGTACCTTGCGCAGGAGAAGAGGGGTTTCTGGGATACATACCCGCAGTCCCCACCACCCCTCTCTGCTCTATTTCAGGGCTCCTTAATGTTTTTGAAGATTTTTTTTTAATTTATTTATTCATGAGAGACAGAAAGAGAGAGAGGCAGAGGCAGAGGGAGAAGCAGGCTCCCCTGCGGGGGAGGGAGCGATGCGGGACTCGATCTTAGGACCCTGGGATCATGACCCGAGCCGAGCCGAAGGCAGACGCTTAACGGACTGAGCCACCCAGGCGCCCTGCTTAATGCTTTTGTAACCCGCCTGGGTGCAGCTGGCGGATGAGCTGGCCTCCGGAGAAGCCTGGCCAGCGGGTTTGGGTGTCAGCGGGGGTGGGGGGAGCACGGGGAGGGGAGGGCTGATGCCGCTCTCACCCCCAGCCACACCCAGGTCTTGGCAGAGCACGAGTGGGTGCATTACGAGGGGGAGTCCTGAACTGATCCGAGCCCCACGGCTTTCCCTCACCCCCACCCACTCCTCAGAGACAAGAGCTCCAAGTCCAGCCTCCGCTGGGGCTGCTGCCTCCTTTCCTCCCTTCCTTCTTTCCACCCAGCCGCCCTGGACCCCTCTTTCCCCAGAGGGGCTCAGGGCAGAGGGAGGCAGTGTTGCCGCTGGGCCTGTGGAGGAGGCCGAGGGCTGGGTGTACCCTGGCCGGCAGCCCAGGAAGCCTGAGCATGTAATTAAAAGATTGTATCTTCCCTGGTCTGCCTTTTGGGGCAAGAGCTCCCAGTGAAGCCTTCACCTTGCGACCTCTGTTTGGGCACTGCCCCCCCCCCCCCCCCCCGCCGGGCTCTGTTCTGTCCCCTTAGGCAGTGTCTGCAGTTCCCTTTGAACGGGTTCTGGGCAGAGAGGACAGACTCCCCTCCGGGCCCCCTAATAGCCACCCAGCAGGGGGAGCGATCTGTCCCCCACGGCTGATAAGGCACGGTGGCACCCATCCTGGAGGACCGGTGCTCAGTCTGCGGAGGGCACCCAGCTAGTCAGTGCAGAGCTGAGCCTCCGATAGAGCTTTCCTGAGGGTGGCAGCTGCTTCGAGGACCGTGGGGGATGGGGATGGGGGGGTAAACGGCAGAAGAGCTCCCCACCCCCCAGCACTAGGCAATGTAGACAATGGCTTTTAGGAACTCAGGTGGCCATGGAACACTTGGGCCTTTGCAAGACCGGGACACATCGAGGCGTCGTGGCCTTGGCAGCCCCACACCCCCCATGGGCCCAGCTTCACCAGCCAGAAGGAAGTAAGGCAAGCAAGTGTGCTGGGCAGGGAAAAAGAACCAGCTTCTAGGGATTCCAAGGCGGGGGCAGGGTAAGACAGAATGGAAAGGTCAAGGGCTAGGAGCCTGGGGTGCCCGGGCAATGGGGAGAGCATTTAAGGGGTGAGCTAGTGGGCTGGCTGTGCGGCCCTTACTGTCTTGCTTCTCTGCGTCTGGTCAGGAGGGGGCGGTGGTGGGCGTGTGATTTCTGGGCCTGGGGGCCTGGGCCGAGAGGCTGTGCGTGCCCCCGGGGGGAGGGCACGGGGGGGGGGGGGGCACCGAGGCTGGCAGCGGGCTGTCTCCCAGGCAGGGGGCTGCTGTCCCAGGGCTGCTGCTGCCATTCACTGGCTCCGCGCTGAGCACGTGCAGGCACCATTGTTAGCCCAGTCTACAGATGGACGGTAGACTGACCCAGGGCCAGTGCCAGAAGCTGAATCAGGTGAGTTTGCTCCCGAGTCCCCATTCTTAGCGTAACTGCCCTCCCACAATCCCCCAGCGCACCAGATCTTCTTGTGTGGTTTTTCTCCTTCTTGGCCTTGGGGTCAGTAAGACTACATTTCCAGTCCCCAGGGCCCCTCAGGGGGTCACAAGCCTCAGACCATGGGGAGCCATAGAGGCCTCCCTTTGTGTTCAGCTGGGCCTCCTTCCTGCCCGGGAAAGAAGGGCAGGGGGAGGAGTGGGGGAGGGGCTTGGGAAAGTCTTGGGGGTGGCCACAGAGATCTCCCCTGGAGACTGGGAGCTTCAGGTAAGTGCCGGTGTGACCTCAGCCGGGGTGGGGATGGGTGAGGAGAGAAGGGTTGCTCAGGGGTATAGCTAATGAGGATGGCCCCCAGAAACTATCCAGAGGCTTCTTGTTCTTTTCTTAGAGGGCGTCCAGGTCATGTGGCCAGTCAGCCCTCGGGCTTCATGACGTCTCTCAGCCTGGTCTTCTCACACCCGGCCTGGTGGTGGGCTGTGGTGGGCCGCTGGAATCTGGCAGTCTGGACCCAAGGCCCACCAAGCCCCTGAAACTGTGTTGGGACCCGGTTCCTGCCTGCCTAAGAGTAGGGCCTGTGCTGTGAGGGGTGGTAGGAAATATCGCGTCTTGCTGGAAGGTCAGGAAAGGCCCAGAGTGCAGGTCCTTTAAGGGTGAAAGAACCAGACCAGGAATGAAAGGAAAGGCATCCTCAGAGGTGGGAATAGCATGGACAAGGACAGGTGACAGCGAAGGCTTTTCAGGGACTGCAAGTCCGCTGGGCAGCTGGAGTGAGAGTGAGAGAAGAGGAAGAGTGAGAGGGGAGACACGAGGAGGGGATCACATCCGGCCGAGGGACCGGGGAGGCCCTGAATACCCGGCTGCAGGGCAAGGCCTCTGGCCCAGCCGTCGAAGGCTTGAAGCAGCTGCGCGATGTGGTCGCGCTTGCTTCTGGAAAAGCCCCACTTGCCACAGGCGTGGCATGGGGAGAGCGGTTAGGCGGTGCCCGTCGGAGCACGGTATCCACACACTTCGTGGAGGAACTCGACGGTGAGCAACCTGAACAAGTGTTCAGCGGTGTAACGGTCCCGGCTGGGGCCAGACAGGTCGTCCTCCCCGGAGCTGGAGTGGGGCCGGCTTGGCCGGAGAGATGAACAGGCTCAAAGAGAAACAGACGTGGCCGCCGTGAGTGGGGCTGAGGAGGCTGCGGTGCGGGCAGATGACTCAGTTGCCTGTGTCCCGTGCCCGCACTGGCAGCTTCTGGGGTTGGGACAAGCATTCGAGGCAGGGTGGGGGTGTGAGGGAGCGGGAGAGGGGCCGCCCCAGCGAGGCCGCGGCTGGACAAGCACCGGGTCCCCACCTCTGTTTCCACCCAGAGGGCACCCTGGAGGAGCGAGGGTCTTTCTGCAGGAGGCTGGGCAGTCCAGGTTAGCCCCTTCGGTGCCAGCCCCGTCACGCCCGGCCCCTCTCCCGGGCCCTAGCGTCCGGGGCGCCCCAAGGCAGGACCGGCAGGTCAAGCCTGCATTTCCTTTCTCCCTCATAGAAACGTATCATTGGCTTCCAGCCTCCCAGCCTTGGAAGCCCGGGGCAGTCTCCGTCCCGGGGCCATGCCCAGGGGCCGGTGCCCTCTTCTCGACTTGCCCTTGCCTCTCGGCTCCGTCTCTGCCACCTGGCTCCTCAGAGAGATGTAAGTCGCCCACTAAGCCCAGCTGGTTTCCCAAGAAGGGGGCTGGAGCCTGGGGCTTCCTCAGAGGAACGGATTCTGGTGGTAGGATATCAAGCCTCCTGGCGGGGCGAGCGGGCGGGAAGCACCATCGCTGCAGAGCCGTCCGCACCGTGGCTTGGACTCTCGGCAGGTCTGAACGGCTCTCCCTGGGGGCTCCCTGGGGCTCTGTTCCGAGGGTCCCACGAAGCAGGCCTAGAAGGTTGGCCCTTGGCTCGAGGAAGGGAGGGCAGGATGGCTGCTGGCACCACTGTGCTCACCTAACTCAGGGCCTGGAGGTCGGAGTGAGTCACTGATGCCGGCTTGGCTGCTCCCTTGGCTCCCCAGGAGGAGGGGAGGGAGGTCTGAGGGAGAGCCCAGCGGGCTTCTCTGGGGGCAGGGGGACTGGGACAGCAGTGCGGGCAAAGGGCGCTCTAGGGAGACTCTATGGACAGTGGAAAAAAAGCAAAAAAGACAGAGGCAGGAAAGATGACTCCATGAGCTTTCCCTTCCTTGAGTAAAGCAAGGACGAGTGGGTGGAGCTGAGGGGTTGTTGAGTAATGTCCTCACGGGGAGGCCGAAATGGGTCCGGCATGTGACCCTCGGGTGGCGCGAGCCCCAGTGAAGTCATTCTTTCTCCTGGCCTCAGCTTCTCCGGCTTCTCAGGATGACAGGGTGCCCTCCTGATGCAAACTCTTTCTTAATGACACAAGACCAATCTCTCCGGCCAGCCGGCCTGCCTTCCTGCCTTCCTGCCTTCCTCCCTCCCTCCCTTCCATCCACCGACAGCCGCTGAGGACAAAGAGGAAGAGTGCTTCTAGGCACAGATGCAGAGAGGGTCAGTTTCTACTTAGTGACCCCTATGCAAGCATGCAAGGCTGTGGGGGCAGAGAGACATGGGGGCCCCGGGAGAGGGGCTGGCCATGCCTGCTTGTACAGGGAGGCTCCACAGAGGGGGTGGCATTTCCTAAAGAAAGAGGAGCGACTCGCTGTGAAGAGAGAACAGGAAGGGGACTCGCAGACGAAGGGTCGGTGGCACTCCGGGGCCCGGGTAACTGGAGGAGGCACAAGGAGTGTAGAGGGCACCAAGGCTAAATGAGCAGGGAGGGGATTGCCTTAGAGGGGGCCGCGATCATCAGCCCATCCTCTGGACTCGATGCTGGGTGAGGAGTGAGAGAAGCCCGGGCTGACGTAAATAAAGAGTGTGGGTCCCGGAATCAGACAGGCCTGGTTCAGGGTTCTGTCACCTGACAGCTGCCGCTTAACACCCTCAGTTTCCTCCTCGGTACGATGGGCTCGCCGCGGCCCTGGGGTTTCTGTGAGGACCTGAGGCGACCGTGCTTCGCAGGCTGTAAACGACTCTGCAAACGTGAAGCATCCCAGCACCGCGGCAACAACCCGCTTGTGTGCTGACCTTTTTGGGTGCCATTTCCTGGGGAGGCGCCCCGGAAGGCTGCTCTCACCAGGCAGCCACCTGGTCCCACGGGAAGGTGTTCGTGCTGAGGGTGAGGCTTCTGACCTTTACCATCCGCTCTGTGGGGTCACTTTAGTTGGGATCTGCTGCTGCCCGGCCTGTGTCTTGGGTTGCCTGCCTGGGAGATCCCCGGGGGCATAGAGCCCAAAGCCTGAATCTAGAATGGTGGGGTGCCTAGTGCTGCTTCTGGATGCTGGGACCATGAGGCCGGATGGGGTAGGGCCAGGGTCCCCAGTGCAACCCAACCAGGGGGCTAGGAGCCCTGTGGCAAATAGGACGGGGGGCAGCGGGCCAGGGGGGCCGGAAGTGGGTGGGTACAGGAGGATGTGGGGAGAAGGACAGGGTGGACAACAGATGAAGGTGGCAAGCAGAGCCTCCTGCACCCCCCCTTGCTCCCCCTACACCCCCACATTCCCTCAGCCCCTTTCCCCACACCGTACTTCGGGCCTGCTCAAGGAGGTGAAGCTGGAGCGGGGAAGGAAAGGCACTTTGTAGCTCTGAGCCCCAGGCGATGTGTCACCTCAGGCCTGCTCTCTCCAGGCCATACTGTGGTCGCAGATTCAGTGCCCCAGACCCCAAGGTCACCCAGACTTAGCCCAGGCAGTGTCCTGAGGGGTCTATGACGCAGCAGTTCTTTACCAAGGGTGAGGGCGGGGGGGCCCAGTGGGCTGCTGAGCTCCTGTCCCCATGGAGCTGAGGTGTTTCTTGGGCCCAGGTGGCCCTTGCACCCGATCTGGCTCCTGCACCCTCTCCCAGCCCCTCATCTGCTCCAGGGACCCCGAAGGTTGCTCTGTCAGTGGTGCTGTGTTGCCAGCACAGGGCCTTGCCCAGTGACTCAGCCTGGCCCTCTTCTTTGTACTGAGTAGGTGCCATAAATATTTGTTGAATGGAGTTCTCGCCTCTGGTGGGGATTTTCCACTGCAGCCAAGCCGCCACTGCTGGCCCTGCCACGGGCCAAGCCCGTTTCCGCGCCCGCCTCACGCATACATGGTCCCTTGTCGTCCCTACCGCACCCTGCTCTTCCCCAGGCACCCCTTCAGACCCCTCCTCCAAACCTCTGTCTCCTGGAAGTCTTCTGCTTCCCCAGGACTTCAGCAGCACCCCCTCCTTCCCATGGGACCCCATGTGCCCACGAGCCCTGGCAACTGGGCCCAGCATGTGAGGTCCGTATGTCAGCCTCCCGGTCACCGTTGTCTTCCTTCCTCTGTGCGGGTCTCAATGACATGACTGAGGAGAAGAGGCCCTGAAGCAGAATCTCTCATGGAGTCCTGTTTGTGGGGGCCCATTTGTGGGCCTCCTGTCAGCAGGGCCAGGCTAGGCCATGTGAGACCAAGACGCCCGTGATGGGAGTTGTATCATTGCCCCCATTTTGTAGACACAGAAACTGGGGTGCGGAGGGGGTAAGTGACTCACCACAGGTCACACAGCTAGGAGACCAGGTCCCAAACTCCAGAGCCACGTTCTTAAACAGTACCGTTATTGTGCCTGAATCTCGTGAAGAAAAAATAAGGCCAATTGTGTAAGTGGGCTTTGTGAACCAAAAATGCTTTTACAAACCTTAACAAATTATAAGCTATTTTGGAACTAACTAACTGGCAATAATCTCTGGAGGTACAGTAGAAAATGAGAGTATTTGCAAACTTTACCCAAACCCATTGCCTCAGAACTAATCATAAAGTCAGATTGTGAATTTTCCCCTTCTTCCTCTCTTTTTCAGATGAATAAATTATAACAGAATTCTACTGATGGTCAACTTTAGCCATTAAAAAAATATTTTATTTATTTATTTTTGCAAGAGCGAGAAAGCGAGCTCGAGCGGGGGTTGGAGGGCGGGAAGAGCAGAAGGAGAAGCAGGCTCCCCTCTGAGCAGGGAACCCGATGTGAGACTCCATCCCAGGACCCCAAGATCATGACCTGAGCCGAAGGCAGACGCTTAACTGACTGAGCCACCCAGGTGCCCTGGCCATTTATTTTGGTAATCAGTGTCACCACCAAATTCTGTTTACTCTTGATTCAAGGCGCCTCTGGTCTGGGGCCCATCCTTGCCATTTTCTGGGACTTTATCCACAGCCATGCCCTCTTCACACCACAGCTAAATTACTACTACCAGGGTCCTATCCCTCGCTCAGCTTCTCGTCACTCTTGTCTCACATCCATCCTTCCCACGGCTGCTCGAAAGTTCACTGTGGTTTTGCCCACTCCCAAGAAGGCCCTAATGGTAGCCAATGAGATAAGGCAGGAAATAGAAATGGGAAGTGGGATGATGGAAAAAGAACTGGCCAGTTTTTCTTAAGGCACTAATGATACCAGAAAACGTGGGAGAATTCACCGAGGGGCAAATATTGTAGGTGACTGAAAAAATAACATCTGACACCTATGTAGAAAGAACATTCCCTGTGCCGGGCCCCGTCCCCAGCGCTCTCCACGCGTTGCTGGGGAGCGGGGACTGTTGTCCTCATTTTGCGGACAAAGAAACTAAGGCGGAGAAGTTCAGTGGCTTGCTCCAAACCTAGGCAGTGCAGCTCCTGTGTTTGCTTAGCTCTTCTGTTCTCAACAGTTTTCCTATGTGCCAGCCATTACTTCCCACAGAATATGTTAGGAGGGCAAGATACATTCATAGGTGTGAATTCAGAGGTGTGGCCTTCCCACCTGGGTGGCTCGCTTTGTCCTCTGTGTCCCATAGTAGCTGCACCTGCACGTGCCCAGAGTCTCACATAGTTGCTCACAAAATCGTCATCAGCTTCTGGACCTTATGCCACTAACAGCAGGGCCCCTACCCTGTACCTAGGGATCGAATGGAGAACCCTGGCCTCGTCCCTTCCTCAGTGAAAATACATTTGTCCACGGCAGCCTGGTTTGGCGAGGTGCAGCTCTGCCTGCGACAGATACACCCAGAATCTTCCTGAAATCGTGGCTCCATTTCAGGAGAGGGCCTTTGATAATTAATAGACCCGTCTGAGGAGTTCTGAATGAACACCCTGAATGAGTGTTGCAGCCCCCGCTTTCTTCTCAGAAAGTAACTCCTGGTAGCCATGCCAGCCCCCTGAGAGCAGCACTGGTGGCCTTCCAGTGTCCACAGGACCCAGGGGAGGTATGGGGGGGCGCCATCTTGGTTTCCGAGTAGAGTCCGTGTATTATGGTTTCTGTCACCCATATGGGAATTTTTCCAGGGCTGAGACAATTTCTTCTTCCCCCTTTAATCATTTCTGGGGCACGAAATAACACTCTGAGAGGGACAGGATGCTAATTGGTTGATCGACTGAGCTATGGCCTATGACGCTCCCTCCGGAAGCAGTAGAAGGAAACCACATGGATCAGTATCTTTTATATGTACCCAGTATGTTAGGTACTTTCCCACGTCATCTTATTTCTGCCCCACAACAACCTTATAGACTAAGCGTTGCTATAGTCACTATAGATGTGAGTAAACCAAAGTTTCAAGAGGTTGAAGAACTTTCAGTAAATATTACTGAATAGGCGAGAACACAAGCCTATTGGCTGCAAAGCCCCCGACATTCCCACCGTGTTACACTGCCTCCGTAGGAGGACCCCTTCTCTGCCATCTTGCTGAAGAGACCTGGAGTTGGATGGGGTGTGGGTTAGGGTATCTCTCCGAGAGTGACAGTAGGCAGTCACCACGGGACACTCCCCGCTATGATGAGAAAATTCCAGGGCAGGTGGGAAAGGGGTAGGATTTCCAAGGACCCCTGACTTCCTCTGGATGTCACTAGCAGCCCTAGCAAGGTGCCTGACACCCCATCAGACTGAGCGTGTGTAGACACTTCTTGGGTAGCGTGAGCCCAGCAAGGCTTTCCCCATGGCCTACCAGCTCTAGATCTTTCTTCTGTCTTCCTAGCCCGTCTACAGGTTGGGACAGCCCCACTGGGAGAACTGGACCAGTAGTTTTCCCAGCCCAGGGCCTTTGCCACCGCTAGGACTGAGGCCGAACCCACAGCTCCTCTCACTCAGGCCAAGTTGAATGCCAAGATGCTGGTGGAGTAAACAGGAAGGAGGGAGTTCAGATTTTGTCCCTGGTGCCAGGCCTGAGGGTCAGCCTGTCCTCCGTGAGGACAGGGAGATGGTGGAAACTCTGTTGCTGTCTTTTTCCTCTCCCTTCCCTGCTGTCCCTACCTCCCGTGCTTATGCAATTCCCTGCAGCTTTGTCAGGGGTGGAGGTCTGCCTGGAGAAGGACTGGGTGAGACAGGGGATTGGGGTAGGGGTCCCCACAAGCAAGGACTGGCATGGCCCTGGCGGCACCCACCCAGCTCTCACCACCCTCCAGGAGGGGTGTTGAGCATTTCGCATACATCATTTCTCTGCATCCTCATAAGCACCAAGGGCTGGGCGCTCGGAGTATCCACATCGTACTGATTCAGAGGCGCACAGAGACTCGAGTACACGTCTGTCTGCCTCTTTTAGGTACCCTTCTGCCATGCTCTTTGCCCCAGGAAGCCAGGCTCCCTGCAAGTGGTCTGATGGCTCACACTGAGGCACAAAAGACTCTGGGGAAAGCGCCGCACGCAGAAGACCGGGCTCTGTGTCTCCCCTGGACCACTTACTAAATAGAGACCGCAAACCTGGGAGAAAAAGCCTAGAATCGTGCCTGACGTGTAGTAGGTGCTCATTAAAATTTTCATTTGTAAAAGCAGAGCTTATAACCCCACTTCACAGGCAGTGATCAGGTTGGATGAATATTCTGTGTATGAAAACTCAGGAAACTGTGAAACTATTTAATTGTAAGAGTATTCGTATGATCTCAGGAATGTGTGTGTTTTATGAGGGCAAAGCCTTGAGCCAAGGGATGAGGCCTTGACTGGCTGGGGAGTTTTCCTGGGTACAGAAAGTCCCCACTGTTGCTCTTGGAACACACCTAAAATCCCACTGTTTGTCTCTGGCTGCCTCCGAGGAGGCAGGAAGCCAGGCTGAGCCGGTAAAAGACTCTCACAAGGAACCCCAAGACTGGATGCTTCCGAGTGTTAGAGAATTTTCCAGGGAGCAAGAGATCTTGTTTTCCAAGGGAGTCACTCAGACTTTGGTGGCTGGGAGGCCATCCCCGGAGAGGGGGCTCCCTGTGATTACACAGGGGGCTACCGGCACTATCGCCACAACTCTTTCAACTGGCTCCCCCAAACCAAACAACAGACAGGCAGGGGCGCGATGGGAAGGCGCTGCAGGTTTCACTCCCGCACGCGGAAGGCACAACCTTTGGATTTCCCTCCAGCTCTGCCAGGCACTTTACTCCCAGCTGACCCAACAAGGAGCATCGTCTTTTAGAAATTTTTTATTTTAGAGGCTCCTAGGTGGCTCAGTTGGTGAAGTGTCTGCCTTCGGCGCAGGTCATGACCCCGGGGTCCCGAGATTGAGTCCCACATCGGGCTCAGCGCAGAGTCTGCTTCTCCCTCTGTCTGCTGCTCCCCCTGCTTGTGTGCTCTCTCTCTCTGTCAAATAAATAAATAAAATCTTTAAAATTTTTTTCTCCCCAAATACGTTTATTTTAATTTTTCCGTGTTACAAGATTGATTGTTCATGCACCACACCCAGTGCTCCATGCAATACGTGCCCTTCTCAGTACCCACCCCCAGGCTCGCCCAACCCTCCACCCCGTCCCCTACAAAACCCTCAGTTTGTTGCTCAGAGTCCACAGTCTCTCCTGGTTCCTTGTCCCCTCTGATTTCCCCCCATTCACCCTTCCCTTCCTTCTCACGATGCCCTCCATGATTTTCTTTATACTCCACACGTGAGACCATAAGATAATTGACTCTCTCTGCTTGACTTATTTCACTCAGCATAATCTCTTCTAGTCCTGTCCATGTTGATACAAAAGTTGGATATTCATCTTTTCTGATGGAGGCATAATATTCCATTGTATAGATGGACCACATCTTCCTTATCCACTCATCTGTTGAAGGGCATTTTGGTTCTTTCCACAGTTTGGCAACTGTGGCCTTTGCTGCTATGAACATTGGGGTACATGTGGC
>CM052798.1:83263053-83295726 GCA_028533885.1 Nasua narica | reverse complement strand
TCCATTTCGAGTTTATCTTCGTGTATGGTGTAAGAGAATGGTCAAGTTTCATTCTTCTGCATAGAGCTGTCCAATTTTTCCAGCACCATTTATTGAAGAGACTGTCTTTTTTCCACTGGATATTTTTGCCTGTTTTGTCAAAGATGATTTGACCAGAGAGTTGCAGGTCCATCTCTGGGCTCTCTCTTCTGTTCCACTGGTCTGTGTGTCTGTTTTTGTGCCAGGACCATGCTGTCTTGGTGATCACAGCTTTGTAGTAAAGTTTGAAATCAGGCAATGTGATGCCCCCAGCTTTGTTTTTCTTTTTCAACATTTCCGTAGCAATTCGGGGTCTTTTTTGGTTCCATACAAATTTTAGGATTGTTTGTTCCAGCTCTTTGAAAAAAACTGGTGGAATTTTGATCGGGATGGCATTGAAAGTATAGATTGCTCTGGGCGGTATAGACATTTTAACAATGTTTATTCTTCTGATCCATGAGCATGGAATGCTTTTCCACCTTTTTTTTTTTAATTTTAAATTTGTGGTAAAAAAAAAAGTACATAGCATAATATTCACCATCTTTGTCTTTTAAGTGTAGAGTTTAGCAATACTAGGCATTTTCACATTGTGGTGTAACGGATCTCTAGCACTTTTTCACCTTGCCAGACTGAGACTCTGAATTCATTGGACAACAACTCCCCATGTCCCCTCCCCCAGCCTCTGGCCCCCACCACCCCACTTCCTGTCTCTATGAATTTGAACACCCCAGTACCTCATGCAAGTGAAACCACACATTGGTTGTCCTTTTGTGACTGGCTTATTTCACTCAGCGTGACATCTTCAAGGTTCATCCATGCTGCAGCAGGTGACGGGATTTCCTTATTTTTTAAGGCTGAATAACATTCCATTATATGCGTATATCACATTTTTTTTTATCCAGCCATCTTTCAATGGACTGCTTAGTTATCATGAATAATGCTGCAGAGAATATGGGGCGAGCAGCACCATCTGCTAAAGCAAGGACATTTGCACGTGTGCACCCGTCTGTGAAGACATAAACACACGTGCAAGCAAGGGCGACATACACACTCCCCACACCCGCCACTGAGGGTAGACCCAGGCATTACCTGCCTTTGAGGATACTTCAGAGCAAACCAACTCTTTGAAGCAATCACATTTTCATGAAAGAACATCAGGTTTTGAAAGCTTTTATCAAATTAATCGAGCCTTAAAGCACGAGCCTTTTGAACTTTCCACGGAGTTCGAAAGAGTGGGTCTATTTTATTAATTAAATTGCTTTGGGATTTAAACCCTTTTGGATGGGCTTCCCATCCTGAAGCTGCCGGTCAGATTTTCCCAGGGCCTGGGCAGTGGCACTTTGCCATGATGTGTGTCTGGAAGGACAGTGACCCTTTGCAAGGATGGGCTGTCCACTCTCCGCGAAGATGGATGTTGGGGAAGTCTTCAGCTAGGAAGGAACACAAATACATTTTACATCTCAATCCCGGACATATCAACACGTGTATGTAACTGACACAAAAGTTTTCTCAAGCAACACCTACCCTCATTCCGTGAGATACACTCACATTTTCCAGCCCAGCGTTCTTTGCGGTGAGGTCTGTGAACTACTTATCACCAGCTGGTGGCAGGGGGAGGAGATAAGGGCAGAACTTCAGAGTGAGTGTTTAGAATATAAAAAGATGCTAGACATCATCAGCTATTGGGGAAATGCAAACACAAACCGCAAAGAGGTACACTTCACGCTCCCGAGGATGTCTATAAGTGTCGATGAGGACGTGGAGAGGCACTGGTTGAGAATGTGGCAAGGTGCAACTGCTCAGGAAAACATATGGGGGTTCCTCAGGAAGAGAAGCACAGAGTTTTATTTCCCAGCCACTTGACTCCTAGGTGTATGTACTCAAGAGAAATGAATACACACGTCCACCCAAAAACTTGCCCGTGAATGTTCTCAGCAGCATTATTCATGGCAGCCAAAAGGTGGACACAGCCCAAATGTCCATCAATGGATGAAGGGGTCGGCAAGATGTGCCCTATCTACCCAGTGGAATGTTGTTTGGTCATGAAAAGAGCTGGGGTACGGACCTGTACTCCAACGGGACGTAGCTTGAAAACACGATGCTAAAAAAAAGGAAACCAGTCACAAAAGACCACATACCATACAATTCCATTTTTACGCAGTGCCCAGAACAGGCAAATCTATAAAGATAGGAAGGAGATTAGTGATTGCCGAGGGTTGCGGGAGAGGAGCTGGAGGAAAGGGGACTGAGAGCGAAAGGGTAGAAGTTTTCTTTTAGGAGTGATGAAAATGTTCCAAAAATTGGCAGTGATGACAGGGACCCAACTCTGTGAATATGCTAAAAATCATTGACCTGTGCCCTTCATATGCTGGATTGTATGCTGTGGGAATTACACCTCAATAAAGCTACTAAAGAATGAGTGTTTTTTAAAAACCGCTGTAGCAATTTGAGATTGGTGTGGCATCCAAGAGCATGATCCCTTTTCTAGTAATTCATTTTTATTGCTTTATTACATTTTACCCAAGTATCAGTCCAAGACAAAGGAATTAAAAAAAAAAAAAGAATCAGATGATTCATGACAGATCACATGAAAGGCACTGCTCTGGTCTATTTCATTTTTATTTTTTAAAGATTACGGTTTGAAAGCATTAAGTTGGCTTCATTAGCTACTAATGGCTTTTGACCTGTAGTTTGAAAAAATATGGCACAATCTGGCTTCAGGGACCCGTGGCAAGCAGGCAGGCAGAGCCCTCCCTGTTCAAGGTTTTTAGCAAACCATCAGAGGGAGCAGGACCCTCAGGATAAACTGAGGGCGTATCCGTGCGTGACCTGACTTCCGCCCATGCTCCCACGCAGACCCTCCACTCCAGTCACGTCCGACAGCATGCTTTCCGGAGCGGGCCAAACTCGCTCAGATCCCTGTGTCTTCGCAGATGCAGTGTCCTCTGCTGGAATGAGGACCCTCTAGGGCCACCCGCCTGGAAACCACCACACTGGGCTCCAAGCTGCAGCCCAGACATCATCTTGGGACTGGCTTTCTCTTTGCTGCGCTTTCCCCAAGTCCATAAGGGCAATCATTACCCAGCAAGCCGTCACATGCTTGCCCGTCCGTCTGTCCTAGTAGACTTCTGAGGATAGGTGTGATCTTTGGTTCCCTTTTTTTTTTAAAGATTTTATTTATTTATTTATTTATTTACTTATTTATTTATTTGAGAGCGGGGGAGCGAGCATGAGCAGGGGGAGGGGCAGAGGGAGAGAGAGAAGCAGACTCCCTGCTGAGCAGGGATTTCCCTCGATGAGGGGCTCTAGTTCACCTCTGCATCCTGGTGCTCACCAAGGGGCATGATCAGTGCCAAAGCACAAGTAAGGGAGAGTTCACCCCAGTTTATATGAAAACTGGATACTCCTGTCTCTGACGTCAGGGCGAAGAACCAGGCAGAGCCCCCTTCAAGTACATGCTGTCCATCCACCCCTCCCCCTATCCTCAGCCTGGGCTCTCCCTTCCCTTGTGCTTTGGAGCGCATCTCCTGCACCATGGGTTTCTATGGTGATGCCTCTAGGTCTTGACTTCCCTGCCTCCTCCATCTTGGTACCAACTACATGGGACTTCTGTTTCACGCCGATCATGGTATCTGGGGCTACAGTCTCTACCATCCCTAGGCTTCTTTGACATGGAAAATTCTTAATTTTGCCCTGTGCCTTTCAGGGGCAAATGTTAGTTTCTGAACATGTTACTCAAAAGAGGATCCTCCTCGGGTGGCTCAGTTGGTTGAGCAACTGCCTTCGGCTCAGGTCATGATCCCAGGGTCCTGGGATCGAGTCCCACGTTGGGGTCCCTGCTCAGTGGAGAGCCTGCTTCTCCCTCTCCCTCTGCCTGCTGCTCTGCCTACTTCTACTTTCTCTCTCTGTCAAATAGACAAATAAAATCTTAAAAAAAAAAAAAAAAGAGGATCCTCCTCCCTGCCTAACCGCTCCCTCCAATTTGGCCTGAGTGTTTATGTCCAGCTGGACTCAGGCTACTATTTATGATACACGGTATTATGTTAGTCTTGTTTCTCTCTCTCTCTCTCTCCCTTCCTCCCTCTCTCTCCCTCAAGCATGTGACCATTTAGCAACTATTAAATTAGTTAGAGTAATTAGTAATAGAGCAACTATTAAATTAATTAGAGGTCGAATTACTGCTGAGGAGGTGGGCAGCATAGACAAATCAGCAGAGACAAGCAGATTAAAACATATCGTTGCTATGATTCAGAAAGGTAGACAAAAGCAGGTGGAACTAAGCTTCGCTCGGGCCAAGGTTCAGTACAACTTAGCAGCAATCTTCATTCAGGGCGCTTAGGTGGCTCAGTCAGTTAAGCGTCCGGTTCTTGGTTTTAGATCCGCTCATGGTCTCAGGGTCATGAGATCGAGCCCTGCACCGGGCTTAGCCTGGAGAATGGCACGCGTGGTTGTGCATGCCGGCTCCGCTCTTTGCTAGCTGTGTGACGCTGGCCGAGTTACTAAACTTCTCTGTGTTCCTGTGTCCTTCCTGTGAAAGGGGGATAACAGTTGTGTGTATCCCGTAGGGCTGATGTGAGAACGAAATGAGGTTACACAAAGGGGCACCTAACCCAGTGCCTGGCTTACGGTAAGTGCTCACTTATCGTTGTCTGTTACTAGCCGGTCTTTATTTTCACTGCATGTGCTCAACGAGCTAAAGACGGGAGCAAGTCAGGAGCGGGGAGATTGACTTCACATGTCCCGCCTGGGCTGTCCTAGCCTTAGTCATAGTGGACACTTGATACCTCACTTAATTCTTAACAGCCACCCTATGAGGTACGTTGTGTTACCCTTGCTCTCGGCACAGTTAGGCTTAGAAACATTAGGACGAGGGGGCGGGGAGGGGGGCAGAAAAAGAAAGCAAAGAAATTACTGTTTAAAGTAGGGCAATGCAACGAATGCTTTCGGGTTCTGTCAACAATTTCTCTCAGCCAAGATCAAAGTGAAAATTAGTAGGAGGTGATGCTTGCTTCCCCATCGAAGGTTGTGGAAATGTGGGCAGAGCTGGTTCCCGAAACATGGCCCTACTTGGTTGCACAGCCGGCCCACAGAGCCTGTCCACGTGGCTAGCGAAGAACTCTGTGGAGAAGGGAATTGTAATGTCCCCAGGCAGTGGCTGGGGAAGTGAGCTGTCTCAGGTGGCCAGTGAGTGACACAGATGTGCCTGCAGCTCAAGTCCTTTGAGGGCCATGAGCACTGACCGTGTCCTCCCCCCTCCCCGCCCCTCACAGACTGTCAGTAGTTCGGATCCCGGCACAGGCCGTGGCGGTTTTTCACGGGAGAACACTCCCATGCCCTCAGTGTCCCGCTCTAGAAAGCTCCACAGATGGGCTCCCACACACAGGTCATCCTGCTAGCGCATCTGGGTTGGAAAATGATGGTCAAGTCACCTCTTCACAGTTCCCTCCTGCTGGCAGCTCTGGGGGGCTTTTCCCACCAGGGGTCTGTGGGTGGGACCATGTCAACTCATTGGAGAGGCTCTCAGAATCCTGGGTCTGAGAAAGGAGTATTGAAATATTGGGATATTGAGCCCTTTCCTCTCGATAGGTATTTAGTAAATTGAATTCCATTGACTCTGATTCCAATCTCAGGAATTTCTCATGAGTCACGTAAAATCTGAAACTGCCTGTGGAAATTCAAATCACTGTTACTATTCCTTACAGATGACTTTGAATCATCTATAGGAATTGCTCAACTGGGGAGTTTTAAATGGAAATCTCAACTTTCTTAGCTTAGGTGTGTGTCTCATCCAGTGATGGTTTTATTGTTTTATGACCTCCATCCCCACCCCCCACCTTCCACTAAACCTCTAGCACCTTGAGAGCAGGAGATATTTTGTTTGTTTGTTTATTTTTTCTTTTTCTTTTTTTTTTTTTTGCATTATTATGCCTCCAGTGTCCCACACGGAACTCGCACAGAGCAGAAGTTAAACAAATGTTGGCTTGGTGGATGAAGGTGTAAACGGATGCCTGGAGGGACAGATGATGGATGAATGAATGGCAAGACAGACCGACACGTAGATCCGTGGCCAGACAGATGGACAAGACCACATATTGACAGTCCTGTGTTGTGCTGCAGTCGTGAGCTACTTTCTTGCGGTGGCCTAACGTTTGCTGAGCTAACCTGGCAGAAAATCTTAGCTATTGATAGACTTTGAAAAATAGACGCATAAGATCTTTATTTACGCATTAGCTAATTGCTTTTCCTTGCTTCCATTTGGTTGGCTTTACTTTTCAGTAATAATATGCATTTCAAATATATATGATTAGCTAATATATGATTAGCATATATCCTAATTAATATAGCATATTAGGATATATGATATATCCTTTGAAGGACCCTGGCTGGGAAGCCACAGGAACCGTCCAGACTAGAGTCGGTGCCACGGATCTAGCACCTTTCCAGACGCCAGCATGCCTTAATACCCCCTAAGAGGCATCCCTGTGTTTCTGCCCCAACTGGGAATTCTCAGACCTAAGAACACAATTTCTGCCCCTCCAGGGACACCCTCCCCTTCGTGAGAGTCAGAGAGCTTGCAAGAGTGAGCAGACTGGGCAGATGAGCTGTTGGGAGGGCTGTGGGCAAAGCCTCCTGTTGCCAGTTAATCGTGGACTTTGTCAGCAAACCTGTTAGAGGAAGTGCCCTCTGTTCCTTCCATTGTCTTGCTAACCTGCTCTATTATACCTTTGTGTGCTCTGCTCTCCACCCTGAGTCTGACATCCCTAAGGCTGGAGGGCCCTGGCCCGCTGCCCCTCGGCTGTTCCTGTTCTACCACTGCCCCCCTCCCTCCCGCTCCCTGCCTTCTTGTTACTCAGGCTTATCTTCTGCCTGGATCCCGCTCAGGTCTGCCAAGGCCCAGGGTATGATTGGTCCTTCCTAACTGATAGAATGTTCCGCCTCGTGCCGAGCTGAAATCTTCCGAATGGTGATTCCACTTCTTGGTTCAATTTCCATCCCTGGGGGCAATCGTGAATTCTCTACGCCATCTTCTGCGTGGGGGTCCTTCAGGGTTTTAAAGACAAGTAACGCGTCTCCTTTAAGACTTCTCCTCTCTAGGCTGACAGCTTCAGTTCTGGCCAGAGTTGCTTGGGGATCTTGTTTTCCGGACTCTCACCATTCTAGACATTTTCTGGTTTGTCAGATTTACTCTGGAGAAATCTTTAAGAAGACTGACACTGTCCCTGATTGAAGGAGACATGACAAATAAATGCCGCGTGGGAGCTTGAGCTTGATTGGGTTCTGGACCAGAAAAGGGAGAAGAGTGGGACAAGTGACTCAATTTGAATAGCATCTGTAAATTAGCTAAGAGTATCAATGTCAGTCTCCAGGTTTCACTCATCATACTATGGCTGTGTAAGATGTTAACATTTGGGAAAGCCAAGTGAAGGGTATATAGGAATGTTTTTGCAATTTTTTTTGGAAGTCTCATACTATTTTTAACTGAAAAGTTAGCAAGTAGTCTTTCAGATGTTGGGTTGGATTTGCAGTTATCTGTGGACCTAAGCTGAAACTACAACTCCCAGAATTCCCTTTTCTGCATGGTGAGGGGGTGGGGCACAAGAGACATTTGCATGAGACAGAAGGCAGAGGTGACCCGTGGGGAGGTCCCTGCTGGGGCTGGTCCCGCACTGCTGCTCACGGCCTGTTGTTGATTGCTGGTATGGCACCGCGCCCTGCCTGCAGCTCCTGCCGGATCTGCTTCAGCTTCTCTGACTGCTTGGCCTAGAAGGGTACGTTTGGGAAGGAACAGTTTGGAATCTCAAGGCTGCTCATTTTATATTTCCTATATGCTAAGCATTTTCCTTGGAAACCCTTCCTCGCCTCACCAGTATGCGTACCTCGTTATTCTCGTTTCTCAAAACCAGCCATGAAATTGTCTGGCTTTCCCAGTAAGCACACTGATGACTTCTATGAAAATCATTTTAACCACGGGTGAGGAACTCGATTAGAGAGTTAGTTGTTGTTAGTGGATCTGTATCCGTGTGGTCTAAAACTGTGTTACCTTTTTGAGTAACCATGTTACTCTCTCCTTTGAAGCTGTCTCCTTTTAGGCTGGGATCCACTGTAAATCTCCCCAAATTTTCCCATATGAGTTGTTCTCCAAGATTGACTTTTTGATCCTTAACTTTACATTTTTCTCCATCAAATTTCATCGTGGGGCTTTTGGCTCCTCGTTCGAGCTCTTGATTAATTTGGATGTGGGACCTGCCACCTATCATGTCATCCCGACCAACTCTGTATTACTTATTTATTCGATAAGAACACATTCCAAGTCTCCTCCAAGTCACTATAAAGTCCAAGGACACACCGGGTGTCGTCTTCAGTGCGCCAGCGTCAATCCGTCCAACTCAGGGCTCAGCTGGCTAAAACCCCTAATACTCTAGCCCACATTTCTCTAGTCTAGCCACAAAAATATTCTAAGATGTTGTCATTTCAGCATCTTCTTGATTTATCAGAACAGATAAGACAGTTGCTTAATAACCTGGAACCGGTGTAACTTGCTTTACCAGACTGGAATTCAAATAAGATTCACATCATTTCTTACTTTCCAGATTCATCTCTCCAATCCGTGTATGCCCAAATCAATTTGTTTCTAGGACTGCCGGAACAAAGTCCCACAAACTTGGTTGGCTAGAAACAATTAAAAAAGTGATTTCTCACAGTCCGGGAGGCCAGAAGCCTAAAATCAAAGTGTGGGCAGAGTTGCTTCCTCCCCGAGATTCTGTGGGGAGATCTGTTCCAGACGCCTGTCTCCCAGTTTCCAGTGGTTCGTCGCAATCCTTGGTGTTCCTTGGCTTGTAGTGTATCTCTATGATTTCTGCCTCTGTGGTCCAAGGGCCTTCTTCCCTGGATGTCTCTGTTGAGTCTTGCTCTCTCGTCTTATAGGAATACCAGTTGTATTAGATTTAGGGCCTGCCCTAAGTCAGGATGACCTCATCTTAATTACATCTCCACTGCTCTTATTTCTAAATGAGTTCACATTATGAGGTTTCAGGTGGACATGAATTTGGGGGGCAAGGGGGTGGGGTAGGAACCACCATTCAACCCAGTACGCCATCGAAACACAAATTTCTACCTCCCTGCTGCCTTTGTGTGGCTGTGCAGTTTGTGCAGTGCTCGTCCCAGGGAACCAGGCTCTCTCTCTCTGCTGCTACCATCTGTATCACTATTGAAAACAGAAGGCCCCACCCAGCGCCTGTGCGTTAATGCCAACGGTCTAGCCCTCGACACAAGCCACCGGGAGTCTTCCCCAGCATCACGCTTACACAAGAATGAGACACACTAGGCTCCTGCTCCAAATCCTCTGGGACAGCTGGACTGGGCGTATGCATCAGCCTCAGCCCCACATTATGCTGGAAATAATCAAGTCAACACTTGACTCTTTCCCTTCCTCTCTGGTTCGTTTCCCCCTCGGCGGTGGAGAGCTCTTGGCCATCTAGTCAGATATGACCATTTCAGCCCATTAGAGAACATCTAACAGTACTGACCCTCAAACCAGAAGGGATTGGTCCCCGATCCTCTTTGTCCCAGGCCCCTCGCACCTGTACAAATTTGTCCAATTGCTTCCAGCAACCAGCTATTTGTACCAGAAATACGGAGAACAGCCTTTGTCAAGCTATACATCAGGGAGAAATATTCAATTGTATCCTGTTCTCGGGATAATGGTGCCTAGCTGCTTACATTTATATCACCGAAGGGTACCATTTGTGACTTTGTTCTAGGAACAAAGACTTCCTCCAGGGTGATTTGCTGCCTCCACCTTGCTGGCGGGTGTCTTCGAAATGGGGGGTTCTCAAAGTAGAAAGAGGTAAAATTCCACTTTCTAGGGACCCCATCACACTTCTAGTGCATATTTGTGCCGTGATCAACGTCACGTTTGGAAGACAGAGGTAATTAAATGTAACCCAAATGCACATTCTTTCCCTTTTTGAAAACTGAGAAACATCTCGTGTTTCCCTGGCTATTGGCTCCTTTCCCAAATTTCTCAGAATTCATGGACAGTGGCTGTGCAATCTTATCTCCAAGTTCTGATGAGATTCATCTGATGCTGTAGTTTGTGTAATGTGGCCAGTTGCTCCCACACCTCTTCTCTGATCTTGGACCTGATCTTCTTCTTCCGGAATTTGCCTTTACACTTTCCGGTTTGAGAATTACTATTCTTGAGAGAGAGAAAAACACCGTGCCTTAAAAACTGTGCCCTCCTTGTTATTTTTCTTGCTCCAAATAATTTTCTAGATCAGTCTTTCTGTGGTCTCAGCCATTTGTGGAAGGCTCAGCTCATTTTACCCATTAGTATTCCTGAACATCAGTCCTACATGTTTGTGCTTTTTGGCATCTGTTTTTGGCCCTCTGCCCCCTCCCACTGTTAGACATGCTCTTTGAAATTCTGGACTCTCTCTGCGTTAGCGGCGGTTTCTTTAGATGACCTCTCCTCCTCCACTCTACCTTCTTTCGCAGCGAGGTTATTAGTTTATTCTTCCCTTGCAAATACTCGTGCGGCGCCCGCCGTGTGTCAGGCACAGTGCTCGGCACTACTGGTATACCAAGCAACAAAGCCAGGTGCGGCCCCTGCTCTTACAGAGTCAGGGAAACAGGATACAGACGATCAAGCAAGTGGTGTAAAACTGCGACTGTGACCACTGTGAAGGGGAAGAAGCAGCTAGCCCTCTAAGAAGTAAGAAGGTTTTTTTTTAATCTAGTCTAAGATGCAAAAAGGGACCACCAAATTAAGATTTAAAAGATGAGGAGGAAGTATTTATTGAGGTCAAAAAGGGAGAAGAAAATAGTCCAACTAAGAAATGAGCAAAAGGAGGGTGCCTGGGTGACTCAGTCAGTTGAGTGACCAAGTTTTTTTTTTTTTTTTTTTTTAAGATTTTATTTATGGGGGCGCCTGGGTGGCTCAGTTGGTTGAGCGACTGCCTTCAGCTCGGGTCATGATCCTTGAGTTCTGGGATCGAGTCCCACATCGGGCTTCCAGCTCCACGGGGAGTCTGCTTCTCCCTCTGACCTTCTCTCGTGCTCGCTCTCACTTTCTCTGTCTCTCAAATAAATAAATAAAATCTTTAAAAAAAAAAGATTTTATTTATGTATTTGACAGAGAGAGAGAGAGATTGAGAGATCACAAGCAGGCAGAGAGGCAGGCAGAGGGAGAGGGGGAAGCAGGCTCCCTGCTAAGCAGAGAGCTTGATCGGGGGGGGGGGGGGGGCGCCATCCCAGGACCCTGAGATCATGACCTGAGCTGAAGGCAGAGGCTTTAACCCACTGAGCCACCCAGGCGCCCAAGAGTTACTGCTTACTCAAATGAATAAATATATAAATAAGTAAAATCTTTTTTTAAAAAAATGAGCAAAAGATCCGAACAGACACCTCATCAAAGAAGATAAACAGATGGTAAATAGCATATTTTATATACTAGACATTCAACATTATAGTCATTAGGAAATTGCAAATGAAAATAACAACGAGATATCACTACACACCTATTAGAATGGCCCAAATCCAAAGCACTGACAACGTCAAATGCTGGTGGAGCAGCAGAAGCTCTCCTTCATCGCTGGTGGGAATGCAAGATGGCACCACCACTTCTGAAGACAGTTTGGCAGTTTCTTATAAAATTAAACACACTTTTACTGTATGATCCAACAGTTAAGCTCCTCAGTATTTGCTCAAATGAACTGAAGGCTTTGTCCACACACACACAAATGTTTATAGCAGGTTTATTCATAATCACTAAAACTTGGAAGCAACCAAGATGCCCTACAGTAGGTGAGTGGATACATCAACGTGGAATGGCCAGGCAATGGAATACTATTCAGCACTAAAAAAAGAAGTGAGCGATCAAGCCATGAACAGACATGGAGGAAACTTGTAAAAGCATATCACTAAGTGAAAGAGGCCAATCTGAAAAGGTTATATACTATAAGCTACGAACCCAATTCTATGACATTCTGGAAAAAGGTGAAACTATGAAAGCAGCCCCTCCCCCCCAAAATTAATAGTTGCTAAAGGTCTAGGGGGAAGAAGGGTTGAATAAGTAGAACACGGGGAATGTTTAAGGCAGTGAAACTATTCTGTATAATATAAGGGTGGATATTTGTAATTATACACTTGTCCAAACCCACAGAATGTACAAAACAAAGAGTGAGCCATAATGTAAACTATAGGCTTTGGTTGATAATGGTGTGTTAATGTTGATGCATGGATTATAATAAATGTACTACATTGGTGTGGGATGTTGACGGTAGAGGAGGCTGTGTGTGTGTGTGTGTGTGTATGTGCACTCGTGTGTGTGGCAGGGAGAGACAGGGTATATGATAATTCTCTGTACTCTCAATTTTACTGTGAACCTAAAACTGCTCTGAAAAATAAAGTGTATTATTTTTATTTTTTTAAGATTTTATTTATTTGAGAGAGAGAGAGAGCATGAGAGCATGAGAGGGGAGAAGGTCAGAAGGAGAAGCAGACTCCCCTACCGAGCTGGGAGCTGATGTGGGACTCGATCCTGGGACTCCAGGATCATGACCTGAGCCGAAGGCAGTTGCCCAACCAACTGAGCCAGGCACCCAAAGTGTATTATTTTTTTAAAGGCAAGAGGGAGAGTATTACAGGAAGAAACTAGCACATGCAAAGGCCCTGTGGCACGGGAAAGCTTGAGGAACATGTGGGCCCAAAGGAAGGCCACTGTGGGTAGAAAGAATGAGACAGGGCTGGTGGACCTGATGGAGCTGGAAACACAGGTGATGGCCAACTCTGCAGGGCCCGGGAGGCTGTTAAAGCTGTTTTTCTTTATCCTGAAAGCCCCAGGAAGCTATTGAGTGGTTTTAGGGTGTGGAGATGGGCTCAAGAAAAGCAAGAAGATGATCAGATTTCTATTTCAAAACAATCACTCTGGCTACAGTGTAGAGAGTGAGGAACACATTGGAACTCTAGAGAGGGCAGAGCTGGCACAAGGAGGCCAGTTGGGGAGCTGAAGCTACAGCCCAGCTGAAAAATAAAGGTAGCCTGAGCAAGAGTGGGTGATGTGGGGATGGGAAGAGAGGTCAAGGCCAATTTAGGATGTCATATGGACAGTACTGGGAAGGGGGTGAAACATATGAAGGAGCGGGAGGAGAGAAGGGCCAATTAATCTGTGATTAATCTGTGATTGTATAACGAGAAGTTTATTCCTGGAGATTTATATCCCTCTTTAGCTGTATTCTCCTTTGAACTTTCTGACTCATGCAAATTTCCCAATTGGTTGAAATCCATTTTCCTTAAGTGAAATGAACATGGCTAAATATGTCCTGCCCACCCAAGTCCCTTTTGTACCATAAAAGTCCCTTTTGTACTTCTACATTGCAAACCAATATTGATACATGTTTTAGAACTAGGTCCAACAACGGAGCTCACCATCTCTCTTCTACTTTCAGAAAGTTGAGTTCACAAAGCAATTTAAACATTCTTGGGTGGCCTGCAGGAGATATGGCCACCTACATACATAGTACTTACCACACACCAGGAGCTCTTCTGAGCATGTCATCAGCTCACGGATGTCCCCCAATAGCTCAGTGGAGTGGGTACAATTATCATCTTCATTTCACAGCTGGGGAAACTGAGACACAAAGAGTTTAAATAATTTGCTGAGTACACGCAGCTGGCCCTGGAGTCCTTGCTCGAAGCCATTACTTGAATTGCCCCTCCAATGAGGTCTTTCTGCAGAATTTTTCAAACTAGTCCTAGAGAGAGAAATACTGTTGCCTCTTAGGTCTCAGAAGCGGAGGATGGAAGCCTGCAGGTGCCTATTCCATGGGGAAAAGAACAAAGCTGACCTGCGGGGTAATCTGAAATGAGAGATGGGAAGGGACAGAGAGATAAAAAGAGACAGAGCAGAGATTGGCCAGAAGAAAGAAAGAGATCTAAAATGTCTGCAGGAAACCACCGTGGCCAAAATATGCGAAATCGCCAACACCAGCATCTCTCAAGGACAGTTGGCCCTTTTCCTAATAGTCAGAAAGTGAATGTCAATTTGCCAGGAGGCATGAGGAAAACAAAAGATGGACATCTGTTTCCTGAGACTCAGGGCTAGAAGCCAGGTAGCTGGGGAGCTGGAGTTGCCTTGAAGAGTTTGGTGAAGACAAAGACAGGCATGAGCCTTGGCCAGACGTTGTCTGACGCTACGGTTCTTAACTAAGAGTGCATAGCTGGCCTCCAGGGGAGTACTTTAAAATTCTTGCACCAACCCTACAGAACCTTCTGGAATGGGGTTAGTCCCAGGCATTTGTATTTTTTGAATGCTTCTCAAGTGATTCTGGCAGGGGGCCTTGGTTAAGACCTATGGGTCTGAAGACATACAGTTGATGCTCATAAGAAGTCTCCAGGTGAAATTTTTACCAAGTGTTTAAGAGTTTAAAAGGGAAATCCTTGAACACAGATACCAGCGGGGGGGCGGGGGGGGGGCAATTAATTTGACCTGGAGAAGCTCGGGCTATTGGCCTTGAATTTATCCATCTGAACTCGAGGTGGGTCAACTGTGTTTCATGAGGTGGAAATGGCCTGGAACCATCTTCACAAAGACCAGAGAATGAGACCACGGAAGGTGGGTATCCTCACAAGAGGTGCTTGAGTCCCATATTCCTCATCACCTGCCTTCACCAGGAGTGGGATTTGATCACCGTACACTCAGGTATTGAACTACCACTTCTGAACTGAGCGTGGGTATGACTGGAATGATGACAGATGGTTTGAAGAATAAATAGTTAAAATGGCATTTCATCCGTTACTATTCTACCAACACTCCCTGCTCAAGGGTAGAAGAATTCTTTTTGTCTATGAATAAAAACACTTCCCTCCTCGCAAGACTCTTAGGAAGAAAATGAAAGAAAAGGACTTCACAAGGGGGTTGTCAATCCCACGATAGATGCAATAAAACTATATAAAAAGGAGAGCAAAGAAAAGAGAAATACGAGGTGCGGGTTCACAGATGTCTTGAATAGGGAGAATGTGTTGAGGGGGTTGGGTATGTGTCGGGGTGCTTTCCTTTTGAATGTTAGGTGTGGGGGTACTTATTCCATTATCAAAATAACCCAGAAAACAGACCAAATAAATAAATAGAAGTGGCTCTGCCTGAAGGATTATGATCAGCCCAGTTCTCTGCACCTAAGGGGCAATTTTAAAAGAAGTAAAAGCTCAATATACAGGGAAAACTCACCTGCAGATAATCCCACCAACCATAGGGTAACAACCACCCTTAACATTTTCCTTTCTAGGCTTTTTTTGTACAACTTTTTTTTTTAAAGATTATATTGTATCTGTGATTGTTTTGTATTCTTTTTTATTCTCATTTTAATGTGTGCACTGAGAAGTCAAAACAAGTTCCCAACACTGAAAGCAAAAAATGTACAACATGGCTTTGACAGGTATTACACAACGATCCGGATTTCGTAAACCTTGGTGTTGAACACGGGGATTGCGTGGTCATTCTTCCAGAAATCGAAACTCTTATTATTTTTTTTTTAGTAATAGACTTTATTTTATTTTTTTAAGGGAGCCTATCTTATTTATTTACTTTTAAAGATTTTATTTTTAAGTATCTCTACACCCAACATGGGGCTCAAATGCACGACTCTGAGATCAAGAGTCGCACACTTCACCAACTGAGCCAGCCAGGCGCCCCACTTTATTTTTTTTAGAGCAGTTTTAGGGTTACAGCAAAACCGAGCAGAAAGTACAAACGTCCTCCTCTTTTTACTTAACATCAGGGCATACAAATATTTTCGTTTCATTAAAAGCTTCTCAGAAACAAACTTTTCACTGTCAACAAAATGTTTCCTTATATGGATGGAATATGGTTTACTTAGCCTTACCACCACTGGACATTGGGGTTGTTTCCAGTTTTTTTGGTGGTATAAGTAAAGTGGCAATGACCATTTTCGTGTATAAATTCCACCCCCACATATATTTAGCATCATTTCTTTGGGACAGATTATTAGAATCATTGGATGAACCAATGTAAACATTTTAAGGCCAATTTTATCCAACTACCAACTTTCTTTCCAAAAATTTTATGTGAATGTCCACCTTTACCAGAAGAATTTGAGAGGATCTACTCACTACACTCTTACCAGCTGTGGTTGGTGGGAAACTACCCTATCCCTACCCCTTGTGCCAAGATGTCCCCTTTAATCCCTGAAACCTGAGTAGGTTACCTTATTTAATTAACAAAGGAGCATTAAGGTTGTTAATCAGCTGATCTTGAGATGGGGTGATTAACCTGGATTATCTAGATGGGCCCAATATAATCACAGGTGTCCTTAGAAGTGAAAGAGAGAGGCAGAAGAGAACCAGAAAGACAACTGAGTAAAAATGACTCAGGCCTAGGTTGTTGGTGTTGAAGAAGGAGGGGGCCGCGAGCCAAGGAATGTGGGAGAGGTCTGGAAGTTGGAAAAGGCAAGGAAATGGATTCTCCCCTAGAGCTTCCAGAAGGAACATGGCCCTGCCAACACCGTGATCTTAGCTGAGGACATGTGTTGGACTTTTGACTACAGAAATGTAAGCAAATACATCAGGTTATTCTAAGCCACTAAATTTATACATGAATTTATACACAAAAATGTTTGGTAATTTGTTACCCCAGAAATAGAAAACTGTTTTGGTTATCTTCATTTCGTTTCATTTCAGTGGTATTTAATGCCATTTTAATTTGTATTTGTTTGATTTTCTAGGCAAAGCACATCTATTGTTCTGTCTATTCAGGAAAGACTCTTCTGGGAAATGCACTTTCTCCTCCCTTACAAGCACGTGGTCCAAAATCAAGTTTGATCCCCAACCAGGTTAAGCCATTCAGAGCCTTTCTTTGTAATTAAAAATTTTAGGATTAAAGAATACAAACCCCATCCTTCTATACGGTGCAGAGGGAGGTGAGTCACGGTGGTTGCCAGGGGCATGTTTCTGCCACCAGCACAAAACCTGGTGGGGAGACTGACATCCATGTGCTGAGGAAAGCCAGGCAGGGAGAACGTCTCCACGGGATTGGTCACAGAAGTCAGCCGTGTCCCTAGCTCTTCTGGCTGGGTGACTCTTCCAGTAAATGTCTCTTTTGCAGAAATTAGCTTGAGCTGTGTTTCTGTTACTTATCACTACAAGAATCTCAATACAGAAATTGGACCCTGAACTGGGGAGTGAGCCCCCAAATGGCTGCATCAAGGCTGGTTAAGGAGGCAGCATCCTGGGGGGCATTCAGCCGCAGATCCTGGGTCAGGAAAGTTGCACACCCTATTTTTTATTTCATCAGGACAGTTGGTTAGATTATTTTCCAGGGGCTCTTGGGACTCAGACCATGTGTCATTCAGACTTCCACTTTGGGAGACTTGGAACTAAAATACCAGGATAAAAGAATGCGTCGCTGAAATAAGTCAGTCAGAGAAAGACAATTATCACATGATCGCTCTGATATGAAGAATTTGAGAGGCAGGGCAGGGAGTCGTGGGGGGGTGGGGAAGAGAAATGAAACAAGATGGGATGGGGAAGGAGACAAACCATAAGAGACTCCTAAACTCATGAAACAAACTAAGGGTGGCTGGGAGGTGGGGGGGTAGGGATATGGACATGGGGGAGGATATGTGCTATGGCAAATGCTGTGAAATGTGTAAGCCTGATGATTCACAGACATGTACCCTGGGGCAAATAATATGTTAATATGTTATATATGTTAATAAAAAATTTTTAAAAAATTAAAAAAAAAGAATGTGTCGCTGATTTCTCATAACCTCTTGGAGGGTGCCGTGAGAGAGACAAAGAGACAAAGTGTAGACCCAGAAGAAGTGATCAATCAAGGAGCCGCTGGACAGATAGTGACCATTTTAAGAGGTTTTTTTTGTTGGTAGCCAGCGGTCCCAAATGGCCAAGGTCATGGAGTCATGCACTTTGTTCAACAGCCAAAGCCTAGTGCTCTGGCCCACACTACAGGGTCTCCACTGAGGAAGAAGCTATGGAATCCTAGAAACCTGGATGGTGGTACCTGGGCAGGACCAAAATGTTGTACACTCCCCTGCCTGATGAGCCCAAGTCTGCCAAACGGAGGCGTGTGATTGTTTAGCCACTAAGGTAGTTATTTTTCAAATGTTCGTGATGATAAGAGCCACCTGGGATGATTGTTGAAAATACAGATTCCCAAGCACCTCCTCCTAGAAAGTCAGTAGACGTGGGGGTACACTTTAGAATCTTTTTTTTCCCCACCAAATTCCCCAGGAAATGTCTGTCCTCCAGCAGGTTTGGGAAACTCTATCATTTCCTCAGTACCTGAGGTATTTCCCACGTAACTGGACACACAGGAAGTGGTTCATGAGGCAGTATAGCTCTGAGGGGGAGGGAGAATCGTCTCCACCACCCTACTTATGAAGGGTTGCGTGGACGTGGGCAAGGGAAATACTACCAATAGGCAAAACCTGGAGAGTCAGACTGGGGACCAGAGAACTCAGTCCCTGCCAAGAGTTGGTGATACTCAGCAACCGCAGTTCTGACCTCACCATTCCTGTCCAGCTGGATGTGGTTTAAATGCTGGACCAGTGACCACTGTGTGTCACCTCCTTTTCGCCCATTCTAAATGGTGGAATTTGTAACGGTCACCCTGCTTCCCACCAGGATCGTACATGAGGTGTGTTGGAGGTGGTTGGTGGCTACAGGAATCCCATACCCAAAGAGGGCAAGATCATGAGGAGCCACGAGAAGACGTGACCAAGAAGAACAAATATGCTCAGGAATCCTGGACTTGGACTTTCGATTAAATGGTCCTTGGAGTTAACGCTTCAAATATCACTTCTATTCAAACTCAAACTCATTCATTTTTCTCCAAACATGTGGAAATAACATCTAACGTGTATTGAGCACTCAGTATGTTCTAGGCATTGTTTAAGACCTTTATACGCACCAGCCCACCCAATCCTCCCACCTGGTACTATTATTATCCCTCAGTTACAGGTGGGGAAACTAGGGCTCAGAGCAGTGAAGAAACCTGCCTGAGGTCACACAGCCACTCAGTTATGGAGCCAAGACCTGCATGCAGGCCGCCTCCAGAACCTGAGCTCTTACTCAGCAATCCATGCTGCCCCTCCAGGGAAAGAGAGACAAGCAAAAGAGGAAGATAGAAGGATGCAGCCACATTTCAAAAGGAGATAAACATCTCTGTGGATGGAAAACAGAAAAGAAACAGGAAAAACTAATGTGAAGAAAGACTGCCAACAAAAGCAATCCGCAGGAGATGAACTCCCTCCAGATGAAAAGAAAACAGTAGAGCAAGATGAAAATGATTGTAAAGCAAGCGTGTTTAGAATTCTCAAAAGATGAGGGACGAAGTGAACCAGAGTCAACGGATATGGAAGAGGAACTATTTATTAGGAACCCTAGAAATGAAAAAAATCCCATACTTGAAATAAAAACAACAGATGGGGGAAACTCTGGACCAAGCAGAGCTGAATAAACAATTAGTGCTTTGGAAGATGGAGCTGAGGAATTCACCCAGAACTCAGCACAGGAGGGGAAAATAAAAAAGAAAAATTGAAAATTATGAAAAGGTAATTGCTAGACATGGAAGAGACTTTGGGAGGCTCCATCCAAGAAAAGGTTTCAAAAAAGGAGCCAATGGCGGAAAAGACTGAAGAGGTAATAGGGAGAATTCATCAGAATCCTTGGACAGAAAGCACCCACTGAACGTTGAGTAGGATAAATAATAAATCCTCACCTATCCATGCTGTTCTAGATCTGCAGACCATCAAGAATACATAAGAAATTGGGGTGCCTGGGTGGCTCAGTGGGTTAAAGCCTCTGCCTTCGGCTCAGGTCATGATCTCAGGGTCCTGGGATCGAGCCCCACATCGGGCTCTCTGCTCAGCGGGGAGCCTGCTTCCCCCTCACCCTCTGCCTGCCTCTCTGCCTCTTGTGATCTCTTTCTCTCTGTCAAATAAATAAATAAAATATTTTTTTTTTAAAGAATACACAAGAAAATCTTAAAAGCTACCAGAGGGAAAAGAGATTTTTCATCTTGTAGATTCTGGACTTGAGGTCCAGATCGGGATGCGGGAGTGGGACGCGGAAGGCTGGATGACTTTGAGTTACATCCCATTGGGAAGCGGATGATCGCACGTGGGAAGGGATGACAAATTGCAGGCATTATCTGTGCAGAAAGAAACATAGTTGGATATGCTGGGAATCCAGTGACTATCCATCGTTTTGCATCCCCCCCTTCTTCCGAGAAGAGTTCTTTTCCCACTAACCATGTGGTTCACATACCTGTTTCATTCTCCTCCAAATCTTGCCCCCCATTTATCAGCCCAAGGAAGAGTCCCAATGGGGGCAAAGGTGGCCAGTCACAATAGCTCACGCTAGGCTTTGGTTAATGGACCGTGTTGGGTTAATAGGAGCCCTTCCTTGGGATCTCTGACTTTGGGACCAGTGTGAGCAGGTCCTAACAGCTCTCTAGAGGCCAAAGCCGTGAGAGGTGAGCTGTGGGCGCTCTTGGAAGCCATGCTTCCTGCCACATAGGGCAGTGCCAGTCTGTATGAAATACAGAATTATAGACAGTATGATTCTCATCTCATTAAAAACACATGTCAAATTCAGGGAGTCTGCAAAATTGGATGTAATCAGTAGGCTTCCTTTCTCCCTGGTCTCATTCTCAAGCTGGCCACCTGCTGCCCTTCTCTTCTGAGGATGAGGTGGGTCAGGTTAGGAAGCGATAGCCTCAGGGTTATTTTGGGGTTTTTCTTAGTTCAGGGTAGAGTGCTGAGTGCAGTATAATTTTCAACATCTTCATATTGTGCCTTTTGTGATAATACAGACTCCCCCCATTATTGTTTTCCAAACGCCACCTCACGCTTAATACAACTTAATTTTCATCTCCGCACACAATACGTTTTGGTAGGATTTCACTGTATTTGTAGATCTACATAGAAAAGAACAGGCGACGGAAACACACTAAAATGTCAATAGCGGGTCATCTGCGGGATGAAAGTTTGTTGATTTTGATATTCTCCCCTATCTTTAAATACTTTCAGATATGCAATCGTCAATGGCTGCTTAGCATTCCAACGTATGGGCACACTCTGAAGTATTTAATCAAACCTGTATTCTTAAACATTTATATAACTTGCCATTTTCCACTATTGTAAGCAACGCTATGGTGAACATCTTGGAATCTACATCTCTGTGCCCCCTGAGTCCTGCAGAATTATACCAACACGAACCAAGAAAGCTCCTGCCTTCCAGAGCCTTTCCTCCTTAATAAAGAAGAGCAGACATTTAGAGAAACAACTAAAATGGGAGACAAAAGGTGGTAAGTAACTTATGTGTGTGTGTGGGGGGGTCCCAATCCAGGCAGGGAGCACGCTGCCTGGAAGAGGGGGTATTTGAGCCAAGCTTCTCAGACAGACAGCTGGGAAGAGGGAGCTCATCTTTCCAGGGGCCACAGAAAACTGACCTTAGTGGGTCACCCTGGACGCGCCTGAGACCTGAACAAACAGGCTTTACATGGGAGCCGAAGAATCTGGGGCCCAGTCTGTAGGTTTCCCATTCCTCCTTCTAGCCCCACCAGAGATCACTCTACCATCAGTGCCCCTGTGCCTGTGGGAGGGGGCGGGGTCTCTATAGCCCCTCCTGCCCCCCTCCCCCGCCCCCCGCCCAGTGGAGCAGGCCAGAGGGGCTATTCCCTGACGGTCCTGAGCCATATGGCGGGCCCACAGGCGCTGGGTCCTCAGCTTCCAGTACCCCCTGCCAAACCCCGCTCCTGGGGTCAAAGGAATGTTGAGCAATCTTTGGAATTTTTCAGCGAGAAACAAGCACTTTTGAATTCCGTTCAGGCCTCCTGAGCTGGGCAGGCTGCCCATAGCCTGGAGCCCTGAGTCTTCCTGAGCAGACATCTGGGAGCGCTGGGGGACTTTTTCAGTGTTTGTTTTCTCCTCCTGCTGGCGGGCTGGAGGACACCATTACGGTGAGGTCATGGAGCCCTGCCCCGCTCATCCACGGCTGGCCAGCAGGGCAGCCAGGATCTTTCGGTCCCCGGTGGTTCGCGTGTGCTGGGGGATGGGCGGGGTCTGGAAGGACTGTGGGGCCGAGCCCCGTCTGCGCCCCTCAGGACCTCCCCGCCCATCATGGCCAGGGTCTAGCCCCTGCCAAGGGCCTCCCAGCCACGCTCTCTGCCCGGCTTCCCGGAGGCTACAGGAACATGTGGCGAGCCCAGTTTTGACTTGCTGGAAGGATCTGATCAGTGTCTCACAAATGATGAGGGAGCAGAAGGCAAGCTGAGGATAAAACACTGGCTGACACCCTGCAACCCTCGCCGCCCCCCACCCACACCGTGGGCCGTGCGGGCATTTCTCGGGAGCTCCTGACTGCCCTAGGACTAAGGGGGGAAGAAATAGATGGTTAACTGAGAGAGACCGCGATCCTGCAAGACACGAGTCTCCAGCAGTGGACCAATGTCTTAGTGATTAACAAGGAAAAAGCATTCTCATCAATGGCCCGACTTTCAGGGACCCAAACCTAATTTCCTGGAGCCCCAACATCCCCCTCCCTGCCCCGTGAGTGACTGTGGGAAACAGGCAGAAGGAAATGTAAACAAAGTTAAGTTTCTTCAGGACCTGCAACCCATTGACAAGGACTCGTAATAGAAAGAGTAGGACTTTTCTCCAGGAAGCTCCCAACTCTCTCAATGGAAATGCCTTCCTAGAAGGAAAAACAACACCAGCTTGACCATAGCCGGGCCTCCAGGAGCCTGAGGCTCCTCTGTAGCATCTGAAAGTTCTTTTACGCACCCTCCTTTCTCCCAACCTCCCCCAGCTCCCTAGTATATAACTAGCCATTCCTCACTGCCCCAAGGCAGCAGCTCTTTCTGCCCACCCCCCTCGGGTCCTGTCCTCATGCTTTAATAAACTCACCTTTCCGCACCACAGACTTCTTGAGAATTCTTTTCTGGCCGTGGGCTCCGGACCCCACCTGCATTCCAAAACTACATCACTAGTTCTGAGAGCAAGGCACTCGGGGGAGACCTTCTCGACACCCACAGCCCTTCCCCTTCGAATCTTCATTACACACCTTCGTGGCAGCCTGTGTCTCTCCTTCGAAGCTCCGGCCTCTGTGGTTAATCACAACGACTTGGGTATTCTCTTGATGTATGTCTGTGTCCGCCCCCCAGACAGTCCGCATCAGGGGAGCAAGAGTCCCGTCTCCCTTGTTCACTGCTGTATCCCCGGTACTGAGCACCGTGCTTGACGCATAGTAAGTACCACCTGAATTTCATTCCACTAGGCACAGCGGGACCCCACTTTGAGCCTTGTTTGCCTGTGTTCCGGCTCCCCACTCTCAGCCTCCTCTCCAACCAGTTCATCGAGAGACCAAAGGTTCTTGGTTTAGTTGGAAGTACGCTGTATGTTAACTAAATGGAAATGAAATAAAAACTTTAAAAAAAGCTCTTTGGTCTGTGATCAGGTTGCAAGTCCCCCAGCAAGGGAGACTGACCTGGCAAGGGTGACCTTTGCAGATCCCAGCTGTGTCAACAGCACCCGTGGCCCCCTATTTCGGGTTCCTTTGTCATCTCGGCTCTGGGGCAGGGCCTGCCTCTACTGGCATACTGTCTATCTTAGGTTAGTGTGAAGTCTGAAAGTTCCCATCACACCAATGTTGTAACTGTTCCTCCCAGCAGGATTAAATGCCAAGATGTTCCTCTTCCTATTCTACAGAAGAAGAGACTGTCCCCTGAAAGTGGCCTTCTCCAGGTCATGGCTGGGAAGTCTGGGGGTTCGGTTTCTAGCTCCAGGGGCGGGAGGGAGAAGGAGGAAAGCAGGTAGAGAGTGCGAAGTTGGCACCGAGGAAGGAGGGAATCCAGGCCGGGCAAGAATGCAGACATCTCAGAAGGTACTGGAAACCAGATAGAAACCTACTTGCTCTGAAGACTGGACCGGAATCCTGCACTTTGTCAACCAGGCCATTTTTACATTTCTTGTGTCCTCTGTGTTCATTTCCCTAATTTTTCTTCCATCGCAGGAAGTAGGAAAAACTCAGGAAAGTTCCAGTTGGCTTTAGCTGTGCAGAGGGGAGCCAAAGGAATGGTTTCGGCTCTGCGCTTGAGATGGAACGGCGAAAGGGGCAGCACCCCCAGGGCAGGAGAATCAAAAAGGGGAGGGGGCTGGGGGGCAGGGCAGTGACCCCTACCCTGGCCCCAGGCATCTGGGAAGGATCAGAAGCTAACTGTAAAAAACCTGGGGTTTTTCTGTCGTTAGAAGAAACCGGTTGCTTTTACCAGCTCACAGGGTCGTGATGAGATCCCATCACTCACAGGACGAGTATTGAGGTCTAGGTGCCCGGGACACCAAAAATAAAGATCTCTGTTCTGCGCCTTCCGTTCCAGCGAGAGCGGACAGACCGCGGATATCAAGCAGAAGAGATCAGTCCATTTTGTGGTGTGTTAGAAGGCGTGAAGGACCGCTGTGGGAGCAGGGTGAGGGGTGAAGGGGTTCTGGGCTTGGGTGGGGGCAATGTTAATAACTGCGGCGATCAGGGTGGGCCTCGGAGAGCAGGGGAGACCCGAGCTGCAGGTGTCAGGGACCCCCCTCCCCCAAGCAGGGGAGAGCCCATGCCCTGTGCGCCCTGAGGGGCCGGAGTTGGTCAGTGAGGCTCAGGCAGGGGGAGTGACAGGGAGAGTGGAGGAAGCAGAGGTCAGAGAGGAGACGGTGAACGGGTCATCAGCCGCCTTGTAGGTCATTAGACAAACAGGGAGCCATGGAGGATTCGATCCCTCTGGCTACTATGCTGAGAAAAGACGGAGGAGGCGGTGAGAAGAGGTGGGATGTTGGCTACAGGGAGAGATGAAATGACTTGCTGGCAGTTTTCATGGGGGATGCGAGAGAGAAAGGAGTCCAGGCTGATTCCACAGTTTCTGTGTGTGTGTGTGTGTGTGTGTGTGTGTGTGTGTGTGTGTGTCTTTTTTTTTTAACTTAGATTTTAGATAGTTAACACACAGTGCAATATTGGTCTCAGGAGTAGAGCTCAGTGATTCATCACTGACATACAACACTCAGTGCTCATCACCACAAGTGCCCTCCTTAACCCCCATCCCCCATCTAGCCCATCCCCCACCCACATCCCTCCCTCCCTCCCTCCTCTCCCCCCTCAGTTTGTTCTCTGTCATTTAAGAGTCTCTTATGGCTTGTTTCCCTCTTTCTTTTTTTTTTTCTTTTTCCCCCTCCCCATATGTTCATCTGTTTTCTTTCTTAAATTCCACATATGAGTGGGATCATACGGTATTTGTCTTTCTCTGACTGATTTCACTTAGCCTAATACCCTCTAGCTCTATCCACGTCGTTGTAAATGGCAAGATTTCATTCTTTTGATGGCTGAATAACAGTCCATTGTGTATATACATGTATATATACACCATATCTTCTTTCTCCATTCATCAGCCGATGGACACGTGGGCTTTCTCCATAGTTCGGCTACTGTGGGTAGTGCCACTATAAACATGGGGGGCAGGTGCCCCTTCAAGTCAGTATTTTTGTGTCCTCTGGGTAAATACCCAGTAGGGCAATTGCTGGGTCGTAGGGTAGTTCTATTTTCAACTTTTTGAGGAACCTCCACACTGCTTTCCAAAGTGGCTGCACCAGCTTGCATTCCCCTGGTGCAAAGGGTCCCCCTTTCTCCGCATCCTCGCCAACACCTGTCGTCTCGTGTGTTGGTAATTGGAGCCATCCTGACAGGTGGGAGGTGGCACGCCCTCGTGGTTTGGGTTTGTATTTCCCTGATGCTGAGTGATGTTGAGTATCTTTTTATGTGTCTGTTGGCCGTCTGGATGTCTTCTTTGGGAAAGTGCCTATTCACGGCTTCTGCCCTTCTTAACTGGGTTTATTTTGGGGGGCTGAGTTTGATAAGTTCTTTGTAGATTTGGGATACCAACCCTGGGTCAGATGTGTTGTTTGCAAATATCTTCTCCCATTCCGTAGGCTGCCTTTCAGTTTTGTTGACTGTTTCCTTTGACTGCACAGTTTTGGGCCCGAGCTCCTGGAGGAATGGAGGGATGGAGTTGTCATTAAGTGAGATCATGCTTGTTATTGTAGCTACTGACCGCCTACCCCGGGCCGGGAACCTGGGTCACCCACTTGCACCCTGGTCCCATTCCACCCTTACAACCCCAGAAGGTGGGAACTAGGCCTCTCAGCCCAGAGAGGGTAACAAATCGACTATGGTCACGCAGCATGCAAATGGCAAAGCCCGGATGCCTCGGGCTGCTGGTCTGACCCACGAAGCAGATGTGCACCTCTTGTCCCCAGGACTCAGGACAGCAGTTCCTTCACCTTGCCTGACTTCCTCTAGCCTTGGACTTCACCTCTTTCCCGTAGCCAATCTGCCTCCAAGCGACAGAGCTCCCCGGGCCTGATGTTCTCTATGTGCTGGGGACTTCTTTTGGATGCCCTGCAAGACTTACTTTGGGTATCTGAAATTAAGCAGGGGGTGGCCAGGACTAGGATGTTTGGGGACTTCCTCAGAGGCCTTGGGCGGACAGGTGGGCTGAGTCAGGGCGGGAACAGATAGGGGAGAAGGCGGGGAGGCTCAGCAGCTGCTGCAATCAAAATCTGGAATTCCTATGAACACAGTCAGCTCTGAAACCCCGCTCGCCACCATCCCTGCGCCCACGCTGGGGAGCTGCCTTCCCACCCTCAGGATTTCTTGTGCCCTTCCAGGCCACTGTTTTCACAGTTTATAGGCAAAACATGTGGGCTCAGAGATCAGCCCCTGATCTCACTTAGATACGGGGGCAGTGTGTGTGCATGCATGTGTGTGTGTGCTTAGGGAGGGAGGGAGGGACGGGGACTGAGAGTGTGGAAATCCACAAACCCTGTACAGCTCACTCAGGGGTCAGAATACCACCACCGCAGCCCAGCGATGTCCTGGACCTCCTTTTTTTTTTTTTAAGATTGTTTATTTATTCATTTATTTGACAGAGGGCAAAAGCAGGGGGAGCAGCAGAGGGAGAGGGAGAAGCAGACTCCCTACTGAGCAGGGAACCTGATGCGGGGCTGGATCCCAGGACCCTGAGATCATGACCTGAGCTGAAGGTAGGTGCTTAGCCAACTGAGCCACCCAGGGGCTCCCTCTGGGGCCTCCTTTTAAGGGTGACTTCAAACCAGACACGGAGGTGCTTCTCCCACGTATCAGTGCAGAGCCCTGCCAGGCCAAGCCTGGGTCCAAGGCTGCCAAGGGCCGACCCAGCAGCGAGCCCAGGCTAGCAGTTCCTGCGTGGATTCTGGGTTCCTTGCTGCAGTCTTGCTGAGGAGTCAGACATAAAACCCTGCCGCCTGCCTGAGTCACAAGGGAGGCTTTAAACATGTATAAACACTTAATTCACACACACACACACACACACACACACACACGCACGCACGCACGCATACCCTCCTTGCTTTCTCATAGGGATTATCCCCAGCTGAATGAAACCGAAGTTCAGAGAGGTCAAGAGAGGTTCAGAGCAGTCCCTGAACCTGTCCCCAGCACAGCTGGGGTCCCCGATTGAACCCTCTGCTGCCCGACTCCAAGGCTCCCGAGGCCCAAGGACTCCGACATGTCCAGTGCCCAGTCCTCAGCTCCCCCTGACTGAGCCCGCAGGTCTGCTGAGGGGCAGTTCTGGGTCAATCTGGCTTTCTCATCAGAGGCCATACCTCTCTGCAGCATCCCAGCCAGTCCTGGGATGGGGACAAGCCTGCAGGGATGACCTTAGCCTTGGGAATGGGAAGGGGGTTGCCGCACTGACCCAGCTTTGGGATGTTTTTGACGTCCCCGTCCTTTGGGGCAGAGAGCAGACCAGGACTGGGGGGCATGTGAGCAAGAAAGCCCCTCCCTCCTTAGGAGGTGGTCCTGGGGCTGAACCGGGCAACCCTTACCCCTCTGATACCCTGAGACCCATCCTCTCCCTGTCCCACCCCAAAGCCTCTGCTCCAAGGCCAGGGACCTGTCCTTTGGGCTCCCTCTCAACAAGGGGGAGCCTGGATATATCTATTGCCCCGCTGCTGAGCCTCCTCTACCTCTTCACCTCCTCCCCCCCTTTCTCTGAGTGTCTCCCCTCTGCCCAGTCCCCTGGGCCCTCCCCAGTTTCTCCTGGTGGGGAAGAAAACACCCTCTTCTTCGGAGGTTGGCGCTGGGGGAGTAGTCACCTGCTTGACGAGACCCTGTATAGAAAGTGTTTATCCCAAAAGAGGAAATTGCTAGAAGGGGGTCATCTGACCTCCCAGAGGGCTGCTGCGCAGTCTGCCCCTGACCTTGCCAGAACTTCAGGGCGGTTCGCTCTGGGTTCAGGGCTTCGGGACCTCAGGAGACCAATTCGGAGGTGCTCCGAGCCCTGGATTCCCAGCGCTGATACATCACGGCCCTGCGGCGGGGGAGGCCGAGGGGGGACGCTGAGCGCGGTCAGAGTCAGGCATCCAGGATGTGACGGGACACACACTTTGCTGGCTTTGCGTGCTGTTGGCTCTCCCCAGATCCCGCCCTCCCAAACTGCCCCCAAAATTGCCGCTGGCCCCTCTGTTGCTCAGTTTTGTGTGTGGAGAGCTGCTACAAGGAGCCAGGGGATCTGTCCGTGCAGAAGGCCGCCCGTGGAGGCCAGAGACGAGCCCGGGAAGGGGGCGGGGCAGGCACACAGACGGCCTCTGTGGGCCCAGGCTGCCAGCCGAGGACACTAGCTAGTGCAAACGCTGTTGTTTGCAAATAAACAACCTCAAGCTGGGGGGGAAACAGCTCATCTTTGTTTGGGCTGCTTGGGGCTGGTGTGGCTCCCACAGCCGCCCACCTCCTGCCCAGCTGGGGTTCCTTCGTCCTTGCCTACTGCTGCCTCGGAGCTGGGTTCTGGGGTCGGGGACACAGCGCCAAGGCGACCCTCGGGCCTGAGGCACCTGGTCTCCAGACTTGAGGGTGCGATTCTCTCAGGGGTGCCCCTTTGCACCTCCTGCTCGTGGGAGGTTGACTTAGGATCACGTGCCCCATGCCCATCCCTGTTGGCCTGGGCCTCTGCCGCCACCTCACTGGGAGCTCAGAGACCTTCTCTCTGTCTAGCAGCTGGGCTGTAGCTCTGAGCCATGCACCGTCACAGTCCTAGATCAGGGAGCCCTGGTCTGCGCATGCAGAACCCTAATCCGAGGGCGCCTCGGTGGCTCAGACGGTTAAGCGCTTGGCCCTGGATTTCGGCTCAGGTCATGATCTTGGGGTCCTGGGATGGAGCCCATGTCGGGTTCTGTGCTCAGCGTGGAATCTGCTTGAGACTCTCTTTCCCTCTCCCTCTTCCCCTCCCCCGCCCCGTCCCTGAAATGAATAAATCTTAAAAAAAAAAAAAAAAAAAAGACCCAAATCCAGAGAGGTTAGGTGACTTGTCCAAAGTCACACAGCTGGTGAGTAGCTGAACCAGTTGTCTTTCCATGCTCTTGGAAGAATCCTCTTCCCATTTCTTCATATGGGTCCCTCCCAGACCCCAGCCCACCCAGGAGAGCCCAGGCTGGGCCGGGACCAGCGCTCTCTGTACACATGTGGTGCTTATCAAGCAAGCAAGCAAGCAAGCAAGCAAGCAAGCCTCGCAGGGTTTTGCAATGTGTTCTGCTCACCCCGGTAGACGTGGAGCTGCAGGAGGACAGGGGCCCTCCTTGCTTTTCTCTTACTGCAACGCCGATCACTACCACGCCTGTGCCCAGAGCCGGGGCCCAGCCAGTTCTGCTCAGAGAGAGAGTGGGGTGTGGGGAGGACAGACAGGCTGGGGCCTCAGGCTTCCCCCCAGGGAGGGAGCAGAGGCCCAGGCTGTGCAGGAAGGCAAGACAAGGCGGGAGAAGTTTGGAGGAATGGGACTTGTAAAACTGGGAGGGGACACTCTCATTCAGATGGGCTTCGGACGTGCTCAGAACTGGAGGCAGAGACCTGTCCCTGGAGAGGTCGGAGGGGAAAGGCCGGCCGGAGCCAGCACGGGCAGAAGCCCATACCCAAGGCCGTGAGCTGGCAGAGGGTGCCACGGAGAGTTTTGTGGGCCCTCGGGGAGCAGGCAGCTGGGACTTTCCTAGGAGGCCTTCCTTCTAGGATTAATTAACCCCGGCTACTCTCCGCTCAGCCAGCCAGCCGGCTCAAGCAACTGGCGTGTCTCCAGCCTTCCCAGGAGCCCCGTGAGGGGCTAGGAGCGGGGCTGGGAGGGGGGAGGCAGACAGCAGAAAGAGAAGCCAGTGTCTGTTTTCCCGGGGCCTGTGAAATAGGAGGGAGGGTAGCAAGCACGCACAAATCAAATCACTGTGAGAATGGTTAAATAGCAAACCATGGGTGACCGAATACAATAGGAGGCCGTGGGGGAGGGTCCTGGCCGCAGCTGAGACGGCAGGCATCTGGTCTTTTATTTCCATTCTTCCCTTCTACCAGCGCTCCTTCCCACTCCCCCTTGCCCTCCACCGCTCTCCTACACACACACACACACACACACACAGCGCCCCTACATAACAGGGCCAGCAGAGAGGCTAGAGAGTATCTTCCTATAAATCACGACTCTGTGAGTCGGTAACATCTCAGCTCCATCCCTGAATTGACAGCTCGGGGCACCGTGGGCCACCACCCCCAGGGCCCCACTGACACCTCCACCTCTCCACCAGTGGGCTGATTCTCAGCGTGGGGGCGGCCGGCAATATGGTGCAGAGGCAGGAAAAACCTGGAAAGCAACGTGGCAACGTGCATGTGGTCTCACGGGCGAGAAAGATGAAGGACTAGAACGGTTCTCTAGTGAGAGTTCCCCCAGCAGATGCCACGGTTCCCGCTTCTGAACCTTCACGCTGTCCCCAGACCTGGAGCTTCCCCCGCTCTTCTCACCAGACAGGTCCCGCCCCAATTTTGAAACTGACTTCTAGGGAAGGCCTCCCATCTGACTAAACCCAAGGGTCTGTGCCCCTACGTGTATTCAGCTCAGGCACCCCACTGTCAGCTCCCCTCGACACCCCCTGCCGGGGCCAGGATCTCTCCCGTCTCCTGTGTAGACGTTTTCCGTTCAGCAACCTCTCCAAGCTCTGTGCCTCGCTCCTCAGCAAGAGAGAAAGTGGTACCAGCGAGCCTTGCCCCTCGGAAGCTCCCAGTCTCGTTAGGGAGAGAATACAGAAACCCCCCAGAATGAACTCCCCCTGACAAGGCAGCCTGGACTTCATGTCAAACGAGCCATTGCCTTTTGGGGGTTTTATTTATTTACTTATGTACTTATTGCTTACAGCAGCTCTAGTCACACCCCCCCCCGCCCAGGAACTAAAAACAAACCAAATGTCCTCGACAGTCATAATCCTTAAACAGGGCAGATGAGAAAGGAGCTTCTTCTGGGGGAGGGAAGATAGCCCTGCTTCTTAGAGAATCTAGATTTTTTTCTTTAAGAATTTATTGATTTATTTGCAAGAGAGAGAATGAGAGAGCATGAGCAGGGGGAGGGGCAGAGAAAAAAAGAGAGAGTAGCAGACTTCCCGCTGAGCAGGGAGCCCAATGCGGGATCCAAACCTAGGACCCCAGGATCATGACCTGAGCTGAAGGCAGACACTTAACTGACTGTGCCACGTGGGCGCCCCTGAAGAATCTGGGTCTTCAAAGAATTTGGACAGGGAGAGAAGTGAGGGGCTCCCAGGAAGGAGAAATTGCCTGACTCAAGGGCGGGAGGCTGAAAGAACATAGATCAAGTTTGGCTAATACATGGCACACGTGACACCTCTCCTCCGTGCCTTGTGCACGGAAGACATTGTGAACCGAAGGTCGTACTCTTTCCCACAGCCTCTGAATGCACACTCTCAATGTCTCCATCACGGATCGGTTAAAGCTGGCAAGGGGAAATAAGTCTATTGGTCCTTTCTGGCCTAGAGTGTTTGGAAGCCTGAGAAAACAGGTCAGGCTGGAGCAGAAGCCACCTGGGGTCGGCCACACAGGAGCCCAAGGCCGCTCATGCCTTACTCCGGCACACCTGTCCTATCTTGTCCAAACACCCATTCCTCGTGTGCTAGAGGCCCCTGGTGGGGCAGTGTTGGGGAGGGGACATGCCCAGGTTCAGTGGGGCCTCTGGCACAGAGAAGTCAGTGGACTCTCTCTCTCACTGCTCTCCTCCCAAAGGAAGGTACTTCCTCCGCCCAGAGCCTGCCCTGAAGGAACCAAGCATCAGTGAAGGATTTCCCACTCAGATCCCAGGCCGCAGGGAACCATTGGAAGTTTCTTGGCAGTGTCATCATAAAAGCATTAATTATAAGATAGGATGAAAGATTAATGTGCCCTGCGTTTTTCTAAGAGAGAATGTCTCCCATTGGGACCCCTCCTGAATGAGACTGAGGCTCTGTAGAATGGGGGTCCCTCAGGCCTGAGGGCTCCAAGGGCTGGAGTACCCCCTGAAGCTAAGGGGGGAAGGCTGGAAAGCAGGGTCTGCATATCTAAGCTGGGGTGGAAAGGAGAAGGAGACCGTACCCTCAGAAACAAAGCCATGAGGTCAAGGCCCCTGGAGGCTCCCAGGAGGGAAGCCACACACAGCTCTAAGAACTCTGGTCGGTTGCCAGACTTCCTAACTCCGAACCCCACGTTGGATTGATTGGTTGCTCGTTTTGCTGCTTGTTTCCCTGAAGTAGATGTAAGTAG
>CM052798.1:83241658-83262553 GCA_028533885.1 Nasua narica | reverse complement strand
GTGTCAATGCCCTGGGGCAGGGAGGTTCTTGGCCCAAGGACCAGCATGGAGCCCTGGTGGCTGGAGTGGAGTGAGTAGGGCCAGCGTGGGGGGATGAGGTCAGAGGAGAAGGCAAGGCCAGGGCCCAGAGGGCCTTGTTTTCCACATTAGGGAGTTTGGGTTTTACTCTAAGTAATGTTTTTGAGCAGGGGAGTGACATGAGCTGATTTATGCTTTTGCGATTACTCTGCCTGGGGAGTTCACTGCCAAAGTGGGGCCAGGAGAGCAGGCAGGAGGCTGTGATCATCAGTCATCACCACCAACATCCCTGTACCTCTGTCCCCACCTCCGGTTTCCACCAGGGGAGTTGTCACAGAATCTAACGCCTCTCCCGTCTCTCCTCCTCTTCCTGTCCAGTCTCTCAGCTCATTCCTCACTGTGTCCGGGGTCTGGCCCCGCACTCCACAGAGGCTGCGGCCACGAACCTGCTCCGGGGGCTCTTCCAGCCTAGAACTCTCTGGGTCCCCACCTCCCGCTGGAACTCTGCACTCCCTGGGCATCTCGGCACCGCACACACTACCCAGGGCTCCTCTCCCTGCCTGGGGTGTCAGCCTCTGCCCTGGCCCCTTCTCCCACTCGGTGTCCCTGCTGCTGCCCCAGTGGTCCCGTCCCCAGTGAACTCTTCTGTCACCTGTGTTCACCAGCTGCCTGCACTGCGTAGCCCCCAGGGGCATTCGAGGTGAGGGTGAACCAGACAGACTGAACCCCTGCCCTGAATGAAGCTAAGTCCCAGGTGTAGAGACAGGAAAACATGTCAGCAATTCACAGTGGAAGGCTGAAGAATGATCCACGCTGTGGTGAAAACCAAAGCAGAAGAAGCAGATAACAAGGAATGGGGAAAGGGGCTGCTCTAGAGGGATCTGAATTATCTGTGTGCACAAGCCACATGAATGTGTAAGGAAAGAGCGTTTTGGGCTGAGGAAAGAGCCAGTGCAAAGGCCCTGAGGTGAGAAATGAGCTAAATGAGTAAAGAAGGCCGATGTGGCTGCAGTAGGCCGGGTGGTGGTGGATGGGGCAGCTCATGTATGACTCCGGCCTCTCCTGCTAGCCTCAGGCGCCAGTGTCCTGTGACCTTCTGAACTTCTCCGGCTAGAGGTTCCTTCTGCAGGCCTGTTTTCCTCCTCCTGAATCCTGTCCCTCTTCCCATCCTCTAAACTAACCCCCAGGCCAGTAAACCGGGGCTAGCTGGGACTCCTCTTTCTCCCTCCCCCCACACGCCCAGACAATCCTGAGCCCCACTAAAGCCCCGTTTAAAATATTTCTTGTATCCGGCGCCTGGGTGGCTCAGTTGGTTGAGCAACTGCCTTCGGCTCGGGTCATGATCCCAGGGTCCTGGGATCGAGTCCCGCATCGGGCTCCTGGCTCCGAGGGGAGTCTGCTTCTCCCTCTGACCTTCTCTCCTCTCATACTCTCTCTCACTGTCTCTATCTCAAATAAATAAATAAAATCTTAAAAAAAAAAATTCTTGTATCTGTGCCCTCCCTCTCTGGGTCAGGCTCTCACCCCTGCTATGAGGACTTTGCAAGGATCTCCTAACTGGCTGACCTCTGAGAACTTTGTGATCAGAACACTGGAACATACTGAGAGGACAGCTAATCCTACAAGGCAGCACGTACGATGTCAAGGGAGGGCTAAGGCTGGGTACGGGGGGCTGGATGACGAGGCCGGACTTCGTGGAAGAGGGGCATCTTATCGCCTCCCAGTTTAATGACCGTATACACCCAGCACCTCCAAGTCTATCCCTCCACGTGGACCTCTCTCCGGAGATCTAGCTTCGTCCGCCCAGGGGGCACCTGCTTGCCCTTGACTGCCCCTCGGAGAGCCCAGACTGAACGTGTCCAGGTGTGCGCTCATCACAGACCGCTCCTCGTGGCCGAACTCCCCCTTGCTTCACCAGCCGGGCGGACTGCTCTCCCCGCCACCCCCAGCTAGGAAATCACTGAGTCCTCTTGGCTGGGAGGGGCTCTGGCCCCTTCCTCCAGGTCTCAGCTCCCCGGCCAACACTCGGTTCCAGCCACCATGCCTCGGGCCCACATAGATTGCTTCCTAACCAGTGTCCGGGGCCTGCTGCTTGCCCTCCTCCAATCTGCGGCCTTCACTGTAGCAACTCTGGACCCTGTAAGGCTCAGGTCGGCTCGGCGTGAGCCTCTGTTGTAAGAACCCTTGTGTCGGCTTCTCGTGGCTCTGAGGAAAAGTCCAAAATGGTGCAGAGACACTGGGAAGCTCTCAGCCGCTTCTCCCACCATGCCCCCTTGCACCGTCAGCTCCAGACTTTATGACCAACGTTCAGTTCCTAGAATGTACCATCCCTTGCCTCAGGCCTGCCTATTTTCCTCTTCTGCTGGTCCTGACATCCTCACTGCCCCCTTCCTCTCCCTGGTTCCCTCGCCTACCTAACTCCTCCTTACTCCTCAAGAAATCAACACTGTCACCTCCTCCAGGAAGTCCTCCGTGATCTTCTCGAGGTGGGCCCAGGTGTTCCTCCAGGTGTTTCCCCAGCACCCTGAGCGCCCCCTTGCTACATCGCAAGTGCCCGTGTATGTGTTGGCATCTTCCACAAGCCTGACTGCTTACCTTGTCTAGCTTGCTGGTGGTAGAAATCTCACCCCTCGGCCTATGGCTTGACACAGAAAGGCGTTCAGCAAGTATTTTTTGAACGAATGCATGATGTGAGAATGCAAATGGGGTTTAAAGTATGGGCGCATCTGGAAAGGAAGAGACATTCGAGCAGCCAAAGGCAAAGGCCTGGGGTGGCCATGGGCGCTTTCACATTCAGGAGTGAAGGAGGCCACCCTGACTGGAGCGGAGGACATGAGGGGAGTGAAGGGTGATGAGGTCAAAGAGGGAGGTTGGGGCGACCTAAGGCATTTGGACTTCACTCTGGAGGAAGTGAAGAGCCTCCAAAGATTGTGAGCAAGCCTGACATGGCCAAAGTCATGTTTGAGAACATCAGACGGACTAGACACCACCCCCATTTGGGGGGCCCCACTAGGCTGTTGTGAGCCCCTCTCTCCGATGGAAGGCCCTCATCTAGCTCCAGGCTGCTGGCAGTCTTGGGCCGTGGAAGGAAAGCTCACACACTGAGGCTTCCTCGTCCATTGGCAGAGGCTGAAGGCCCTTCCTGGTGACTCAGCCCAGAGGGGTCAGCTCTGAGCAGAAAGTCATTGTTGACCGGAAGAGGGGTCAGACTTTCCCTTCCCCAGCCAGCCTCCTGGGCACCAAAACAACAACACAGGACAACACAGGGCGGGGTGGGGGGAGGCCCCCGAATGGGCTGGGAGCACACCCACCCACCCAAACCATGCTGCCCGCCTCCCCGCTCGGGCCCCACGGCACCGCATGACACCCAGCCTGACCACACCAGCGGTGGCTGAGTCAGGCCGTTCTAGAAACCCTCTTCCAGCCAGCCGGGGAGGTAGTGAAGGCCGCGAAGGAGAGAGGAGGCACACTTCTGGCCCTCCCAGGCCTGACAGGGTGAGGGGAGCCCACCGGCCCAGGCTGGTTCTGAGGCACGCCATCGGAGGGAGACGCCAGAGCCCCCGAGGGCATTTGAGTCGGGGGACAACTTCTGGCAAGGCTTCTTAAGGAAGTGAGCACTGAGGAGGGGACAGAGGGTTCCAGGCCCCCAGCGGGGTGTAGCCTGGAACCGGGACCAGGTCAGGAAACCCATCCCTCTGACAGAGGCGGGCAAGAGTGAACCTACTGGAGCCGTCGCCATGGCAGGCTGGCTCTGACCCGACTGCAAATGCTGTTGGAGCCTCGAATGTGTTCTCTGCAGAAGAGCGATGGCACTTCGCCTCGTTCCTGGGCTCGGCCGCTCCTCGGAATCCTGTGTGAGCCATAAGGTTTGCTGAGAGAAGGCCGCGCGTCTACCGCTGACGACGCTATGTGGTGCGCCTACCATTTGGCTAAGAGGGTAGGGCTCATGGTAAGCGTTCTTACCACAAAAATAAAACCAAATGAAAGAAAACACCGAGGGCCGCAAAGAAACTTTTGGAAGGGGTGGATACGTCTGCTACTTTAATTGTGACGGTTTCACAGGCCACGCGAATGTCCAAACTCATCAAATCGTATGCATCGAATCTGTACAGTTTTTTTTCCTATGTCAATTATACGTCAGTAGAGACGTTTTTTAAAAGAGAGAGAGAGAGAGAGAGAGAGAAGCTGCAAATCTGGGTGTGAAGGAAAGGAAGACGGGGGACGTGGAACAGAGTCCGGAATCCACAGGTGCAAAGACATTTTCTCAACCCACAAACCCACAAACCCACAAACCTGGGAGGGCAGGACTCCCAGGTTTCCTTCCAGTTCCAGGGTCTCCCTCTGAGAGTGGCTCCAGGGAAGGGCTCCCCATTCCTGGGGTCTGGAGGCCCAGCCTCCCATGCACAGAAAGAAGTGGAATCCCAGCCTCCTGCTCACTCGCCAGATGGCAGGAAGGGAGCGCCCCCGGCTGCAGGTGGAGGGGAGCCTGTCGACTGAAATGTCACACGCTCTGGGAGGCCACCCTCGGTGCACCCCTCACGGAGGTCGCCCTGACATCACTCTCCCGGCCCCGACTCCATTCTCATCACAGCCCTGACCACCACCTGCTCTTCTCCCTGATTCGATTCCTCACTTCTCCCCCCCCCACCGCTCCCCCGCCCCATAATGCTGCCCCACCCGCTCAGGGACCTGGCCACATCCCCGGCACCTAGACCAGTGCCTGGCTCAGAGTAAGCCCTCAAAAATTTAATTTACTCATGAACTAATAATAATTGCCAACACTGGGACGCCTGGGTGACTCAGTCAGTCAAGCATCTGACTCGTGATTTGTGCTCAGGTCATGATCTTGGGGTCCTGAGATCAAGCCCCGTGTGGGGCTCCACTGAGCGTGGAGCCTACTTAGGATTCTCTCTCTCTCTCTCCACCCCCCACCGCCCCTTCCCCTGCTCTCTCTCTCTCTCACACACACACACACTCACTCTCTCTCTCTCTCTCAAATAAAAAAATCTTAAAAATAATTGCTAACACTTACTGAATGGTTACTATATGACAAATGCTTTCTTCATGCCTTAACTCGGGGTCAGCAAACTACAGGCTCCGGGGCAAAGTTGGCTCTCCGCCCACTTTTCTAAATAAAGTTTCATTGCCCTCCTTGACCACTCACAAATGTCCTCTCTAGGGCTGATTTTTGAGATACACTGGCAGAGTTGAACAGCTATGGCCCAAACCGTATGGCCAGAAAACCAGAAATATTTACTAGCTGGCACTTTACAGAAAGGCCCTGCTGGCCCCCATGTTAACTCATCCAATCCTCACCGGTACTGTGAAGTCAGTACTATTACTGTCGCCATTTTACAAATAGGGCAGCTGAGGCACAGAGCGCTTGTCCCGGGTTATACAGTGAGTACAGAGGTTGGATTTGAATCCAGACAGTCTTGCTCTGAGGCTCATATTCTTAGGTAGCTGCCAAGTGTCAGTACCTTTCTAGGAAGAGACAAGAAGAGAAGGAAGGGCATCCTGGGGGTCAGCCTATAAGAAAGGAAAGGAGAATGGGAAGTAAGGGAAGCTAGGGCAGCCGGGAGGCCAGCAGAGCCCTTAGGACACTGGCCATTTCTTTTGGGCTCTGGCCTGACTCTGAGACCCAGAGTTCTCAAATTCTGTCCCTTAGAACAGGAGTTCCATCCTGAACATGAAGAACCATCTGAAGGCTGAGTGTAGCATGTCCTCCACTTAGAACTTGAGATTCTGACGTTCTTCTTAAGCCTTAAATCTGTGGCTCCTGCTACTGCTTGTCTCCAGGAGAACCGAAGACCCCGTGGTCTCTGGTTTAGCACGGTTAAGGACGATCTTAGGTGGTACATACTACTTTCTTTTTTCTTTTCTTTTTTTTTTTTAATTTTAAGTTCCATGAAAAAGGTTTTCATTTCTAGAGGCTCCACCATGTGAACATGTTTGAGAGCTTCCCACTCTTCTGATGTTGAAATTTGGAAACCATTCAACCCAGACGTTAAAGAAACCAAGAAGCAAATCTTCTAGAATCAGAGGATGCTTTGCAGCCATGGGAATCACAGCTTTACACAGGAGGCCTCCTAGCAGAGCCGGAAGCTTTTCCTTGCTGATAAACGCAGAAACGCAGAAAGAAAGGAAGGAAGGAAGAAAGAGAGAGAGAAAGGAAGAAGGAAATGGAGAAAGAAAGAAGAGAAGGAAGGAAGGAAAGGAAAGGGAGGAAAGGAAAAGAAAAGAAAAGAAAAAAGGAAAAGGAAAGGAAAGGAAAGGAAAAAGAAAAAAAGAAAAGAAAAGAAAAACGAAGGAGGGGGCAAACCGGAGAGGAAGGAGCCAAGCTGGGCGGAGCTGGTGGGCTGTGTCCAGGCAGGACCCCCTGACCTGCACAGAGAATCTCTTGGAAGGTGCACTTTGGCCGGGAACGGTGGAAAAGCACTCTACTCCCAAACTTCTGGCCTTCGGAGGCTGCTTTAAAGCTCACCTCGCTCTTTCACATTTGTTGGTGCACTTGCTCCTGCCAAGTCCCTGCGGGAGGTGTTACTTTTATCCTTATCAGAGTGGCTACGGGATTTGCCAAAAGTCACACAGCAAATGGCATCGGATGCCTGCCCTTCCTCTGGATGGGCTCCTTGCTCATCAGGCAACCTCCTGGTGAGCCTGATAAAGGGACAGAGGTGCTCCGGGTGGGGACTAGGTGGTTCTATTTAGTTTGTCTGTGGAGGTCTCTGCTGCCTTCCCAGGACCCTAGACCTGGCCCAGAACAACTGCTCTCTAAATATTGTGGAGAGTGTTAAAATGACGCGTTCCTTCTCTGGAGGAGTTCCCAGTCTGGTGGAAGAGGCAGAGCTGGTACACATATAAAGCCAAAAAAAGCTAGACCATGAAAAGGGCCCTCAGCAGGATACGCAACTCCATCAGGGGCCGAAAAGGAGGAAAGCAGGTGGGCTGGGGAAACAGGAATTCTTGGAGGAGTGTCGAACGTTCTTGAAGGAGGCGTTCCTTTCCACAGGAGGGCGTTGGCGGGCATGGGTGCACGGTGACAGTTCTGTGGCCCAGCCCCTGCCCACCTGACCGTCAAACCCAGTGTTGCCCACACCCAGCCACCCAAACCCGTCTCCCCTCCGCCCCTCTGTCCCCTCCGCGCTGGGGAACACCCCTCCCCTCCCCTCCCTTCTCTCCTTCCCCGGGGCGTGCCCCTCCCCTCCCTATTAGCCATCCTGACCCCCTCTCCTAGCGCTCCCATGGCAACCCGGGCTTCCCGCCTTTGGCCCCGACTATGGGATGGGGCGGGTAGGGAGCGGGCTGCTTCCTTGCCTCACCCCCTCCTGCCCTGCCGGACTGTGAGCTCCTCCAGAGTGGACTGCCTTTTATTTTGGAAATTCCAGCAACTAACCTTCAGCCCGGCCAGGGTAAACATTGAATAAAGCTTCATGGAGTGGGGGTGCCTGGCTGGCTCAGGCAAAAGAGCATGCGACTCTTGATCTCAGGGTCATGAGATTGAGCCCCATGCTGGGTGTAGAGATTACTTAAATAAATAAGACTTAAAAAAAAAAAAAAGATTCATAGAGTGGATGGGTATCCAATTTTTGTGGGGCCTACAGGTGAATAATGAAAGCCAAGGCTGAAGCGGAAGGCTGGGACCAAGCCCAGGAAGGCCGGCCTTGAGGCCATCGGGCAAGGTGGGGTGGGGGATGGGTGGCCCTTGGGGACACTGCAGGCTAGGCGACATCAATAGTCAGGCGGCATCAGTGGCCGATGGTGCCCACTGACAGGATGGCCCCGCGGGGACATGAGGGCTGGAGCAGAGAAAGGAGAGACCACCAGGGAGGAAGGCCTCAGCACTGCTCCAGCCTCCTGGTCGGCAGGTGTTGGGGGCATCGGGTGAGGCTGCGCGAGCCCCCCAGGTTCTGATCACATCTGAGCGTGTTGACAGAGTGAGCTCTAACCCAGCAGCTCGGCCTCCGCCAGAGCCCTGACCTCACCCTAGCGCGGAGGGCCTGTAACAGGCATGTGACCCAGCAGCCAGCCCTGGACCAGCAGCAGGAACTGAAGGGAGGAGCTCAGCTAAGGAAGGGGGGAGAGGAGCAGGACAGGGGACGGGGGCTGGGAGGCGGGTGGTCTTCTCCAGATGACGAGTGACCTGGGTTCTAGAAGTCCATTCATTCCTTCGTCCGTTCATGAATTCATCCATTCAAAAAGCTCCTATTGAGCACCTAGATTAAGGGCTTTGGAGAGAGAAGTTCAAGGGACCAGTGGTGGGTCCAAGGTGGGGAGGGAAGGAGGAGGGTTGGAAGTTCACTGCCTCATTCAAAGACACAAACAATTATTGAGCGTTACCAGGGGACCACTGTGGCGGTGGTTCCCTCCCCCAAGAGCTCCTGGTCTCTTTCCACCCAGCTGCTGCCTTAGCCCACCCCTCCCAAGTCGGCCTGTTGAAATCAGCTGTCTCTGGGGCGCCTGGGGGGCTCAGTGGGTTAAAGCCTCTGCCTTCGGCTCAGGTCATGATCTCGGGGTCCTGATCGAGCCCTGCATCAGGCAGGGAGCCTGCTTCCCCTCTCTCTCTGCCTGCCTCTCTGCCTACTTGTGATCTCTCTCTCTCTCTCTCTCTGTCAAATAAATAAATACATCTTTAAAGAAAGGAAGAAAGAAATCACCTGTCTGAAGGTGCCTGAAATGTCGCCTTCTAATGTCTCCTCCTCAGGAAACCTTCCCATTTGCTGTCACCAGGAATGCTTTCTCCCTCTGCTAGGCCCCATGGTGCTTTGGTTTCTGCCTCTCCCTTTCGTGTGTCTACTTCTCATCCTTCCTCCAACTAAACTATGAGAGTCTTAAGGATGGAGACAGCTTTCTATCCCCTGCACCCAAATATACTAGGTGCTCAGTAGAAGTTGAATGAATGAACGAAGGAATGGACTTCAAGAACCCGGGTCACTAGTCATCTGGAAAAGACCACCCACCTCCCAGCCCCCGGTCCCCTGTCCTGCTCCCCACCCCCCCCTACTTCTTAGCTGAGCTCCTTCCTTCTTTCCATTCCTGGGCCCCTCCATTGAATGGATGGATCTGATCCTGGCGCCCACCCCCCGCTTCCTCGGTGGCTCCTCAAGGTAAAGTCAGATGTCACATGTGACCTACAGGCCGGTCTGCCTCTCTCTCACTGCGTTCTTCCTCCTTAGCTCTAGTCAATCCAGAATAAATATACTGTCCAAAGCCCACTGCACTGTGGCTCACCTTTCTTGACCTTTGTGCATGCTCTTCCGTCTGGAATGTCCTTTCCCCATTTCTGCACATGGTATACTTTTGCACTCGATGCAGCTCAAAGGTCTCCTCCTCCTTCTCCTAGAAGCCTTCCCGGCTCTCTTGCCACCCGCATCTTTCCCTAACACTGTCGGACACTGCTGCTTTGTGAAGGAATGGTGTGTTTACAAGATCTTTGAGGGTACAGACAAGTCTTGTTTGATGATTTTAGCTTTAGTGTCAAGGGCCCAGGCAGACGGTAAGTGCTCCCTAGAAGTTCATTAAATGGATGCGTTAATTAATGTCTGAAGAAATGCTAGTGTTTTCAGAGATACCTGTCTAATTTTTCTCTCTGGTCCTGGCTCCCAGTGGCAGAAGGGATGGGGGGAGCCCCCTAAAGACACAGTATCCGGGATGAAGTGAACCCACAATCCAGGATCCCCCCAAAACTCAACTCTAAGAAGATCCCTCTTTCAAGTTGGCTTAAAAAAAATCAAGCGTAGAGTCCACGGTCTTATTTTTAACATCCAAGGAAGAACTGGAATATGATTTTTATTGTTGTGTTCTAAAAATATATTTTCTATGGTTTTTGCTTATTCACAATAAAACAGCTTTTGGCATGACAGCGTTCTTGCGTAAGTGAAAATATAACTTCGTGAAATAGTGTTTCGTATGATTTCAGGCAAGTCTCTGACCTTAGGAGGGGGTGCAGGGAGGGAAGGGGGGTGGCTCCAAGGCAAGATGGTCTCATCCCCTGTAGAGCAGCCCAGGGTCTGGCGCCGGGAGGTTTGGAGTTTCCAGCTTTTCGAGGGATGTCAGCACCAGAGTCCAGGATCAGTCATCCGCAATCAATCAGCAAATATTTATTGAGTGATTCCAGCATGGGGAGCTGCAGCTGAGTAGAAGGGAAGATGCTTGCGAGCCTGTGTTACTTTCCATGGCAAGTTCCTCTGGCCATATTATCACTACTAATCCGGTGAAAAATTGTAACTAACATTCAGTGCAACCCTTGTCCCCAAGACCAGGATCTGCTTTTTCTCCTCTACTGACTTTTCACCAACTCTCTAAGGCAGATAGCATTGCTTCTACTTATTAGATGAGAGAAACTGAGGCTCCAAAGAGGTTCTCCCAGCTAGAAAGTAGCAGATCTGGGATCTGAGTGTGGCTTCCCTGGTTTCAGACCCAAAGTCCTTAGTAATGATAGCCAATATCTGGTGGAGTCTTGCACGGGTACAGAGGATTTTCCAGAAAATATCTAATTGGATCCTATCGCTATATAATGTGAAGTGACAGCGATTATAATGCCCATTTAAGAGACGACCAAACAGAGGCTCAGAAGATCCCAGCAACTTGCCAAAAAGTCCCTGTGGGTGAATTATATATGTAGGACTTGAGCTGCAGCCAAAGCCCATGTTCCTTCTGCTAACACTGAACGGAAGACTGGATCATCGGGTCTGGGCCCTGCCCAGCTTCTAGCAAAGCACTAGGATTCTAGGAAGGGGATTTCATTCTAGGAAGGAAATTCTCACCTAACAGCTCCAAAGAGCCCTCGTGCCAGGCCGAGGCCCTGCCTGGACTCTGCTCCAGATGCCTGTCCTGGGAAAGAGAGAAAGTAAGGGCCTCCTAGGCCTGATGGCTGGGCGGTTCCAGGGCCAGGAGCCCAGCTGGGAGCAGGAATGTGAGGGAGGAGGAGGGAGCTTCGCCGGCCTCCCCTCCGGAGGAGCAGGAGGCTTTCCAATGAATGGACCATTGGTGGTTGCGGTTCCCCGGGCCAATTGTGGTTAGGAGAGGGAAGAGGCTCCCAAGGAACACTGCATTCCTGCTCCTGTCAGCAACTCAGAGAACACAGACCCATCCATCTCTCTGGGCTCGCCGCACCCTCCCGGCCTCCAGAGCAGGGCCCAGAGGAAGTTCATCCAGCAGGGGAGGGGCTTTCCTGAGGGGCAAGCAGCCTTGGCCTGGAGCATCCCTACGCCACCCCCACTTGTTCCCCGCCCCAGCCCCATTAGCCCAGCCACCCTGGAGTCAGTGCCCTCCCGGCCCAAGGCTTCTCTCCGCTAGGGCACACCTACTGTATTCCAGGCAATGTTCTAAGCATTGGACACATAATAACAACTTTATAGAAGCCCTCTGAGGAAGATGCCATTACTATCCTCACTTTACAGATGAGGAAACTGAGGCACAGAAAGGTTACAGAACCCACGCAGGGTCATAGAGCTAGCAGGAGGCAGAGCTGAGTTTCAACCCAAGAGGTACGGCTGCAGAACTGATCTCTTGCTCGCCACCCTCACGCCTGCACCGGTGAGGGCTCCTCTGACTCATCCTCCTCCCTGGGCAACCGTGCACAGCACCTGCCAACTGGAAGACTTGCCACCTAGCCCCTGGGGCCAGGGCCCCTGGCCTGGAGTTTAGGGCAGCCGCAGAGATGAGTGTTGCAGGCTGGAGGAGGGTCACTCATGCCTCTCCTTCCCTCCCACGGGGGAGCCCTGGAAAGGCTTTCCATCCCGCACTCACACCCCTACACCAGGGGGCCCCATCCAGCCCAGCCTGGCCCTCTAGTGAGGAAGGCTCCTCTTGGATTTCCCAGCCAGCCTCAGGTAGAGCGGCACAGAGAACCCAGGCAGGCAACCCCCTTAAATCACAGGGGCGAAGGAAGGGGTCCTTAGCCTGTGGTATCTGGGACCTGAACTCTTCCAACCCTCAGGCTCTTGTCTTCTCCAGGTTTCTGACTCCCTGCAGTGACTTCCAGAAGCCAAGATGAGCTCTGGTCCTTGGGGCACCTCGGACATCTCCCTGTCATGACTGGCCATGCTGCGGGTTGGACTGTCCCTGACGGCCTAGGAGCAAGGGGCCTGTCGTTCAGCTGACCTGGATGTGAGCAAGGGACCCAGCATGCAACTCACACGCAACAGTGAATGTGCTTATTGCATTAACAGATGAATACAGAGAGCGTAGGTTTTACTTCCTGTTTCCAGGTAATTCTCTGCCCCGTTTGCTCTGAAGTCACACAGGCCCGAAGATAGGAAGTGGGCCTGTGGGCTGCTTGGACACCAGCAGACACCTCATCCTCCTTGTGATTCTCTTTTTCCAGTGAAGATTGGAACAACATTTCCTTCTAGACGTTTCCTCAGCTGAGGGGTTGTGACTCTGGGCGGGGTAGGGAGGGGCGCTTGGGAAGCCCAAACGCACTGTGGGTGAGTTGCTTTATTTCTAGATTACACTGATCAGCTGCGAGAGGGCCCACTGCTGCCCACACCCAGGAGAGGGCACCCGGCCTGCTCGCGGCAGGAAGCGGAGGGCAGAGCGGGGCCCCTGGTCCAGACAGCCTCCCAGCAGAGCCTGCCGTCCGGGGGCGAGACTCGGGGTGGCACACCAGGACACCAGCGCAGGTGTTTCCCCAGCCTCAAGCCAAGGGGGACAGCGGGCTCTCCCCGCAGCCAGGTGAAGAGGGCTCTTAACATCTACCTCGGTACTTTTCCACAGGATCAAAGTGGGCTCTTGTTCATTTATCAAATACAAAGTCTTCACGGCAGAGCCCTGGGAAGCCAGCTGGCAGGGAGCTACCATGCCCGTTGAACTGATGAGAAATCCTGCCAAAGATCCCTCCATTATGGCTGCTTTACCACCTTTCGTGCCCCCCACCCACCCTCTTAAAAGCGGGGAAGACGTGTTTAGAAGGGCAGCGTAATGTAGGGCCGGACAGGAGATGGGGTATCTAACCTGGTCAGCCCAGGGTCTTAACACACTCGGGCCCTCGGCAGCACCTTGTCAGGAGCACGGGGGCAGGGAAGCAGTTCCCTCTGTAGCCCCCAGCGTCCAAGGCTGCTGCTATCCACCCCCCACCCCACTCCCACCCTGGCCACTTCCCAAAGAGCCATGGGGCCACACTGATGGAGGAAAGAGAGAAGGAGAGAGAGGAGGAGGGAAGGAGGGAGGAAGGTAGGGAGGGAGAAAGAGAAAAGGAGAAAGAAGGAAGGAAAGAGAAAGAGAGGAAGAGAGGGAGGGGGAGAAAGAAAGAGACAGAAGAAAGAACCAGCAAGGAAGCCCTTTGAGACAGAAGTCAGCTCCCTGGAAAGGATCTCAAGGGGATATTGCCTGTCAAATAATTTCAAGGAAATGACATGTCAACGCCCAGCAAATGAGGCTTTCCTCCCACTTCCTGCCGTCCACCTCCATTTCTCTTTCCAGCCCCTCCCCTCCCACCCTTGGTTCATCCCTCTGGTAAGCAGGGTCCCTCTCGTACTCCCTTCTGCCCTCCTCCAGGGTCAGCTGAGTGCTGCCCTCTTGATGCTGCTGCATTAGGAAATCATTGAAACCAAAATCTTGGATTGTTCCAAATTCCTCCATGCCTCCCCAGTGACCCAGCTCTGGACATGACTCCTCCGGAAGTCAGCGTGGAGAACGGCAGCAAATCTGACCGGGGAGAACTCACGGAACCCCGGGCTGGTTCACTCCAGGCTTCACTCCTGAAGCCCCCCACCCCAGACTACACGCCGCTCATGCAATCCTCTGGAGGAGACGCCTTTGCCTGCCTGGGCCTTCATTTGCTCATTCAAGGCAATAAGGCATGGAAATGCTTCTGGTTCTGCGGTCCCAACACTCCCCGCCCATGGCTGGGCACAGGCAGGCCTCCCCACTGTGAACAGCTAAGCTGTGTGCACATGGACTTGTCCTCCTGGGTTAGCCCTGAGATCCAGCGAGGCCCCGCCTTCCCTAGGGTCTCCCAGGCAGATGGGCAGGGACAGGGGGCAGGAGTATGGGCCCAGCACAAAGAGAGCACAGGAGATGCAGCCCCGGGGAGCCCATCAGGCACCCCATAAATAAGCTCTTCCAGCCTCAATTTCCCCATGTCCGGTGGTAAAGCACATCTGAAGTCAAGCAAAGTGGCAGCCTCTCCTTTTAAGGTAACGGACGTGAGACAGCTGTGAGTCCCGCTGCCACGTCCTGGTGATCCCGGGCCCTGCCGGTCCCCCTGCGGCTTGGTGCAGGCAGAGCTTCCCAGCATCCCGCAGCCTGAGATTCCAAAGTGTTCTTTCATAACGAAGCATTTGTTCCGAGTTGTCGCCTGCCCCAGAGACCTCCATGTGTCGCCCATTTGACCTCACAACCATTCCTTGGGGGAAAGGGCTTGCCATTGTCATAGCACAAATGGGGAAAGAAGGGCCCAGAAGAATTCAGGGCTTTGTCTCAAGTTACACCGCAAATGAGTGGCAGAGCTGGGACTGAAATCTGGCGCTGGGACTCCCAAGCCCGCTGCGCCGCTGCTGTGTCATTGCTCACGGCCTCTGTGAGTGGACAGATAATAATAATAACGAGAGTAACTGCAACAGCAGGACTCGCTCCCTTTGGGCCCCTGGGAAACACTGGCGCGTGCCGTCCCATTCAATCCTCACCACTTTGGTAAGAAAGGGAAACTAAGGTCTAAGTGGCAGAGTCAGGGTTCAAACCTGGACACGCAGACAATTTCATTTGAGGGAGAACAAGGACCTAAGCTTTGAGCCCATGGGAAGGATGGGGAGGACCCCTGTCTTCCCAGGAGCCCGGGGAGGAGCGCTGCCTTCCCAGGAGCCCGAGTCAGGGTTGGGTGCTAAAGGAGGGAGCAGGAAAAATTTGACTTCCTTTCAGCAAGCCCAGAGGTTTATGTCCTCACATTACTTCCTCTAACCCGTTATCGGTTGTAAGCACCATTGTGTTGTGTGGGTTTTTTGTTTTTTGTGTTTTTTTTTTTTTTGTACAAGGGACACTTGACAAAGCATGCCTGGGGGAAGTAAATCCTTACCTCCTTCCTCTAGCTGGGCTCTGTCTCTTATCTTCCTTCCTCAAGGCTCTGAGGACCGTCACTGGCCCACACTCCTTAGCCCTGGCCGCTCCCAAGCCCGTAAAAGCAGGGACGTGTGGGCACATCCATCACCATAGGCCCCGGGGCCCGGCACAGCGCCTGGCACACGGGAGCCACATGGTGCATTGTCTGCCGAATGAATGAATCGTTCTCTAGGGGCCTCATTTGACTCAGTCGTGGTTAACTGGGGTACCTAGGGTGTGATTGGGACTTGTTCTGAGGTAGGTGAGCAAAGGACCAGCCTGAAGGAAGCCTCAGTGAGAGTGGGCGCCCAATAAAACTACTAGTACCCCCTTAGATGCTTCTCAGAATGAGGTGGAGAATGAATGAATGGCAACTTATCAGGGCCACCATGAAGGAAGGAGCCAAGTCCGGTGGGAATACAGACATAGGAACCACTGGTCGGCCTGGGGAGTCAAAGAAGGCTTTGCTGGCGGAGGATGTGGTATTATTTCAGGCTTGAAGGATGAGGAGTTTGCCTTAAAGACGAGGGGGGAGAGGAACATTCCAAGCAGAGGGACCAGTGTGAACAAGGGCACGAGGATGTAAAATTACTGCTTGGGGTTGGAGCCAGCGACAAGAGATACCCCTTTGGGACCAGGCCACCTACCATGTATTTCCCAGGGGGTGAGGGTGGGTGGCCTCCCAGAGGGACCGAAACATCGAATCATAATGAATCCAAGAAAGAAAAAAAGCCTGAGGTTGGCATTATAATTAATAGGCTCATCCTATTAGGCTTCATTTAGCGTCGCTCTTATAGAGAGACACAATGTGATTAATCATCTCGGGAAATGCATTTCCCAAAGCATCAGCGGAAATCTAGGGCCCAGAGGCCAATCACCCCAGGTTTGAGTGGTCAGGAAGGAGCCAGGGGGTATCAGCCACCCGGCAGGTCAAGGGCCCAGAGTGTCTCCTGGCACAGAGCAGAGCCTCCTGGCTCTGTGCCACGGATATGGTCCCTCCGCTCCCGGCCAGGTAGCGAGTCTCCCCCCCTGTACACTGGCCCCAGAATGAGAGAGCCGAGAAAGCCGAGGCCGGGCTGCCTGCTTGGGAAGAAGAGGGCTTCTGCAAGCCGCTGACTCAAGCGCCACCAGGTGCTGCCGCGTGCGCCGCCCGGGGAGGCCCCAGGCTCCAGTGTTTGCCCCGGCTCTCACACCATTTCCTGCTCAGATTTGGGAATTTTCAGGCCTGGAGGGAAAGTCCCTCGAGAGGAGTATTAGAAAGAGAGAGAGAGAGAGAGAGAGCACCGGATCTGCCTGGAGAGCGCGGAAGGAAAGAAAAGGAAAGGCTCGGTCCGGAGCGGGCGCGGGAAGGGCGGGAGGCGATGGAGCCCGCGTTGCTCTGCTGAGGGCTCCGGAGCTGAGCACAGAAAACAGCGCGACTGGGAGGACCACAGGGAAGACCGGCCCCAGGGGCGGGGGAGGGGAGGCGGATCAGTGGGGGCTCTGGAGTGTGTCCGTGTCTGGCTTCTGTGGCAGTGCGCGCGCGTGCGCGCGCGTGGTGTCTGTCTGTGTGTGTGTGTCTGTGTGTGTGTGTCTGTGTGTGTGTGTGTGTGTGTGTGTGTGTGTGTGTGTGTGTGTGTTTGGCGCCTATCCAAGGTGATTTCCCATAAACCACATGTCCCACAAGTCCGCTTAAAAGGCTGTGCCGAGGAGCTGGCCAGTGGAGCCCGGCTGGTGGAAAGTGAAAGTTGCCTGGGTGCTCTCGGCGCCGCCGCCCGCTCTCCGCACCCCCGGGACTGCAGCGCGGCCCTCGGCGCCCTCGGCGCGGGCTCTGCGGCGGCCAGCGAGCGAGCGAGCGAGCGAGGGCGGCCGACGCGCCCGGCCGGGACCCAGCTGCCCGTATGACCGCGCGGGGCGCCGCCGGGCGCTGCCCTCCCACGGTAAGCAGCGGCCGCGGGGCGGCGGGGGGCCGGCAGGGCTGCGGCGGGAGCAGGCGGCGCGGCGCGGCTCCTCGGAACCCAGTGCCCGGGGCGCCAGCCGGCGACGCTCCCCCGCGGCGACCACAGCTCCGGTGTCCTTCCCATCTTTGCGCGCCGGCTGCCTGAGGTCCCGGGCGCGCCCCGGCTGAGACCCGTGGCGCCCTGCAGCTGCTCCCGGGGCTGCGGTACTGCCCTGGAAAGGGGAGGCTACTCAACCCCATTGCACCGAGGTGCACACTGAGTCACCCCCTGGCAGGAGAGAAGGCTTCGCAGCCACGGGCAGAGGCTCTGCCAGCTCCGTGTGAGCCCTTGCCTCTCTCTCCTCTGACCCGACGCCGCCAAGAGACAGGCGCAGGGGCTGGGCGCTGAGAGTGGCGCTTTCGCAGGGAGCACCTTACCCGTGGGCCACGCACATGCTTCCAGACCCTGCTGGGGGAGTGGGCGCTTCTGGGTGGTGGAAGTTCAGGGGTCATCCGGCTTACAGAATGCCAGGGCCTGTGCCCGGGAACCTGCTGGCAGAAGGAAGGAGCTGGGCAAGCCTCTACTTGTTGCAGCGAGAGGCCAGGAGCTACTGGGGACTTGGGTGGCTAGATCAAGTCTGTTTTGCAGGGGACCGGACTCCTGAGCTGCCCGGGACTAGTTCTGAATCTTTTCATTGCAAAATCTGGTTCAGTCAGCTCGGGGGATGGTGGCCTTAGCAGGGGCAGAGGAAGGTGGAAGGAGGGTTCCGAGGCAGGGAACCCTCCATGTGCTAAGGGCGGCTCAGGGCTGCCTGGGGGAATGTCTGGACCCATCTGCGGGCACTAGCTGGGGCAGCTCCTAGAAAGCGCAGGGTGGCACGGTGAGTGAATGGTAGGGGGGTACCCCGGTGGGTTTGTTTCTGGGGAGCTCTAGAGGAGAATGGGAAGAGAAACATGGCTGGGAGAGAAGCAGACAGATATTTGGAGGGGAAGGGAAAGGGCTTGCAGGTGGGGTTGAGATGGAAGAGGAGGAGCAGATCCGTCCCCAGGGGGAGGAAGAGCCCAGCTGAGAGAGAGGAGGCTGTGCTGGGAGGGGACATCGTGGAGGGGACATTGTGGAGGGGAGCCGATGGGCAACAAAACAAAGATAAGGGCTGGAGGGGGACCATGAGGAAGGCAAAGGTGGAGAGAGCAGGGGCTGGTTTTAGACAGGAGCAGCAGGAGGTCCCCTCCCGGCAAGGTCCCTCCAGGGCCCTTGTTGACGAGGAGAAAGGGACAGGTGAGGCCGGACAGTGGTCAGTGGGCCTGCCGCAGAGGTGCCTTTGTGGCTGCCCCAGAGGCTGTGGGAGGAAGAATGGAGGGGGAGAAGGGCCAGCCCAGCCTCATTGGAGCTGAACCAGGGTGTTAACCCTTGGGTGCCCATCCGGCACATCCTCTGAGGCAAACTGGGACCCCAGGGGGAGGGGTGGGGTCCTTTTGGGCCACCTTCAAAGTCAGCTCCCCACGTGGTGGCCGCACTCTCCCCACACCAGTGTCTGAAACAGCTCTGAAAGCCAGGCGGTGCCAAGATCTTGGAAGTGCCTGTGGCAAGGTTGTCTTCCTGCGCATCCCCTCTCCCACGGGCTCGTCCCTCTGCCCCGTCCACACGGGCTCGTCCCTCTGCCCCGTCCACAACCCGGGGGCGCAGAGCCTCAGTGGCAGCTGGCCTAGGATGGAGACACACCTTCTGCACGGCCTCATTTCCAGTGGGTCCTAAACTGAAGGTTCCGGAGGGCCTGGGCAGCCGTCCCCACCCAGGGCTACCTCTTCAACTGCCCAACAGAGCCCGAAGTTCCCCCATGACTGTCCTCCCTCTTCTCCACCCTCCCTCCCCCGGATCAGGCCAGAACCCTCAGCAGATCCCCTTACTGAATGGCATTGGGCCATCCCAGACCTCTGCCCTCCAGGCCTCCCCTTGCCTCTCTCTGCCATCAACTTCTCCCCATTTCTCAAGGCCTCGCTGAGGCCTCTCCTCCCTGCGCCCTCCCTGATAGCCCAGCCAGGGCCTCTCCTCCCTGATAGGAGCTAACAAGCTTTTGGGCTTGTAGTTATATGTAAATCAGCTTCTTGTTGTAGGCTGTTTCGTAGCCTCCTTGTTTTTCCAATGCGCTGTTTATTTGCAGTATTTGTCTCATCATCTGGGTTACTGAGGCAGAGCCCAGAGCCCAGGAAAGTGCCAGCTCTCACCCCGCCCTGACAGCATTTCCCTGAATCAGGGGACACCAGCTGCCAGGAGGCATCCTTGAGCTAGGGGAGCGAAGGCTCGAGAGTCCCCCTACCTCTGGCTGGAGCAGGGGAGACCTGGGCCAGGGAGGGGGTTGAGGGGACCTCGGAGAGGAGGAGGGAGAGAGGAAGGAAGGGGAATGATGGGGTATCAGGGGCCAGTCCCATCGCTCTGAGGGCGAGCAGCTCCCGGGCCAGGTGGGCGCTGAAGGAGGGAGAGATCTCAGAACACTTCCTGGTCACGATCAGAGCTGGCTGGCTGGATGCGGAGCCTGATGGGGCTCTGAGGGGCACGGATGGCCTGGAGCTGGCACGTCTGCCTCTGATTAAGCAGTTGGGCTCCTTTTGACACACACACAGCTCCAAAAGGTCTCCAGCATGGGATAAGTTCCCAGTGAAATTGAGTTTCTGGGGCCCTGGTTTTTCCAGTAGCAGAGCCAGACCTGGGTGGAATCAGGTGGGAGGAAGGGCTGGGCCCAGGGAAAATGTCTCTGGCTTGAAGTGTGGAAGTGGGTGCATGAACATGAACTTGAGAGGGCTGGGCAGCCCACAAGATCTCTGGCTTGTGTTTGATGTTGCAGGGACACAGCAAAGAGCAGGTGCAAGTCTTGCGCTCAAGGACTTGCCTGTGTAATTGAAATTTCGATGGGTAGGAACACTTCCCAGGTCCTTTTGAAAAGTTCAGTGCATCGTCAGGCTTAGCCTAGGTGAATCTGGGCAGGCTTCTTGGAGGAAGTGATGTGTGGGTAGTTCTCAAGGGAGAGCAAGACTACGCATGCCGGTTAGGAAATCCTGAGAAAGCTGGATTTGGGGAATGCTGCATCCTGGGGCATTGGAGCCTGGAGCACTGTGGGTATGAGGTCCTTGTTTTTTCCCTCCAGGCAGGGCATGGGGTTCCTAAGGGGACAGAAAGCTGGGAGTAATGACGCACTGTCTATTACAGACATGGCTGACGCCCCTGCTACTGCTGGTCTGTCTCCTGGCGAGCGGGAGTATTACTGAGGAGGCGTCGGAGCACTGTAGCCACATGATTGGGAACGGACACCTGCAGTTCCTCCAGCAGCTGGTGAGTACGCGGCCGTGCCAATCTACCTTCTCCCTGCTAGGGAAACTGAGGCAGGAGCCAGGGGGCAGGGTCCGAGGCAAGGGTTGCAGGCAGAAAAGCAGGGCCGCGCAGGCTCCCGCCTAGCTCCACTGATGCTCTCCTCATTGACCTTCTCGGGGTCAGGGCCTCTGACCCACACCCAATGCTGAAGCCCTCCGTGACTCCGCCTGCAGGCAGTGGACGGGGTGGGCTTCCAGCTGCTTGCCTGAGCTAATGATTGCCTGGAAGGTCAACCGTGGACTCAGAAGAGGCTGCTGAGGACAGCTCTCCCTCAGTGAGATGCTTCCTCCGGGGAGCCAGCCCAGCCTGCCTGCTGCGTCCAGATGTGACCTCGGACTCCTGGGCTCCCAGACATGCCACCATCCTGGCCTCAGGGCCATGGCCAGGTCTGGAGGGAGGGGAGGCTCCTGCCTCACTCCCAGCCCTCCACCCTCCCATTCCTGGCTCTGGCTTGAGCCCTGGGGAAGGGCTGCTCACTCAGGCCGCCATGAAGGAGCCCGTGTCTTACTCTAATCAGGCTGGCAGAGAGGTCCACAATTCCAAATGTGGTTCA
>CM052798.1:83214104-83241158 GCA_028533885.1 Nasua narica | reverse complement strand
TCCTTTCAAACCCTTTATCTCAGCTCGAAGTTCCCCTCCTCAGAGATGTCTTTTCTGATTACAGGCATCCAAAGTATCCTCCCACACCCATGCCTTCAATCATACCACCCCCACTGGCTTCCTTCCTGTCACTTATCAGCCCTTTGATTACCTTTATATCTGCTCATTTCTTCTGCCTCTGGAATGTAAGCTCCAAATGCAGGTACGATGTCTCTCATCAGTGCCTCTGCCTGGCTCCTAGAAGCCACTTGTCCCGGGTGCCAGGCCTGGAGGCAGTGGTGGCAGAGATGGGGTCTGTTTCCGAGCCCCAGGACCTAGGCATCAGCCCCTGGCCATGGCTACGATTCAGGCCCCAGCTCCCGATCTGACATCACCCATGCAGCATGCCAGCAAGAGCTCTGGCTGGACCCTTCCTGGCTTCTGCTTCCTCGAGCCTGAGGCTCTCTATCCCTTTCAGCCACAAGCAGGCCTCTGTCCCCAAGTCCCAGAGTCCTGCCCTCCCTCCCCAGCGGCCCTTCATGTAAGCAGACCTCTCTTGCTCCCAGAGTTCCCCCGGCACTGAGCAGGGCCTACTCTGGAGTTTCTGAGAGGCCCAGGCCCGGGTCTCCTGGAAGGGGGGGCTCCTCGGCCTCTTCAGCCTAAAGCCTATGTGCCTGGGTCTGTCCCTACTCCCAACTCTGCGGCAGCTCCTCTCTACGCTCTGAGAACTAGCGTGTGGCAGGGCCTTCCGAGGAGGCAGCAGACCAACGACATCCTTGCTGGGCCGCTTGGCTGGGTGTTGGTGCCTCTGCGGGGCTGGGTACCTGGGCGGTGAGGCCGGGTGGTTTGGAGGGAGACACTGAACTTGGGCTGAGTCGGGCCGATGGGAAGCCGTCCCTATAGAGCAAGGGAGGGAGGGAGGGAGGGAGCGAGTGAGTGAGTGGATGACCGTCCAAAACCCTCCTAGCCTCACAGTTCAAGGAGATGCCCTTTGAGTCCCCACCAGGATTACTTCGCTAAAGAAATACTTTGGCACCTGGAGCTTTCTTTGTGCAAAAGTACCAGTAATGGCCCCCTCCTCTGCAGGGGCGGATGGACTGACCTCTCCCTCCCTCCTAAGGCCCCTCTTCCTTGGAGGGGCTCCCCTCGGGCAGACGTCACCAATGCCTGACACTGAGGAAGCCTGGGGCTAGCCCCGCCCAGGTCGCAAAGGGCTCCTGTCTGGGGAGGCCCACACTGCTCCAGAGAGCACCCGTATGGGGCACCGTGGAGAGCAAGAGCCCAGGGTGCCAGGTGGTGCTCCCTGTCGCCCTGCCCTAAGATTCCCGGGCATCTCTGCAGTGGACGGTGCCCCTTCCCCTGCCCCGAGTCCTCTGGGTGACGAGAGCCTACCGTCCTCGCACCGGAGTCAGGGAAGCCCACGCGAAGGACGGGCCTGTGCTGAGCGGAGCAGGAGCATGGACTTAGCTGGGCGCCTGGGCTGGAACGTGGCTACGGCCTTGATGAAGCTGGGGCTGGGACTGGAGGAGGCAAGGTGACAGGAAGAAGCTGGAGGACCAAGAGGCTAAGCCCCAGGGAGGCCTGGAGGGCCGGTTCCCATGAGGCCATGGCTAGGGGCTGGCCCAGCAGGCACCTGAGCCCTGGGCCCCTGAAGCTGGCTGCCTGATGGACTCTTGCAAGTGGGGAAGGTCCTGGCCAGCATGCAACCCCTGGACTCCAGAGCATTGAGGGCAGTGTTGGGGGGCGGGGCGGGGGGCGGGGGGAGGAATGGAAGAGCAAGGATGGGTGAGAGGGGCTCCTTCCTGGGTGGGAGGAGACAGAAGAAAGGACAGAATGAGGTAGCACTGCCAGAAGTCTCAGTCCTCGTTGTAATACCCGTGGTGACCCCCGCCCCCAGTCCCCACCCGCTTTTCCCAGATCCCCGTCTCACAGGCACCACTGGGCATGCGCGAGCACGCATCCACGCGTGCGGCACACGTGCCCACACAGGCACAGCTTCCCCAGAGCCCAGGGGGGCCCCTCCAGCCACCTGCCCCCTGACCACAGAAGCCAGACCCCCCTGGGCCAAGGAGGCCCTCTCCTTCCGGCCCCAGCGCGGGTGCCTGATGCGGACCGGGGCCCTCAGCGGAGGAACCCAAAAGGCAGAGGGAAGAGAAGGCCACACCCGCACGCTGGAGGAGAGCCGAGGACGAGGCTGGGCTGCGGGGCGCCTTGGCTAAGCTTGGCGCTGCCACAGGTCCGGCCTTCCGCCGAGTGGGTGCTGGCCTAGGGCGCCGCCACACCCACCGGAGTCCAAAGAGCACAGGTGTGGCTGCGCATGGCCTCAGCGCTATAGGCCCGCCGCTCACCCGGGGCCCGTCTGGTCACACGGCCTCTGTCTGTGGCCGCTCGCAGAGCAGCCGCTGCGCTCCCACCACCGGCACCGGACTACCGGCTCAAACAGCAGCCCCCGCGGGCGGACAAGCCTCACTGGGACACAGGTAAGACCTGGCCTTCCCGACAATCAGGACCCCGTCCAGCGGCAGGCGATCCCCGGGTGGTGGGAACAAGTCCGCATCTTCCCAGCCGAGGTCTCCAGCCCCTTCCCAGGTGCCACCAGGAAGAGCAAGTCCAAGAAAAGCTTGGGACTCGGCGGCTGGCCAGCTGGCTCAGAAGCAGGGCCGGGGGGGTGGGGAGCTAGGGTTCCAGAACCATCTCTGGGCTCCTTCTCCCAGGGCCTGTGATGTAGATACCCCTTCCCCGCGCCAAGCCCCTAAGTTCAGGGGATACACGGGGGAAACTAGGCGGCCACAGCCTACTCCCCAAGGGCAAAGCAGGCCAAAGCCAGCTGCCTCCCCTTTCCTGTTGTCTGTGATCCTGAGCTTCAGACGGTTCCAGGGACCTGCGCGCATGGATCCACTGGGACCATCCCGGCATGGGGGGAGGGGAGAAGGGCTGACCCAGCAGAGCTCATTTTCTCTTCTTTCTTTTCCGGATCTAGAAGCAGGAAGTGTTGCAGCCTGGGGGTAGAGTGGGGAAGAGCAGGCTTCCAGCAGCCCTGTCCCCTCCAAGGGGACGGGGTGCTCCCAAGCAAGGAAAACAGAGCCAGGCGCCTCCTCCACAATCTCTCAGTTGTTTCCTAGCAACTGATTTCCTCATCCCTGAGTCATCTTATCAGACCCTCTGTTATTTTCATAACAGTCCTAATAAACGGGTGTGGGCTGCTCTCTTACACTTTGCCCGGGATATTTCAGGGTTTCTGTACAACACAGGCACCACGGAGATGCATGGCGCCCACAGACTTGACACCCTATTCATGACGCATACACACGTCATTCAAATGACCCTTACCCCTGACCCACATGCTCAGTTCACTCCCCCCCACCCAACCCCTGAGTGCACACTGTACTTACCTCCATGGCTTTTCGACCTATTCTCGACAACCCCCGCCTCGTGCTGGGAAGGCACTGGGAAGACAGCCGTGCAAGACAGGTCTGTCCTCTGCGGTCACAGCCCCGTGACAGAGCCCCGTGACAGCGGCATAGCTACACAATTAAAGCCTGGCGTCTGCAGCCAGACCAGGCTAGGCTCGTTCTCCAGGAAATACTCGCTGGTGACCTCAAGCCCGTTACCCTCTTTGAGCCTCAGAGTCCCCATCGGGTAAATGCAACAATAACCCGCCGGGTGAGGTTGTTTTGAGGACTAAGCGAGTCGATGAGGGTGAAGTTCATAGAACAGTGCATAGCACATAGGGCCAAGGAGGTCCAAGCAATGAGAGTGAAAATTAAATACGCCGCTTGTAAGGGGTGCGGCTCCAGGCTCACACACGAACCCCAGCGGCTAACTTCGTGAGTGAGAAACATACAAGGTTGGCCATGACATCAGGAGGGCACTCTGGGCAGGGGAGAGTGGTGGTCAAGGAGGGCTTCATGGAGGAGGTGATCCTTGAGCTGGATTTCAAGGGCTGGGCAGGGAGGGGCTCTGGGCAGAGGGTTCAGAGTATGGGAAGGTGAGGAGACAGGAATCTTGATTGTCTAAGACATTCAGGGAAGTGCAGATCATTGACAAATCCTACAGAGCCCCATGATTATCATGCAAGCACATGTGCATGTAAACAGATACACACACACACACACACACACACACACACGCACCCCTCCTAAATGGGTCTGCAGCTTAAGGGGCAATATCAACCTCCTCCCAATTTGCAGAACTGAAACAGGCTTGGACGAGAGGCTTGCTTTGGTAGGGAAGGCTGTGGTACTTGACACCTTTCCCCCAGAAGCTAGGTGCAGCTCCAGAAGCACGCTGTGGGACCTGGCATCTCTCACGTTCAGGCCCAAGACAGGATATGTTCCCAGGTGCCTGTCCACACAGCTTTCTCGAGCCCAACGGAATGGGCCTCAGTGACTAAAAAATGGAAGGTCAGGAGCCTGCCTTGAGGCCTCCCCGGCCCAGCCGAAATGGGGCTCCTCGGAGGAAGGCAATGCCGCAGAAGGTTCCGGAAAGGCCCCTGGAGCCGGAAGTTTGGGGTCTGGTCCCGGAGGCCCCAGGTCAGAGCCTGGCCCAAACCTCAGGCCTGGGTGAGGGGTGAGCTGCAAGAGCACGTCTCCTGCCCGGGTCTGCCCTGGTATTTTCCTCGCCAGCCCTGACGGCGTTCTCTCTGCTTCAGCGTAGATTCTGCGGGTCATCTCACCAGGCCAGCATGTCCCGGCCCAGCAGCAAAGCCATTTACTGTAAGCTCCCCCGCTGGTCCACTCTCTCCTTCCCTCCTCAAAACCCCCACCCTCAGGGGCCTCCCTCCCCTTGTTGACCACCCCCCCCAGCCTCTCCCCCGCCTGTTCCTCGGTCCCCACCCCCTTGCTTCGCTCCCCTGCAGTGCACCGGAAGGACTACTTGCAGACCGTCTCCTCCGAGCCCACCTGTCTGCAGCACAGGGTGGAGGTGAGTGACCCTGGGCGAGTGCTCTTTGCCTAGGATCCAGCGTGGCGGCGGGAGGACACCTGCGGGAGGACGGCGGTCCCTGTCTCAGTGGGGAGAGGTCTGAGCTGGAGTCCCCGGGGACAGGCATGTGCTGCTTGGGGGCAGAAAAGATGGCTCCAGCGCTGCCAGGGTAGGCAGATGGCACTGGCCCTGTGAGATCTGGTGGCCTGAAGGGCCGCTGACACCACAGGGCAAGCGTAGGCTGGAAGGCGTTGTGGGCAGACCAGACACCTGATCAGGCTGGAGCATCTGGGGCAGACAGCAGATTTAGGCTCTTAGGGAGAAGAAGCAGGGAGGGATACAGGGGCAGTGGTCTGGAGTCTCAAAGGCAGCAGGAGTGGGGCGGGGCTTCCCCCCCTCAGATGGGTTGGGGGCAGAGGCAGGGATTAGGAACTGGCCCCGTGAGGCCTGGCGGATGAGAGCAAGAGGAGATGTGTCCTAGATGCACATGAGGTCATGTAGGTATCCCAGAACTTGTAGGAAGCATGAATTCCCAGAGAGGCACTGCGGGCTGGGCAGAGAGCAAGGCGGGGACATCAGAAGCAGGAGGCAATGGCGGCCCCCCAGCAAGGGCCTGGAGGGGAGGGCAAGGGGCGGGACTGAGGCTTGTGAAGGTGGCATTTGGATGGGAGAAGGGAGGGGTCTCCTCGAGGAAGGAGAGTAACAGCAAACACCTGCCGGGATGATGGGACTAGCACGGGGCAAGGCTCTGAGTGAGACCCAGACGACTGTGGCCCTTGTTGGGCAAGACTCAGAGAGGGAGCTCTTGATCTTCCTGGGAGACCAGGAAGGGCTAGACTAGCAGAAGTGGAAAAAGCATTCTGGGCATGGGGAGGAGCATGAGTCAAGGCAGGGAGGCAGGAATGCCCGGTCAGTGAGGAGAAGGACTAGGCTGGGATGGTGGATTCCCAAAGGGAGCAAAGAAAGCCAGGGATAGAATCTGAGCGTCCTGTATCCCACCCAGAGGAGTTCAGACTTTATTTGGTGGGTTGTTAGAACCCACATCTACCACCAAACAGCCCCCTCTGCTGGCCTGGACTGGTAAGGGCCATGACATCCTTCCTCCAGAGTCCTAAATGCTCTCGTGCAGCTCATCAGACCCTGACTTGGGGGTCCTACCTTAGCCCAGCTGCTCCTGGCCTCCCATTGGCCCTTGAAGGCTGCTCTCTGGGGGTGGCCTGGGAGCTCCCCGACAAGGAGGCCAGGAACACATCCCTGCCCACCACCACCACCTGTGTGCCCCCCTCCAAACCTCCTTTCCCCACAGCACCTGATGACGTGTAAGCTAGGGACGCAGAAAGTCCAGGACCCCAGGGATGCTCTGAGGAAGCTACAGGAGATGGACGCCCAGGGCCAGGTGTGGAGCCAAGACTTGATCCTGCAGGTCAGAGATGGCTGGCTCCAGCTGCTCGACATCGAGACAAAGGTCAGCCCCCCACCCGCCGGACCCTGCAGTGGGTCGCAGCACACAGGGGTTGTGGAAAAGCCAGCACTGGGCACGGACCCCGCCCCTCCCGCGCCCCAAACAGCAGCCACCTGTCCCCATACACAGTACGCACCCGGGCCCAGGAAGGCCTGGGGGACAGAGGCACTGGGGTCAGGGAAGATGACATCCCTGCCCTGGGCCACGAGGAGAGCTGGGGCAGCCCAGGTTAGGCGTTCCCAGCAGCCCCACGGTGCTCAGTGACGTCATGGCTGAACTCTCTGCCTGGCCCAGGAGGAGCTGGACTCTTACCGCCTGGACAGCATCCAGGCCGTGGACACAGCGCTCAACACCTGCTCCTACAACTCCATCCTGTCCATCACCGTGCAGGAGTCGGGCCTGCCAGCCACCAGCACTCTGCTCTTCCAGTGCCAGGAAGTGGGGGTGAGGGACCAGGGGCGGGGTTGGGGGAGGAAGTGGGTGCGGGGTGCAATGACCATCATCCTCCCCCCTGACAACCCCCCCCCCCCCCCCGACCGCCGACACGCACACAGCCGGCCTGATTGCCGCTTCCTCCAGGCAGAGCAACTAAGGACCAGCCTGCAGAGGGCCCTGGAGGAGGAGCAACAGCAAAGGTAGGCAGTGTGGGCCCCCGCCCACCTGCAGGACCTCAGAGCCTGGGCCTGGATGCGTCAGGCTCTGGACCTACTTCTGGGGGAACCCAGGAGCCTGTGGCCCGACCGACCTGGGCCTGGAACTGGGGAGGGACCAGGCTGGGGCTAGAGTGCAGATGGGCACGGGGGAGGAGCTGGGACTGCCCCCAAGGAGCCCTGGAGACCGTCCCTGGAGACTGACGTGGGACCAGGGGGGCCTGGAGGGCAGGCAGATGAGGCAGGATGAGTCCAGGTGGAGACCAGGGAGCAGAGCAGGTGGATCCCTTGGAGAGGGGTGGTGCTGTCCCTTGACCCTGGGGCGGACCCTCTGTCCCAAGAACCCCATCTAAGCTGTGTCCCCATCCTGTGCTCAGCAGACCCCCATCTGGAGCCCGTCACCCCAGCCAAGACAGGTGGAGGGGGCCTCCTCTGGACAGGTCCTTCCCCAAGGAGCAGGTACCCCCACTGGAGCCGGCCCCTCCACAGCAGCCCTACTGGATGGCCCCAGGGCACAGTAAGTGTGGGGCAGGAGGGCAGGTGGAAAGAAGGTTTGGAGCAAAGATCAAAAAGGCTCTGGGCCATGGTCCCCTTCCATTGCAGGCGCACCGCCGTCCCCAAGTCCCCTGCCACGCAGTTCTAGCCTCAGAGAACCAAGCACCTTCACTCTGCCTCCTCCGAGGAGGCCTCCATCCCCCGAGAACCTGGAGAGGGATGAGGTAACCGTGGGTGGTCTCGAGCTGGCTGAGGCTCTCTGGGCCCGGTCCCAGGATGGCCAAGGCAGGCCCGGGACTGAGGAGGGACCGAGAGGCTTGATCAGACCCTGGGCTGGGCCCGACGCTCTGGCTGGAGGTGGGGAAGGGTCGGGGGCAAGGCTGGGGCAGTCGCGGGGCGGGCCCAACCACCCACTCAAGGGCACGGGCTGTTTGCGGTCCAGGAGATACTGAGCCACGCCCTCAGGGACATCGAGCTGTTTGTGGGGAAGTTGACCGAGGCCCAGGCGAGGAACAGTCACAAGAAGAAATTGGGATGGAAAAAGGGCAAGAATCAGTGGGGTGAGTGCTGAGGGCTGCAGGGGAGGAGCGGGAGGGGGGGCGTGGTCTTGGGATGATCTATGACCCACCACCTTTGCCCTCTCCTTTAGTGATGACACAGGCCCAGTACAAGGATTGCTTCCAGAAGATCAAGTACAGCTTCAACCTCCTAGTATGTGACTCCTTGCAAGTTCCACAGCCCTCCCCTCATCCCACCCCAGCAACCGCCTCCTCTCTGGTCTCAAAGACACCCCGAGTCCTTTCCTTCCCTAGCTTCTCGCCCGGGAGTCTCCCTTCCTCCTCTTGGGACATTTGGAGAGTGCCAGGCTCCCACCCAAGGCCCCGAACAATTACAGGGTCCTGGGGTCCTGGCGAAGGGCTGTAACCTATAACGCCCCATATCCCCAGGGGAAGCTGGCCATCTGGCTGCAGGAGAGGAACGCCCCTGAGTTCGTGCACATCCTCTTCCAACTTCTAGACTCCGTGAGTTTGGGGACAATATGGTGATGAAGAGGGCCAGGCTGAAGTTAAGACGGGAGCAGAGGCGAGGGCGGAAGGCAGGGGGCAGAGGGAGGCTGTGGGGTCCGCATCTTGCTCCCCACAATACGACCTCCTCATTGACTCCAAGACACCACCCCTGCTGTGTCCGGAACCCCTCGACAGGTGAGATGGGCTGGGGTCGGTGCGAGGACACCAGGGATGGAGGGAGACAAGAATGGAGCTGGAGGCCTGAGGCAGTGTGGCGGAATTCCGGGCCCCTTCCCACTCCTGTTTGGCCCTGGGAGAGCCTCAGCTTCCTGATGCCTTCCATCCCTCCCCTAGATCCTGGCCCAGTGCCCTGAGCCTGGCCTAGTAGCCCAAGTGATCTCACCGCTCCTCACCCCCAAAGCCATCGACCTGCTGCAGTCCTGCCTCAGCCCGGCTGAGAGTGACTTCTGGAAGAGATTGGGTGCGGCCTGGACCACCAGCCGGTGAGTGAGGACAAGGCCCAGGGTGGGGGCATCGGGCAGGACATTGGGGATGGCAGGCTTTATGCCGTCAAAAGCCAGAAATAACGCCAAACAAATTCGGGGCGACTCCACATGGAGTTCCCAACTTTTTATTAGACTACGTAAAAACAAAAAGCCGGCCACTCACTATCACCCACACCCACTAAAGGAAGAAAGAACAGCTCTTCCCAAGAAAGCAGAGTTGGCAGCCTGCTATTAAAATAGTTTCTCATTGTGGTCAAGGACAAAGTGAAAACTTTGTCTCAATCCAGCCAGAACGGGAGGCTTGCTGACCTAAGAGCTGCCGATGTCACACCAATAACTCTTGGCAACCAACGGGCCAGGGGCTGGAGAGAGAAAGGGCCACACACCATGCAGAGTGGCCGTGATACGGGCCGTGGCGCAGTCAGGCCTCGCTGACGAGGGCCGCAGGGAGCAGGCGGGAGGTGGAACCAGCCGGGGGTACGCCGAGCTGGGGTGTCAGTGAAACACAGGAGAGAGGTCCTGGTTGGCCTGTGGGTTTGAGAACAGCACAGAAGTGACATCTGGAGCAAGGGCTCCAGAGGGAGACCCAGGGACTCCTTAAACCCTTGAGGCCTGCCCCAGCCCCAGGGAGAGGGAGGGACGCTTCCCCGAGTAGGTGGCAAAGGGGGGGAAAGGGTCAAGGAGCCCAAGAGAAATCCCAGAGAGTTAAAAGGAGAAACAAAAAAGGTGAATCATGAAACGCAGGAGAGAAGAGGGTTTTAGAAAGAGAGAGAGAGAGAGAGGAGTCGACCAGGAAATCAAGTGCTTGTGCTAGTAAGTCTCCTAACGGCAGCCCCTCCCTGTGCAGCATCATTAAAATAATTTTCAGGGGCGCCTGGGTGGCTCATTGGGTTAAGGCCTCTGCCTTCGGCTCGGGTCGTGATCTCAGGGTCCTGGGATCGAGCCCCGCATCGGGCTCCTGCTCAGAGGGGAGCCTGCTTCCTCCTCTCTCTCTGCCTGCCTCTCTGCCTACTTGTGATCTCTCTCTCTCTCTGTCAAATAAATAAAATCTTAAAAAAAAAAAAAAAAAGAATTTTCGCCCCATCCATCTAAAGACATGAATTCAATGGGATCTATTGATTTTGTTGTGGTAGAACATACATAAGGTAAAATTTACTATTTTAAATTATATAATTCAATAGCATTAGGTACGTTCTCAGTGTTATCAGATAACTGTCCCCGCTATCTGTTTCCAGGACTTTTTTCATCATGCCAAATGTACCCATTAAACAATTAATTAAACAGAACTCTGTACCCATTCCTCCCTCTCCCCAGCCCCCAGTAATTTCTGTTCTCTTTTCTGTCCCTTTTTATTATTTCAAATATAAAATGAAGTCAAATTGCCCTAAAATGTTTTCCAATTTCCTAAAATAACCAAAAGTCAGTGAATGAATGAATGGAAAGACAATAAAGCAAAGAGACTAACCCAAAAGATGCAAAAACCCTCTAAAGAGCTGAGTTTTGGCAAATTATATTTAGGTGACTTGCTTATAGGCAAATTGACCAGAAGTTATAAATAAATAGCACCAAATGCTGTGGTGATCTAGAACCCTATAGACCCTACAAGGTCATTGTATTTGGCAACTGGGAGATTATCAGGACTTTCGAAGAACAAGTTTTGTTTTGTTTTTAAGATTTTATTTATTTGAGAGAGAGAGAGAGAGCATGAGAGACAGAGAGAGAGAGAGTGCGAGCACGCACAAGCGGGGGGAGGGGCAGAGGGAGAGGGAGAAGCAGACTCCCCGCTGAGCAGGGAGCCCAATGTGGGACTCTGCGGGATTCGATCCCAGGACTCTGGGATCATGACCTGAGCCAAAAGTAGACGCTTAACCAACTGAGCCTCCCAAGCGGACCAAGAACAATTCTCGATAGACTAATAGCGGAGCTAAAAAGCAGGTTGCAGAAAATAAGGAAAGACTGGGGGTACGAAAATTGTAGGCAGGGAGTATAGACACATTCTCAGAAGAGAGAAGGTGCTAGAATGACTGCCTAAAAGGGGTATTAGCAGGGTCAAGGGAAGACTTGAGCATGTTTTTAGGGTAAAGAAAGGGAGCCAAGTAAAAAGATTCAGGAGATGGAATGATGTATTCATTCCCGTTGAGTAGATATTAGCCGCCTCCATTGTACCACCCGCTGCACGCAGGATGCTCTCGAGGGGCTCCCAAGAGTAAGAAACAGACACGTGGGAAGCATATGGGATATAGCAGGAGAGGAACAGTAATCCCCAGTCATTCGAAGAGGAAATATTCACCTCTGCCCTGGTGAGGGAGGGAGGGAGGGAACTTCCTCAAGGTGAGCAGGGCTTCCCCGGGGACAAGCACGTGGAGAAGATTGGAGAAGATTCCTAGTCGCAAACAGCACTGCCCTGCCTGCAGAGGGGGTGCAGCTGGGGGGAGGGAGGGGGAGGGAAGGCTGGGAGGCGAGTAGCAGCCCTCACCCTAGACTCAAGCACAACGGCTCCTGTGATGCAAGGTGGAGTTCTGCCCCCCAGTTAGTAAAAAGAAACAGAACTGCTGCCAAGAACTGAAAAACAGGTCCGAGAAGCCCTGCCTGAGACCTCGGGGTGGTGGGGGGGGTCTCCCAGCCCCGACACTCTGTGGTTCCACCCCTTTGGTACAAACCCCCAGTCCGAGCACTGAAGTGCCCAGCCGGTTCTTGCACAGAGTGGACGTATCTGCACTTCGGGCAGGGGTGAGGCCGGTGGGAGGCGAGCGTGCTTCACCGCGGGCCCCTGTAGGGGTGTCCGGCCTTTCATCTGTGCTCACGGGCCAGGTGCTCCCTTCCCTAGAAGATCCCGAGGCGAGGCCCTGCCATCTCCTCCCTGTCCACATCCAGCAGGCTGGCACAGAGTGGACTCAGCTTTGTTCTGTCCCCAGGGCCGACTGGACCGGCGTTGAGCCCCCACCCTACCAACCTACATTCTATGATGGTTGGCAGCTTCCAGAACCCTCCAACCAGGTAAGGGGAGCTTCGCAAAGAACCCTGCTCAAAGCCTTGGTGTCTGGCTCTTTTCTGCCCTCCCAGTCCAAACCACGGTCCCATGACAACGACATGGTAGGTGGGTTCCCAGAGGGACCCAGATCTGCGTGGTGGCCAGGCGGGAGGGGAGGGGATATGAGGCAGGGGTGTGCGAGCGGGGCTGTGGGCTCATACCCCAGCTCCCCACCACTATGCTGGCTGACTCCTGCTCCTGCTTGCTCTGTTTTTCCCCTACAGGCACCGTCAGAATTGCAGAACTCTACCTCCCTCCGGTACGCCCTGGGCTTAGTCGGGACGGTATGATTCTGGGGAGGGTATGATTCGGGACGGTATGACCTCTGGGGAGGTCATCCAGGACTGACCCTGTGGATCTGTGATTCTACAACTCAGAGACCCTCTGGGCTCGCTAATAGCCGGTCACGTGCCTCCCCTACCTCAGGTGAAAAAGCAGTGTTTTTCCTTCCTAGACCCCAATCCTTCTCATCATACAACCTGCACATGCCTCTGATTTCCCAGAGCTCAGGTCTAAAGCACTCAGAGGAGCGCTCAGGCATAGAGACGTCCAGCGCTAGCAGAGTCTTCAGGAATCAGTGACATTTCAGACCCCTCCTGCCTGCAGGAGCCCCCACCCCAAGCCCCGCCTTGCACTGACCTGCCATTAAGCCCTGTGGCAGCTGAAAAGTCACCACCACACTCCAGGCAGGAGCTATCTGGGGCTGGGACAGGGACTCGATCTCTGAGGCTCCATTCTCCAGCCATCCTGACAGTGTGTGTGCTCGGGGGGTGGAGGGGGGGAAGCCCTGGGTTCCGAAGCAGCTCCCACTTCGCTCAAGAGGAGACACACCGTGGCCTTCAGCCTGGGGACCCCAACCACGCGCCCTCCAGCCCCACATCTATGAGGCCAGCCCTGAAAATGCAAGTCCTATATGAGTTTGAAGCCAGGAACCCGCAGGAACTGACCGTGGTCCAGGGAGAGGTGCTGGAGGTGAGGCACGGGCTTAAACCGAGAAAAGGAGGTGGTGGTTGGAGGGAGCCTTAGGCAGCCTGGGGTTGGTGGTCTGGGTAGGGGGCTGCTGGGGTGGGTGGCCTAGATAGGAAGAGGAAGGGGGGGGAGGGCAGGAAGGAAGAAAGCCTGGTTGTGGGGGCAGGGGCGGGGAGGGGGTATGGACAGAGGCTCAGGTGACTGAGGTAGTGCCTCTCGGCAGGTCCTGGACCAGAGCAAGCGGTGGTGGCTGGTGAAGAATGACAAGGGACAGAGCGGCTACATTCCCAGCAACATCCTAGAGCCCCTACAGTTGGGGGCCTCCAGGAGCCAGAGCCAGTCGCCTTCTCGGGTACCACCCAGCCTAGACCATCCAGAAGCTCTAAGTCGGGGGTGGGAGCAGGAAGGATTCAATGACAAGTGGAGGAGATAGTCCTGGTTCGAGTTCGTCAGTATTATCGCAGGCTTACTATGTGCCAAGTTCACCACGGGGCCAGAGCAGAGAGTAAGCCTTGCCCCCACCAGAGAAGCAAACCGTGGAGGGAGATAAGCGATTTGACAGGAACCCAGAGCAGGGGCTCGGATGATGGGGCCTGTGGGTAGAAATGAGATGAGGGCGCCTGGGTGGCTCAGTGGGTTAAGCGTCTGCCTTCGGCTCAGGTCATGATCCACATCGGGCTCCCTGCTCAGCGGGTAGCCTGCTTCTCCCTCTCCCCCTGCTTGTGTTCCCTCTCTCACTGTTTCTGTCTGTCAAATAAAAAAAAATCGAAAGGAAGGAAGGAAGGAAGGAAGGAAGGAAGGAAGGAAGGAAGGAAGGAAGGAAGAAAGAAAGAAAGAAAGAAAGAAAGAAAGAAAGAAAGAAATGAGATGGCCTCTCACCCCCAGCTCCCCTGATTCTAGGCTCCAATGCTTCGACTTAGCTCAACGCCTGAGGAAGTCAGAGCCTGGCTGCAGGCCGAGAACTTCTCCACTGTGTAAGTGCTTAGCCACAGAGGGCGTGTCGGGAGAACCTCTTCGAAGGACTCAGATAATAGCCAAGGAAAGCCAGAGACCCCGAACATACAGGGTACAGAAGAGACCCACAATGCCTGCCTCCTGCTGAGCTAGAGCAGAAGAATGGGGTTGTCCGTGCCCGGACGAGAGCACTGAATGAGGAGCCTCCACCCTGGGGCAGAGAGCAGGGTCCCCGGCGGGGGGGGGCGCTCGGGAAGAACCTCAGCTGCCAGCCAGCCCTTCCCACTACAAAATTCTCTTCCAGGGCATTTCTTAACTCCAACCCTGGAGTCCTGAAATCGGTTCCCAACATGCATATCTCACTCCTCCACCTCCAGATACCCTATTCCCCGAGTTCTCCTGTAACCCCAGCCTCCAAGCCCAAACAGCCGCTCATCCGATAGTCCAAAACAGACCAAGCCCCCAATGCGCAGGCCCAGGTCGTCGTTCCTCTCTGCCGCTGACGGCTCCCGCTGTTTCCGTTCCCAGCACCGTGAAGAGCCTCAGGTTCCTCACGGGGAGCCAGCTGCTTTACCTGAGGCCCAGGGAGCTCCAGATGCTGTGTCCACAGGAGGCCCCACGGGTCCTGGCACGGTTAGAAGCCGTCAGAAGGATGCTGGGGGTGAGGACACCCGGGGGCCCTGCCCGCCCCCCCCAGGAAATGCGGGATGCTTCCCGGGGCGGGAGGGAGAAAGCCAGGTGGACAAGCCCGCAGGCCAGAACAGAGTGCGACGGGTGGTGGGCACAGGATGTACCCCAGAGGCTCGGCTTCAGGCGCTCAGGCACGCAGCGAGGCTCCAAGCGGACTGTTGCCGCGAGCCCCGGGGAGCCCTCGCCGGGCACCTGCCTCACCTCAATCCTTTTCTTTCCTCAGATGAGCCATTAGGCCCAACCCAGACACTTCTGAGACCCAGCAAGATGGCAAATCGGATACTTTTTGGAGCCCGGGAAAATCCCACTCTCGGGTCCCCAGTTTGCAGCGAACCACGTCCCCCAGCTCGCACGGCAAAGAGGATGAGCGAGCCCAGAGGTTAAGACCGCGGAGCCCCTTCTCGCCGTGTTGAGAGCCCTCCCCAGTTACCACCTATTTATTGTATCTCTTTCCTAAGCTTGGAACACTTATAACGCTACATCTGTGAGGACTCCCTTCAGTCCCCCTCCTGCCCAATAAAAGCAGCTTTGAGCTTGGTATGTGCTTCCCTGCAGCTTCTTCTGGGCCTGAGGGGGGCCAAAAGCAGGGAGGCAGGAAGAGGTGGGCCACAGGGCATGAAACAGCAGCCGCCCCACACCCACCACTGGGCCAGGCTGTTGGAAGGTGAGCGGGGATTCCCACTGCACGGCCGGAGCTGAGGGAATTCGAGAACCATGGCCCAAGCTCTCCTTACTCTCTAAACAAACTCCAGAACAAGGCTGCGCCCACCATCTTTCTCCTTCTCTGCACACCGCTTCCAGGAGGTGCCGAGGCACGCGGGACCTCTGAGGTACAACTCTTCACCGGAGGAAAGAGTACTCGGGCTGACCGCGCTTGGTTGGGAGCACCCGGGCTCAGGACCCAGAGAAGCACCAAGAAACAGGCCAGCTGCTCCAGGCCCGACTTGGCAACTTCCTCTTTTAATACGACGGTGGTCCCCTCCTGTTGGGTGGGCCGACCCTGAGCTCCCCGCTCCCCTCGGCTTGTCTCTAGTGGCAGAGCACGGGGAGCATCGGACTGCAAGCTGAGTTGAAAGTCTACCAGTTGGCTGTTTGACCTGTAGTCTGGGTCCCTATTTTCTCAAAGGTTAAGTGAAGAGTTTGGACTGTTTGTGGCTTCTAATATTTAGTATAATATGTAGCCTTTTTAAATCTCATAACCTATTTAATTCTATTTAAGTCTCTCCTCCCTACAGAACAGAGGTGATACTTTTATTGATTTTGGCTACACGGAAGGCTTGATGTGCCTGTGAGCGAGGGCCCTGGAGGGTTCTTAAGATGTTCTCCTAAGTGTCTCTTTTCTCTGGGGCCCAGAGTCCTCTATTTTTGGATTGCCTGTGCCATTCCCTCAAGTGCCTGGCCTCTGAAAATCACATCTCTTAGCTGGTCATACGGAATAGGAAATTCAAAACTTCCCTTCACAAAAGAGAAAAAAGGCAAGAGTCTTAGAATCTTAGAATTGAATCCTAGAATCTTAGAGTCTTAGAATTGTCAAGGGCCAAAGTTAACCCAGAAAAGTTGATTCCTTGGGGTGGGGAGAGGAGATATTAACCCATCACCCTTTGGGGGCTTCGTAGAGCTGAAGGAGTCCGAGATACAGGGAAAGGCTTTAGGACCAGAAAACAAACAACCAAGTGTTTTAGCACAGAGCTCCCCAGATTTCCCAGCAAAGACCGAGACGAGGTGAGGGGTTGTCAGGACATCCGAGCTCAGTGGCCCTGGCGCCAGTTACACTATTAGACAGACCTGGGTTTGAATCCCAGGCCACCCATGGGAACCGAAGCTTAGAAACTTAACCTCTCCGGGCATTGTTTATCTTCATAAAATGGGCATAAAACCTATTTCAAAAAACTGTTGTGAAGCTTGAATTGGAATAAGTTAGCCAACGTATATGAAATACTTAGACTCTTGCCTGACATATCAGAGGTGTTCAAAACATAATCACGTTTTGGGGAACCTGGGTGGCTCAGTCGGTTAACCATCTGCCTTCGGCTCAGGTCATGATCCTGAGTCCTGGGAACGAGCCCCAGAGTCGAGCGGGGCTCCATGCTCAGTGGGGATCTGCTTCCCCATCTCCCTCTGCCTCTCCCCCTGCTTGTGCGCGCTCTCTCTCTCTCTCTCCTTCTCTCTCTCAAATAAATATATAAAAACCTTAAACAAACAAAACATGTTTGTCTTCTACCTCACATTAATTTGTTATCTTGGAAGAGAAATTCAGGCATCTTAAGTCATCTGTCCCTACGTGTTCGCACTTTTTTCCCTCTTCTCTTTACTGATGTGTCCTTTTAAAAGTCCCAACCTCGCTTCAGCAAGCTTGGGGGCTTGGGGGCTGAGGGCTCGGTGTCTGGAGTGGCCGCGCCGGGGAGGCCAGACCGGAAACCTTCTGAGGAGCTGCCTTCCCACCACCTTCAACAATAGCCATTTCCTGGTGGTCAGGAGTCTCAGCCCCTCTGTCCACGGCAAAATGAACAAACCTTTGAGAGTTGCAAAAGAAAAAAAAAAAAAGGAAGAGAGTTTTATTCCAGCCCAAGAGAGGCCAGCTGCCCGGGATAAACAATCTTCACAAAGAAGAGAGTGCTCCCGAGAACAAATGCTTACTGCAGGGTTATATATGGGTTTTCGTTACATCAAGAGTTACAAATCACCCTGATGAAGGACACTGCAGAAAAATCACCACCTTTATCTTATGTGCAAGGTTGCAGGCTTCGGAAGTATGGGAACAGAACTTAGGGAGATCTTTACTCTTATCTTTAGTTTGAAATGTTTCTTTTAGGTTATTTGCTAACAGATGTACAATATGTGCTCGGGGCAGAAATAGAGCCCACGCTTTGAAGTTTGGTGGAGTCACTCTGATCTTGGTAACAGTCGCACTTCCCTGGGAGCCCAGGAGAAGGGCCCACAAACATTGAAAGTTGAAAATTTCCTTTTATCATTTCCCCCTTTGGACCACTAATCTTTCCTCAGAAAGCACTGAAGATCAACCTTATTTTATGTTCCTCGGTGCATTTATGTTCCTCGGTGCCGGGATAACTGGCTCGTCTGTCCTGCGTTTATCAAGTCCCTCATTGCTAGGTGTGAAAATATATATATTTTTTATATTATTTCTGTTATATATAATATATGATTATATATCATTATAATTGTAAATATAATTAAATTATATTGACTCGATTAAATTATGTTTTAATTGTAAATATAAATATAAATATTAAATATGATTTAATTGTAAATATAATTTTTTAAATATAAATATTATATATTATACACTATATGAATATATAATATATATTTTATACATATTATCTAGAGTTCTTTGTTGAGGAAAATTTATTATGACATAAATCCTGGAAAGCTTAAAAGTGATATATGTTCTCTATTAAGACCAGCTGATGAGCAAACACAGCACATGTGCTTGGCTTAGATTGCCTAGTTTTGATGTAACATTTATAACAAAGATATATGGGCAGTAAAAGAATTGCAACAAGCAGGGGCGCCTGGGTGGCTCAGTGGGTTAAAGCCTCTGCCTTTGGCTCAGGTCATGACCTCAGGGTCCTGGGATTGAGCCCCGCATTGGGCTCTCTGCCCGTTTCCCCCCGTCTCTCTCTCTGCCTGCCTCTCCCCCTGCTTGTGACCTCTCTCCTCTCTGTCAAATAAAGAAATAAAATCTTTAAAAAAAAAAAAAAAGAATTGTAATAAGCAGAATTTGAAGAAACCAATGTGATGTTAAAACAGACTTAGAAGAAAAAAACCCAAAGATTCCTTTACATACATTTTGATAAAAGGGTAGCGAAATTTACGATTTATGAGGAAAGATGAAGCATGTACATGGGGCAAACATAACTTATATCCCCATGTTTCTTTGGCGCAGAGACTTAAGGTCAGAAGAAGGCAAAATGCAGTCCCTGATATCAGGAGGTTTGCGTAGGATAAAGAGAAAGGGCTATGGGCCGGCACCAAGAGCTGGTATGGCCTAGATGGGGGCTTAGGCTCGTCGTCCCTGGTAAGGAAGGCAGAGCCTTGTTCCCAGGCTGGAACCATATCAACTGGCCTTGAGCCAGGCCTCTGCAGGGACAGCTAGTGAGTTTGTTAGTGGCATTTTCAGACACAATAGCTGATTGGGGGAAACGGTTGTCTGAAAAACAAGTTTTAAATTTTTTGTTAGTTTTAACTTCATTAACCCAATTCTCCCGAGATACAATCTTTCCTTAATCTCAAAGAACCAAAATGGCAGCCACTTTGGCCCCTTTTCTTTGTTTCTTCGGGTGAGGTAGGTTTGGGGCCAAGAGCCATTCTTGCAGATCTCAGCTGCGCGATGCCTATGTCCTGGGCTAAGCAGAAGTTTTTAATTTAAAGGTCCTAGCAGAAAGGGAAATAGAAACAACATGGAGTCAGACATCCGAAGTTTTTTTTTCCTGTTGTAATTTCCCACGGTCAGTCCTTCATTCCATTTCTATGGAACGTGGGTGGAGGTCCATCTTCTGTCCCTCCTACAAGCTGAATTGGGGTGCAGTAGGGGCCTTGGAATGGAAGGAATTGAAATGCTATAGGATGCAATTCTTGGTCCCTTGTGCTAATAGAAGGGAACTCTTGGAGATAGAGAACTTGGATATTTTCCTACATAGTTTGGTATTATATGACATCATTAATTTTATCCCCAAGTGTATTTTAAGGAAAAGTAACAGTATAGTTAAACCCATCATTCCTCCTGAAATTGATATCAATGGGTATCCAAGAGAATAGATTGGTAAACCAGTCCCAGGCACCTTGGAAAGGTAGGCGTGGTGGTCGAGGGCTTCTTGCAGCCAAGTGGCTTGCTTGATTTTATCTACGTGGAGTCTATTTCCCAAGAGGAATTCATTATAGGGGCAGTAAGTGCTGTTAGCCATCACAGAGATTCTGCCTTAGTCAGCAAGCAGTCAGGTAATTGGGAAGAGGCGTTTTCTATGGAAACAAAAGTAAAACACAGGTTAATGGCTGGAGCAAATGACAAACCCAGGGTCTGAGTCCTGAACGCAGCCAGATTTTCAGATGTCAGGCTTGAAACATCCTCAGGCAGATGGAGAACAGGCAGTGGAAATGAGATGGGTTTTTCCGGTTTGCAATCCAAATGTCACCTATGATCTCTCTGAACGTCCCATAGAGGAACAGGCACAAAGATTGTCTATATATTGGTTTTGTGGCAATTCCTCTGAAGCTTACCTCAAGTTGTCCAGCATCCGTTTTTAGGGTTTTAAGAAAAATGGGCAGTTTTAGTTAGGAGAATGGAAGAAGACTGGAAACCTTAGCTTGGAGAGCCAGAGCGAGAGCCAAAAATTTGGGGAAACCAGAAGGATTCGGGATCTAGTCTAGCTTATAATAAATAGTATTAAAACCTAATGTCTACAAAGACGTGTTATTGAAACACATTTTCTCTCTATAATCACCCTCATTTTTTAAAAAAAGATTTTTTTTATTTGGGAGAGAGATAGAGAGCATGAGGAGGGGCAGTATGCAGAGGGAGAAGCGGACTCCTCGCTAAGCAGCGAGCCTGATGTGGGGCTCGATCCCAGGACCCAGGGATCATGACCTGAGCCGAAGGCAGAGGCTTTAACCCACTGAGCCACCCACGTGCCTTCAAAAAACAGGTCCAGTTTTAACAAACTTGGCCCAGTTATTTTATCAGCAAGAGCAGTGATTGACCATATAGAGTCTTTCAAACTTGTGTCGCTAGAACTTTGCTTTTAAGTAGGCTCCATGCCCAGTGTGGGGCTTATACTCATAACCTCAGGATCAAGAGTTGCTTGCTTTACTGACTGAGCCAATCAGACACCTCTGAAAGTTTTCATAAGGAATCTCCAGATTGAACTTTTAGTAGCCTTTTGAAGCCAGAAGCCAAGTCAAATATTTACCATCAGACTGGCTTATGGTATCTGTGGCTTTGGGTGAATTCCTCTTCTCAAAATCTCGTGAGGTTCTTGCACCTGCCAGGAAGCAACATTCTTTACTCACCTGGTAAGGCTGTTGAGAACTCCATAAGCAAGGGGGTATCAGGCCAACATTTCCAAAGGGTTCTATTGGCTTCATAGAGTCAACCTTAATTCCTTAAAACTGTCTGGTCATATCTGAGTCTATCCATATCTCTCTCAAATATGACATTCCAGTCAAAGCCTTGAAAATACAACCAGCATTTCCAATGCTGTTCTCTGATAAGGAGAACAGATTTTTATTGAACTTATGTAAGTAATTGTAATTGCCAGGGCTCCTGAGTGGCTCAGTGGGTTAAAGCCTCTGCCTTCAGCTCAGGTCATGATCTCAGGGTCCTGGGATCGAGCCCCACATCGGGTTCTCTGCTCGGCGAGGAGCCTGCCTCCCCCTCTCTCTCTGCCTGCCTCTCTGCCTACTTGTGACCTCTCTGTCAAATAAATAAATAAAATTAAAAAAAATAATAATTGTAATTGCCATGAAAGAAAGAACACTAACTGAGGGCCTCTGAATTTCAGAAGGTTCAGGTAGGGAGAAAAGTTAAAAATCTTAATTTGTTCACAAAAATTTGTTATCATATTTCTGTAGATCGTGGATATCTTAAGAGAAAGTTTCCTTAATCTGAGAGAGCAAACATTAGAGAACCAACAATGTTTTAAGTAAGAGTCATAAAAAAAACTATAATCATCTTTCTTGATCCATTTAGCCCCATGTTATTAATTCTGGTTTGAATGCAGCTTTTTCCATTAGTTCTGGAAATTTTTTATTTAGTTTAGTTTTATGATCTTAAAAATATCAAATAACTGTATTTGTCAAAAGTTCCTTTTATGAGTCTCCTTGAAGATGAAACACATTTTGCAAGAGCATCAGAAAAATAACTAGAATTGACAAAGAACTCAAAAAGGGACATGGTTAAAAATCTGATATGAGAGCTCATTATAATATAGGCGGCAAGGAAACCCAGTTATTTCTGTCATATAGCATTTCAAAAATCATAATATCAAGAGATAACCCAATACCAGGACATACTAAAACTTTAGAAATTTCATATATCTTCTAGTACAGTTATAGCATTCATCCATAAAATACAACCTAAGGATTATCATTGTTTGACAGTGCTTTCCAAGTAAATTAACATACCAAATTAACAAGCCTAATTAGTCAAAAAGACTTCATTTAGGATTTGAATTTCTGGGAAGTTTGTTTTTAAAAACCTCAGAGTGTTTTACAGCATGTGTCTACATAGGATCATAGATTATTAGAAAACTTAATATTTAGTTACTGCTTAACCAGGTGGCCATAAAAGATTTTATGGAAGGTTGTATGGTTGTTAGCAAAACTTAGCTCCTTCAATATTTTTTAAGATTTTTATTTATTTGAGAGAGAAAGAGCATGAAGTGGGGGGCACAGAGAGGAGCAGAGGGAGAAGGAGAAGCAGGCTTCCCGCTGAGTACAGAGCCCAATGAGGGGCCCTATCCCAGGACCTGAGATCATGACCTGAGCCAAAGTCAGATGCTTAACCAACCAAGCCACCTAGTTCCTCTAATATTGAGAAGATTTCGTTTTTTAAAGTAATCAAAGACCTGATAAAAACAAATATGGAAATCTTGTTTTTCTGGGCAAATAGGGAAGAGAAAATAACTTGTTTATAATTACTTAACAAGAGCAGACCAATAATCCAAAAAACTCTTGTCTTTTTTTTAACAGAGAGAAAAGTCAAATTTTAATTTTATACCAGTGTACTTTTAAAACTCCTTTATTCCAATCTTAGTCAGTCCTGACCACACATAAAATTTGTTTCAAGGATTCACCTTCACAAACCTGCTACAACTTTCTTTTTTACTTAGATTTTGTCCTAAATTTTCCCTCTTGACCTAACCAGCTTCATTTCAGGACAAAATTATTTTCTTTTCCATCAACAAAAATGTCTTTTCATTCCTTGTCTCATTCTTACATATCTATTTTTCTATATACAGAGTTGCTTTTTAAAATCTTCCAGCAGTCTCAATCATATTTATCAGAATTTTAGTTCTGAGAAACCTTAGTCTCCAGTGAAAACTAGTAACAAATTGTGAGTTATGAGATCAGAATTCTTCAGACTGGCAAATTTATAAATACATTTTATAACTTCTAGAAGCTTCTTTTCATAGTATAATCTTTCAATAAGGCACAAAGCATGTTTACCAACCTACTCAATTATCTTTAGTTTCTCTGCAGTAAGAAGCCAAAAGCAGACAAACTTGGGCTTGGTAGTGTTTTAATAGTTCATCTTAACTGGAAAAGACTTAGATAGCCAAGAATTGAACCTAATTTATCATTTAACTTCACGGTTTCAACTTTGAAGCACAACTTCAAAGTTTTAGGTGACCAGCGATTTTTTGGAAGCTATTTAAAAGTTTATCCGTAAACCCTTTTACTTCTTTCACCTCCTTGTTCTTAACAATTACCCATGAAAACTTCATGAGACAGACAAAGTCAACCGTTAATTCTAAGTCCCCTCCTGCTGACAAACTTGCAACAGGGATAACGTACACTTAATAAATTCAGGTAGAACAAAACTTGGTCCTCTGTATTATATTTGATATTGATAACTCTAAAGACATGTTTATTTTAATCAAACCGACCACCTTGCTTTGGCTTTAATACTGCGTTTTGTTGCATCTGTATCCACTGGAAAGTCAATCAGTCTCTTTCCCAATGGTCAATTTTATTGGGGACTCCCGTGGGAAAATCTGAAGTGAGTGGTTTAAGCCCGGGAGAGTTCTTGGGCTCCTTCATGTTGAATTGGGAGGTGCTTCAGTTTGAGCCTCCTAAGGAGGTAACTCAATAGCTTGGGGTGGCTTTTGCTCCTTGATAGTGAGGGTAGGAGCCAGAGTTCGTGGCGCTAGAGGCGTGGAAGATGGTGAAGCAGCTGGCGAAGCAGCTGGCCATGCGAGAGGCCGGGTGGGGTACCCGAACAGGAGGAGGCAAGGACAAAGGCGGCAGGGCTGCGGCTGGCAAGGCCAAAGGCAGATTTGAAGTTTCCGGATAACATTTAAAAAAAAAATCTCCTCCTGCTGACTGGTTACATTTCAGCCCCGTGGCAGAGGCGGAGGGGCAAGCAGTGGGCTGGGGCCCGATTCTGGTGCTTGTACTTGGAGTGCAAGGGGTGGGTTTAGAATTTGTAGTGTCCGCCTGTCTTCCTCTCCCTCATTATTCTGACTATTGGGAAAGGGGTCAGGTGTCTTAAATTCTGTTCATCTTTATCTCTTTGGATCATCAGTTAGGTCCCTTCCTGGGATGTGTCTCTAGTATGGGATAACATAAAAGTCTGAATTTGGAGAATTTTATCCCAGATCACGTGAACTTGAAAAACATTTGGGTGAGCTTTTATCTTTGGAGTTTTTAGAATGCCTAATTTTTACAAGCATTTGCCTTTATTTGCTGGGTTTTTTTATGATTTTATTTATTTATTAGAGAGAGAGACTGAGAATGAGAGGGGAGAAGGTCAGAGGGAGAAGCAGACTTCCCACAGAGCCGGGAGTCCGATATGGGACTCGATCCCGGGACTCCGGGACCACGACCCGAGCCGAAGGCAGTCGCCCAACCAACTGAGCCACCCAGGCGCCCCACAAGCATTTGCCTTTAAACCAATTAAACAGAGCTCTCCCACAAATTAATTGGAGTGCTACCATCCAGAAGTAGAGCAAACAGCTTCTGCGTATAACACACGTGGACACCTGCACACAAACAGGACGCAAACGCCCTTAGTCTATGTTTCACTAATATTTGTAGAGAGGACATTAAAGACCCAATTTCCAAATATCCCCCTTTTATTAAAACCAATCTAGGGGCACCTGGGTGGCTTAGTCGTTAGGTGTCTGCCTTCAGCTGGGTCATGGTCTCAGGGTCCTGGGTTCGAGCCCCACGTCGGGCTCCCTGCTCAGCAGAGAGCCTGCTTCTCCCTTTCTCACTGCCTCTCTCGCTGTGTGTGTCTCTCTCTCTGTCAAATAAATAAATAAATATTTAAAAAATAAAAACAATCTAATTATAAGATGGCTTCATAATTTATGGATCCATTAATTAGCTATTCCCCATTTCCGATTAGAACATGGCCAGATGTGCACAAAGACACCAAAAGCTGTCGCAACAGACAAAGCAAATGAAGCCAGAGCACGTCTGTGGTTGTTGGTTCCCCCCAGAAAGCCAGGGGCTTCGCTGACTGAACCAGATGTCTTCCCGCTGGCTGGTGGCTTAGCCTCATAGCTGGCTTTCTCTACCTGTGTGCACAAGAAACTAATTCAGACATGTCAAAAGAACCCGATTTGGGCCATGTGAGATTCAGGTTATCCTTAAAATTTCCCATTTAAGTAAGTACTTGCAAGAATAGGCTCATATGGGGCGCCTGGGTGGCTCAGTGGGTTAAAGCCTCTGCCTTCGGCTCAGGTCGTGATCTCAGGGTCCTGGATTCAAGCCCCGCGTCGGGCTCTCTGCTCAGCGGGGAGCCTGCTTCCCCCTCTCTCTGCCTGCTTCTCTGCCTTCCTGTGATCTCTCTCTCTCTCTAATAAACAAATCTTTGAAAAAAAAAGTATAGGCTCATATGTACTGTACATATAGCCCCCAGAGTTTCTGTGGGTGGCTTTTGGTTTTCTGAGATTTGTTCCATTCTTTGAAGCAAGGGTTCCCAATTCTTTTAGTTTCAGTTTTAGTTTTAGAATAAGGCTTGAATAAGACCTAAGGATATTAAGTGTGGTGGATCGAAAGCGTGCTGTTCATGAGTGTCACTTTCCAAACAGCTGTGATACACTCTCAGACATCTCAGTTTTTCCCAGCAAGGTCTAAGACCAACGAGGGGACTCGGAGCATTGGATTATCGGTCCTTATGTGTGAGTCCCCAGAGGAGCCATTACCTCGTCAGATGGAAATTCCTACAGGACCATGACAGGTCTTGAGGAATATCCTCGGACACTTCTGCTAGGCTTTCCGTCACCTGAAAGGACTGTTCGGCTGGAAGGAGCAAGTGTCCCCTTTCTTAAGAGCTGACTGACCTAGTCTCTCCTATTTCTAGCCAGAAACTGTATTTAAGCTTCAAGCTTCACATTAATAACATCAGCATAATGCCAGAGTGAAACAACCAACTCAACCACTCCCCCTCTAGGTTATTCCCACCTAGAGAACATTACCAACCAGTAACCTTTAGCAGCTCGAAAAAAAGCTTCAACTCAGGAGGTCTGGAAGTCAGGAGAACTTACTAGGTACAGCTGTGAGATACTGAGAAGTCAGAGGGGCACAGGGGGCTGGGGCTGGTTCCAGTCGACGCCCAGGTGTTCTCAGGTAAGTTGCTCCTGCCGACTACGCCAAGAACTGCCAATGCATAATGAACAAACCTTTAGAATTGGAGGGGGAGAAAGAAAGAGAGAGAGGAAAGAAAGAAAGAGAGAGAGGAAAGAAAGAGAGAGAGGAAAGAAAGAGAGAGAGGAAAGAAAGAGAGAGAGGAAAGAAAGAAAGAAAGAAAGAAAGAAAGAAAGAAAGAGAAAGAAAGAGAGGAAAGAAAGAGAGGAAAGAAAGAAAGAAAGAAAAGAAAGGAAGGAAGGAAGGAAAAGAAAGGAAGGAAGGAAGGAAGAGAAAGAAAGAAAGGAAGGAAAAGGAAAGGAAGAAAAAGGAAAGGAAGAAAAGAAAGAAAAAAGAATTTTATTCCAACCCAAGTGAGGACAGCTGCCCAGGATAAACAATCTTCACAAAGAAGAGAGTGCTCCCGAGAATGAATGTTTACTGCAGGGTTATACATGTTTTTTTTTTTTTACATCAAGAGTTACAAATCACCATGATGAAGGACACTGCAAAAAAATCACAAACTTTATCTTATGCTTTTAGTATGTGCACGGGTGAAGGCTTCAGAGCTATGAGAACAGAACTTAGGGAGATTTTACTCTTATCTTTAGTTTGAAATGTTTCTTTTAGGTTATTCTCTAACAGATGTACAATGCGTCCTGGGGGCAGAAATAGAGCCCATGCTTTGAAGTTTGGTGAAGTCATTGTGATCTTGATAAAAGTCGCCTCCCTGGGAGCCCAGGAGCAGGCCCACAAACATAGAAAGTTGAAAATTTCTTTTATCACATCTAGGTGCTTGCCCATCTCCCCACCATCCCCCAACACCGTCCCCCTCCCACTGGAGAAATATTTAGGACAGGAATCTCATCCTCCAGGGACTCACCAGGGCCCTCACTGCCTGGGTTGTTGGTGCTCCTCCTGCCCTGCCCGAACCACCTGAGCGCAGCTCCACTAGGGAGCGCAAAGCCCCAAGCCTGGCGACCTCCGCCACAGCCGTGCCTCCAGCCCGGAAGACTGCAGAGGTTGCCCCCCGCCATTCCTGCGGACTCGCGGGGGGGGGGGGGGGGGGGGGGGGGGG
>CM052798.1:83198697-83214004 GCA_028533885.1 Nasua narica | reverse complement strand
ACACGGTCGCGGAGGCGACGGGAGGCTCAGGGTCAGCGGCCTCCGAGAGGAGGGGCGATACTCCGGAGCCCGCGGTCCCTCGCCAAAGCGCAGCCCGCCCCAGCGAGCTCCCGGACCGCGGAGACCGACCCCGCCTGGCTTCTGGGATCGCCGGGCCCGGGAGAAGGCTGAGGACAGACAGCAAGCCGCCGGGGGCCGACCTCGGGGGGGGCTGCTTAACGACCGCATGGGCAGGATCCACGGTCTCTCTGCAGCCCGGGCCAGGGGGACGTTGGTGGGCGGGGGTTGGGGCCGGTGGGCGCTGCGCAGGCGCTCAGGGCGGGTTTTTCCTCCCCCAGCTGGCGCACGCCATCCGCATGCTCTTAGAGTTCACCGATACTTCCTATGAGGAGAAACGGTACACGTGCGGAGAAGGTAATGCGTCCCGCGTCCGTGACCCCGTGTCCAGCGCTAAGCCCCCGGTCTTCCAACTGTCCCTGTGGTCTTATGCCCAGAGGGTGGCATCACGCTTAAGTGGGGTGGGACATCTATCTGCCCCAATCACCCGGGATCCCCCTGCTGTGTCCCTCGTGGGGAGAGGTGGATGCATCCTTTATCGAGCTGGGGATCCTCCCCCTTTCACGGTCCAACTCAGTTTACTAAATAGACCCAGAGAGTAAATGGTTAACCTTGGGAGCCTGGGAATGTGAGGCATTAAGATCAGGTTATTTCTTTAGACCTTTCCACTTTCCTCAGGCAGGATGTTAATGTTGGGCCCCACTTCATTCTCTTACAGCTCCCGACTATGATAGAAGCCAGTGGCTGGATGTGAAATTCACGCTGGACCTGGACTTTCCTAACGTAGGTGGCCTTAGGAGAAGAGAGGACAGAGGGGAGGGCGGTCAAGTATATCCATGCTTCTTTCCTCTCTGGTCTAGGAGGACCTAGAATGTAGGCTCTTAACCTGGATAAAATAGGTAGAATTCAAGGGTGCCTGAACTTGAGAAAAAAAAAGTTATTTTCATTTCTACTAACCACAATTGAATAGTGATCACATCCTTCTCTTATGAATATAGGTGATAAGAGACATTGGTTGTTAGCCATGGCTGTGACCTTGTCACTAGTCGAAATTGGGTATTTTTATATTATATTACATGTGTAGTGGATCTTGTACATAAATAGTAGTTACGCGCATCAGACTTTGATAGTTGTTACACCTCGTTATTTAACACACAAATAGGCACACATTACTCTGATAAATTTTGTTTTATGTTTCATAAATTGTGAAATCATATATAATTTGCTTTATGCACTTAAAAATCTTATTCTGACAGAGTCCGTGGCTGCGCGCACGCGCGCGCGCACACACACACATTAAGAGTCCTGGTCTAGAACCAGGCAGGGACCCAATTGCTACTTTCTTTCTTTTTTTTTTTTTTCAATTGCTACTTTCTACTTATTTTCTTCTTCCTCCTAACACGGCATCTTCTCTCTACCGTGACTTACCTGCAAGTCTCAAATTCCCCAGGAGAGAGAGGCAGGGAGGCAAGAGGGAGGTTGGTTGTTCACCTGACGTGTTCTTTTCCTTCCAGCTGCCCTACCTCATGGACGGTAAGAACAAGATCACCCAGAGCAATGCCATCCTGCGCTACATCGCGCGCAAGCACAATATGTGTGAGTGGGGTAGGACCAGTGAGGGAGACCAGACTGGCAGTTCCCCGGGGAGGTGGATGATTCCAAGGGTGCTTTCTCGTCCACCGGCCTGTAGGTGGCGAGACTGAAGAAGAAAAGATTCGAGTGGACATCATGGAGAACCAAATAATGGATTTCCGCATGCAGCTCATCCGACTGTGCTACAACGCTGACCTTGTGAGTCTCCTTAGAAGGCGGGCATTAAGGAGAAGGAACGTTTAGAAACACGGGGGTTCATTCTGCTCCATTCTGCTACTTCTGCTGTCCAACCAATGCAGTCTGTAAGAAATGGGGGTCCATTTGTCCTATAACTGTGGTGTGGGCCCCTCTTCTTTCTGTCGGCCACCCTACTGAAGGCAGTGAGGGAGGCACACAGAGAAGGGGGCCGCTAAGTGTCCCTCACTGGACGTGCCCTGACTGGCTCTGAAGAGACAGTCATATTCATTCTCTCTCTCTCTCTCTCTCTCTCTCTCTCTCTCTCTCTCTCTCTCTCTCTCCTCTTTCCCTCTCTCCCCAGGAAAAACTGAAGCCTCAGTACTTGGAACAGCTACCTGGACAACTGAAACAGTTCTCCTTGTTCCTGGGGAAATTCTCATGGTTTGCAGGAGAAAAGGTAGGAAGACAGGAGAGACAGGAGAGGGGGAAGATGCCTTTCCATCTCCCCATGTGACTGAACTCTGCAGTCCTGACCGACTTACTGTTCCCCTAGCTCACCTTTGTGGATTTCCTCACCTATGATGTCCTAGACCAGAACCGTATGTTTGAGCCCAAGTGCCTGGATGAATTTCCAAATCTGAAGGCTTTCATGTGCCGCTTTGAGGTGACTCCTCCCTGCCCCTTTCCCTTGCAGAAACACTCACAGGCTCCCATGGTCCCCGGGGGACCCCATTATGGTAGATTCTTTCTCAATGCCAGCATTTGCGTAAAGGGATCCATGGTTGGACATTTTTAAACCTTCAGGTCTTGGGACGGGCCCGGCTTCCACACCCTAAAGGCACTGTCTACGTGAAATGGTGGCCAGGGGAGGGAGGGATGGTATAGGGACCGGCAGTGTGGGAATGTCCCTAGTTTGGGATGCGTCTGTTGGACTGGGTTAGAGTCTTTATGAGGTTTGGTGTGCTTTCCCTCAGGCTTTGGAGAAGATAGCTAACTACATGCAGTCTGACCGCTTCCTGAAGATGCCCATCAACAACAAGATGGCCCAGTGGGGCAACAAGCGAATATGCTGAGCGGGAGATGGACTGGCACTATTTGTTTTACTCCATCCTGTCCCTAGGGGGCATGTGCTCTCGCAACTCTGCTCTTCTCAATAAATCGCATTTAGACTACTGGTGTCTGGCTGGATTTCTCTTGGGAGTCGAGGCCAGAGGAGAGTAAGGATATGTGGAAAATTTCCAAGACGCGACTCCAATCCCTGCAACACTGACAATCCCCCGACACCCCAACTGTGTTCCAAGCTAGGGGTGATTGCCCAAGTTTGAGAGCGAGCACTAGAAACAAAGGTGAGATCGTGCGTTTGTAGAGAACGGGTCTTGTAAATGGGACTAGAGCCCTGTAAAGATGCGGTGCAGATACCAAGTGAAACTGCGTGAGACTGTGAGTTTCGCAGAACTGAAGTTCAGAAACAGACCCTTATACGTGGGAATGTAGTGTGGTAAAGATGGAATTTCAAACTGGTGAGCTCACCAATAGGTAGGATTAGGGCAATTACTTACCGATTCAAAATAATAGTGGGGTGCCTGGGTGGCTCAGTTAAGCGTCCCACTCTTGGTTTTGACTCAGGTCATGTTGGGTCATGCGTACACCCTCTTGCTTAAATAAATAAATGAGTGAGTAAATAATAAATACAATCTTTAATAATAATAATGATAATACTAGAACCCTACCTCACACCATTCACTAAAACTAACTCCTTTTCAACTCAGTCCCAACATTAAACAGAGCTGTAGAACTGTTCATGAAAATGTAAGAATATTTGTGATCTTAAGGTGGTTTCTCTAAATTGGACATAAAAACAAAAAGCCGTAGAGGGAAAGATTTGCAAATTGAACAGTATCAAATTAAGAATTTTCTATGACAAGGCACAAGTAACAAAATTAAATGACAAGACGGCAAATGAGACAAAAAAGGACAAAGACAAAAAGTAGCAGTATAAAGACTATATAAAGAACTGTTTAAATCATTAAGACTCTTTTTTAAAATGAACAGAAATATATGAGCAAATGATTTACAGAAATAGCAATAGTGCTAGCCAAAAAAATGTTAAACAGATGTTTATGATCCAAGAACTGCAGATTACAACAGTGAGAGACCATTTTTCATCTATCAAATGAACAATAAGATGTTTGTGAAGCATTGGCATTTCCTACCTGTGAGCTTGTAAATCGGTTTGTTATGCTGGAGGACAGTTTGCCAACATCTTTAAAAATCAAATCATGTGGGCGCCTGGGTGGCTCAGTTGGTTGAGCGACTGCCTTTGGCTCAGGTCATGATCCTTGAGTTCCGGGATCGAGTCCCACATCGGGCTCCCAGCTCCATGGGGAGTCTGCTTCTTCCTCTGACCTTCTCTCCTCTCATGCTCTCTCTCACTTTCTCTGTCTCTCAAATAAATAAATAAAATCTTTAAAAAAAATAAAAAATAAAAAAAAATAAAATCATGTCCCATAACCCAACAATTTCCATTCTGGTAAAAACTCACCCATGTACCTGAGCTATATGCTAAGATTGTGGTATGGTTTATGAGAACAGGTGAAAATCCTGTCCATGCCCATCAGGACCATAAAATACCATCAGGCAACTAAAGAATGAGATTGAGCTGTGTGAACTAACATGGAAAGCCCCCAAGACATATTGTTGAATTTTAAAAATTAAGATTCAGATAAGCATGTACGGGGCAATACCTCTTACATTTTAAAGAAGGAAATCATAAGGTAAGCACTTTATACAGATATGTTTGTGAATGCGTAGAAAAAGATCTAGAAGGGGGCACATGGGTGACACAGTCAGTTAAGCATCCAACTCTTGGTTTCACCTCAAGTTGTGATCTTGGGGTCATGAGATCGAGCCCTGCATTGGGCCCTACACTCAGCAAGGAGACTTCTTGAGATTATCTCTCCCTCCACCCCTCTGGCTTGAGCTCTATCTCTCTCTCTAAAATAAATAAATCTTGGGGCACCTGGGTGGCTCAGTGGGTTAAAGCCTCTGCCTTCAGCTCAGGTTATGATCTCAGGGTCCTGGGATCGAGCCCCGCATCAGCCTCTCTGCTTGGCAGGGAGCCTGCTTGCCACCGCCCCCCACACCCCCGCCTGCCTCTCTGCCTGCTTATGAGCTCCCTCTCTCTGTCAGATAAATAAAATCTTTAAAAAAATAAAAATATAAATAAAATACATTTTTTTAAAGGCAGCAAAAGGGCTGGAAGGGCACACTGAAAAATGCTTACTTCAGGCAAATGGGAGAGAGCTCCGGGCTCCAGGATGGAAGTTAAAGGAAATTGTAGAGATAGGGCTAAGGATTTCTCTTTTTTTTTTTTTTTTTTTCTTTGTTAGAATCATTATGCACTGGGGACCATCTGTACTGAAATGTACGTTTTAAAAGAGTGAATTTCATGTTTTGCTTGTTTTACTGTGCTATATATATATATTTTTTTTACTGATGTACAATTAACATAGAATGTTCTATTAGTTGCAAGTGGACAGCATAGCAATTCAGCAACTCCATACCCTACTCAGTGCTCACCACAGTAAGTGTAAGCACCATCTGTCACAATACAATGTGTAACTGTGTTCGCTATGCTGTACTTTTAATCTCCGTGCCTTATCTATTTTATAACGGGAAGTTTGTACATCTTCATTCCATTTATCTATTTCACCCATCCTCCCACCCACCTCCCTTCCGGCAACCACCAGTTTGTTCTCTGTATTTAAGTCTGCTTAGGGGTTGTTTGTTTCATTTCTTCATTTGTTTTAGTTTGTGATTCCACGTATCGGTAAAATCTTTCTCTGTCTGACTTATTTCACTTAACGTAATACCCTCTAGGCCCATCTGTGTCATTGCAAATGGCAAGATCCCATTCTTTTATATGGGTGATATTCCATTGTATACACAAGCTGCATCTTCCTTATCCATTCATCTATGGGTGGACACTTGGGTTGCTTCCACATTTTATTGTAAGTAAGGCTGCTAGAAATAGGGGTGCACGTATCTTTTCGATTTGGTGCTTTTGTTTTCTTCTGGTAAATACCCGGTAGTGGAATTATTGGATCATATGGCATTTCTATTTTTAACTCTTTGAAGAAACTCCATACTGTTTTCCACAGTGGCTGCACCAGTGTGCACAAAGGTCCCCTTTTCTCCTCATCCTCGCCAACATTTGTTATTTCTTATCTTTTTGAGTCTAGCCATTCTGACAGGTGTGAGGTCTTTGCCTGATGAGGGGCGATGCCGAGCACCTCTTCACGTGTCTGTGGGCCATCTGGATGTCTATTTTCTCTCTTAACGAGGGGAAGCAGACCACATAAACATTGAGAAATTAGTCTACCAACGATGGGGTTGTGCAAGGTACATCCGTAAGAACTTTGAAACGAAAACAAAAACTTTTGATCGGCGCTTTCAAGGTGATAGAGCAGCTCTCCAAAAAGTATTAGGGAAATCCACTTGCATTCATTGTTGAAGGCCGAGCTGCTGGATTAAGGCACTCCCAGTTCAGAAAGAAATAGCTTATGTGACTCAAGAAAAGTGAGTCATAGGGCTGTTTTACTGATGGGATGAGTAGCCTCGGGGACACTGATGTGTATGGACGGATCTGCCTAGAAGGTGAGCTCGAGGGCCTGCGAGAATGTCTGCACTTGGCATAGAAATTACACACTCCTTATCCCTCATCACGGGACTAGGTGGGTCACTGAGCCACAACAGCTAAAGGGATTTAGGGAGTTCCGGTGGATGGTAGGGAAGAGAGACAGAATGGACCATTAGCTGGTGATTTCTCTAACGTACGAAGGCGCTCATGAGCCCCCTGCTTTAGTCATCTTTCATAGTCGGACCTCTGGTTCCTTTCCAGCTGCATCTCTGGGCTGCGCTTGGCCCTGGGTACCAGGCTTGCCGAATTCCCTGGGGAGAAGCAAGCCTCTGGAGTCGAGGCTGCCTGAGTTGGGATCCTGGCTCTGCCGCAGTAAACTCTGGCCTCCTGTGCCTCAGCGCCTTCTCCCATAAGTGAACTCTCCCTCGCTGGGTTGTTAGGAGAACGAAGCTGATATTTCTAGAGCGCTCAGAATAGACCAAAGTTACCTACATTTATAAATATCAATTATCCGAAAGTACCATGTTCTCTCTTTTCTCTGCACGCTTTCGTACCTGCTGCTCCCTCTGCCTGAATGCTTTTGCTCCAGCCCTGCCTGCCTAATGCCCATTCATCTCCTAAGGTAAGCTTAGAAGTCACTGCTTCTGGAGGCCGCGACTGATGGCCCCCACGAAAATGGTTAGTGGTGGTCGCCAAAGATTTGTGATCATTTTCCTTTGGGGAAAGCTTCACTACCCTCTTGCTTGTAAGTGTAGCCCTGTGACTTGCTTTGGTGAATTAAATACGAGGAGAAGTTACACACACTTTCCAGGCAGGAGCTTCTTAAGAGCGAGAGCGTGAGTTGCCACATATGTTCCCTACCACTGTGATGCCGCTGTGAGCAGATGTCAGGCTCAAGTCCCCACCTGTCTGATCAACGACAAGAAGCAGGGCCCCTGTTGACCGCATCCGACATGAAGCATGAGTCAAAAATAAATGTATATTGGGGCCCCTGGGTGGCGCAGTTGGTTGAGCGACTGCCTTCAGCTCAGGTCATGATCCCGGAGTACCGGATCGAGTCCCACATCGGGCTCCCAGCTCCATGGGGAGTCCGCTTCTCACTCTGACCTGCTCTCTCTCACTCTCTCTCTAAAACACTGAGATTTGGTCGAGGACTGACATTTACCCACCCCCCCCCCAGGCAAATTTAAATGCACTTATTTTATTTTAAGGATTTTATTTATTTGACAGAGAGAGAGAGAGAGATCACAAGCGGGCAGAGAGGCAGGCAGAGAGAGAGGGAGAAGCAGGCTCCCTGCCCAGCAGAGAGCCCAATGCGGGGCTCGATCCCAGGACACTGAGATCACAACCCGAGCCAAAGACAGAGGCTTTAACCCACTGAGCCACCCAGGCGCCCCTAAATGCACTTATTTTAAATCTCTCTTCTGTTAGGATTCGATGTTTCTCCCATCCTCTTACCACACTGAACTCTAACTGCTTGTTTAAAAGTCTGTCTCCGCCACTAAAGCTCTGTTGCCTGAGAGCAGGGACTGTGTCATCAACAAATTTGTATATTTAGTGCTTATCTAGAGCCCAAGCCAAAGCAGGTGCTCACGGCGCATTGATTCCACTCTGTTCTGATGAGAATTGGAAAGAGAAAAGGAGTTTGCTTCAAATAAACGCTTAATGCTCTCAAAATCCTCCTCGGTTCTGGAAAAATGGAATGTCCTGGTCTTCAAACACATAGAGATGGTCCAGGTAGAAGTGCTTAAAGTCAGAGCAAAAGTCCAGGTTCAGGGAGGTCCTGAGAATCAGCAAAGAGTTTCAAGCATGAAGAGTGGGTTTTAAGCCAAACAAGTCTCGCTTGTTCCTTGCTTAGGACAAATTGAATAGAACTTTTCTTTTCTTTTCTTTTTTCTCCTAAGATTTTTCTGTATTTGTTTGAGAGGGAGAAAGAGCAGGCAGAGGGAGAGGGAGAAGAGGGCTCCCCGCTGAGCAGGGCTTAATGCCGGTCTGCATCCCAGCACCCCAGGTTCATGACCTGAGCCGAAGGCGGACACTCATCTAACTGAGCCCCCCAGGTGCCCCTGGAATGGAACATTTCTGAAAGCCAACAGGGATGGGCTGTCAGTGTTTTGGCATTTTCAATGGAGATAATTACAGGTGACTCTAGTGGGATTTAATCCAGAAGAAAAGATTAAGTGGATATGTGTGTATTTGAATTTCAGGTAAATAAGCACTGCTCTATTGCCTCATTTGGAGACAGAGGGCCAACCGCAGGTCGTTAGTAGGGAGCGTTTTCAGTGGTGCGGAGCGACTGGATTAAAGCAAACAGGATAATGTTCGTGTTGTTTTAGAGGTCTCAAGTACAATTCGAATAGATCTGTATTTTGTCTTGTATGGTATAATGTTTCCAAATTGCATTAATATTTTTTAAACTGTGACCGAGGGCCCTATCTGCTTCCTTTCAAAATTATGTTTCAAATGGAAAGAGAACAAGAAGAATATGGAAAACAGGGTGCTCGGGCATTGGACCTTTAGGATGCAACTGGGCTTTATCGGGAGATATTGTGGGGCTACTTCCCAAGGTGGCATCTGTTGGGGAAAGCCAGATCTGGTTAGCTAGGAATATGGCAATTAGATCACAGGAAGAGTTGTCCCAGAATCCATAAGGATTGGCCTCTCTTATTCTCTGCCTCCCGGCTCTTGCGTCACGATGTAACAGCTGGCTGGTCTCTGAGTATCTGTCTTCAATAAAGGTTTCATGCATCATGACACATGAGTTAGGAAAATGTAGGCTAACAAAGTGGGATGACAGTGAACCTGGAAGTGTGGTCATCAGAGGGATGAAGATGCAGAAAAACCCAATCCAGGGACGCCTGGGTGGCTCAGTTAGTTAAGTGTCTGCCTTCAGCTCTGGTCATGATCCCAGGGGCCTGGGATGGAGTCCCGCATAGAATTAGGCTCCTTGCTCAGCAGAGAGCTTGCTTCTCCCTCTGCCTGCAGCTCTCCCTTGTGCTCTCTCTCTCACCAATAAAATAAAATCTTAAAAAAAAAAAAGCCAATCCAGAGAGCGCCTTTAGGTTGTTGGTATCCAACTATAAAAAGCCTAATTATGCAACATCTCTTTGGAATTCAAGAAAAAATGGCATCTTATAAATATTAAATAAATACAAGATGTAAATAGATACAAATAAATGCATAACAGCTTATCTGCAAATCTGAGTGCAGGCTGTTTTCTACTACATTATTATGCTCACCTAATTTTCCCTTTTTTCTACCTCCCATTCCCTTACTATTTTCTATGGGGCGAATGGAGGGTCATTGACATTCCACTTTAGACAGTCATTTTCAAAATATTGATCTGAACATTTCTCAGAGATCTCCGACTTGGAACCAGATGCAGTGGTTGATGAAACTGAGTTGTTCCTGTTTTGGGTAAAAGAGGGTGAATGTGTTTTTGTTTGTATAAGGGATGGTTACATTATATTAGGCAAGAGGATTTTATGCTGGTGGCTATTTGGAAATGTACATACGGAAAAGAAAGAAAATGTTCATGTTTTTAAAGATTTTTGCTTATTTATTTGAGAGAGAGAGCAAGAAGAGGGGCGGTATGCAGAGGGAAAAACAGACTCCTCACTAAGCAGGGAGTCTGATGTGGGGTTCGGTCCCCTGCCCCAGGGATCATGACCTGAGCCAAAGGCAGACAAGCAAGCCCTGCCTTCTGTGTCTTTGAAACGTCCTTCCTACAGATGGGGAATTTCTCACCTTTTAAGTCCCCCATCTCCCCACGGTAGAAGACTGCCAGTTGACTCTTGAGATCTGTCTCCCCAACTTCTGCTGTCACGACCCCCCATTTCTGCCAGCACGTTGCTTCTCAGGTAAAAGATGTCATTTCCAACCTGATTCAATTCTGGCCAGTGAGGTATAAACGGAAGTGTTATACTTTACTTCCAGAAAGTTTCCTCAAGAGGAAAAGAGCAACCCCCATTCCTCTTTCTTCCCCACTGCTGTTTGGAATGCAGATGTGGTGGGGGCTCTAGCAGCCGGTCAGGGGCATGAGGCGACATAAAGAAAGGACACCACATGCTGAGAATGATGGAGCACAAAGTTAGGTCATTGATGAAGCCAACAAGACCAGTGTTTACCTGGCTGCCTCCAGACCTTTCTTTGCATGAGAAATAAGCCATTCAAGCCACTGCTATTATCTAGTTCTATACAGCGGAACTTAATCCTAATTAATCCAATTGCTTTTCCAGCCCCTCCTTGTGGCGGAGGCACAGGCCTGTGACCCAGGTTCTGTTAATCATGCACGGTGGTAGGATTTCAGTTCTAAAGAAGCAGGCCTCGAGAATTTATTTTCTGGCAAGGACAGAAGTGGAGGGGTCCGGGTTTGGGAGGCAGCAGTGGTGAGACATTGGCATCGGCCTGTCAGGGTTCGGAGCTCCAGTGTCTGCACCCAACAACGGCTGGGAGGCTTTCTCTAGAACAATCTCTCACGTGGTTAGGCACATCTCCTGGCTACCCAGCTTCCAGGGCCAACTCACTGGCCCTCCTAGGGATTCAGCGAGCAACCTAATACCTCCAGTAAGTTGTTTTCCTGTTTCAACAACAAGGAACCCTAAAGGATAGGGCACTCCCCTTAGGTTTATCAAAAATAAAGATCTTGTATTTCATACCTTAGACTCTATCCTACCTGTTTGAAACCACTGGCTGAAACCCAAGGTTTCTCGTGGATTTGAATGTAAACTTTATCCTCGCTTTTCTGGCTGTGGGAGTGACTATAGTTGGCCACCAACATCCATTCTTCTGTCCAAACTAGGGTCTACCCTCGTGACTAGGCATAGCCACACAACGGAACCTCGTGAATGGAAAGCGCGTGGTTGTAAGGCATGCAATCTGCCCCACTTGGATCGTGGGAAGTCACTTCCTTGGCTTTTCTCTATTTTCCTTCCCATGTTCATGATACAGCTTCAACCAAGGAGAGGACGTACCCTCGAGGATGGCAGAAGAAACAAAATGGAAGGTGCCCAAGAACCCCAAGTCTTGGGGCCTCCGCCAGATCCCAGCCACAGTAAAAGAATCTTTTTTGGTAGCCTCAGTTTGAAGCAGATACATCCTACTACTCCTACTCCCGGATTTTAAAATGTACTATTTTACCTTTTACGGTTTTTGACCGTTTTAGAAAATTGCTTTCATTTGCAAGTATCTTTGTTATCACATCTTCCCTCTTTTTTAAAGGACTGAGTTATTTTGGTCTTTTCTTCAATAATCACCTTTTCCTTCCCCCCTTCCTTTCTTTTCTTTCTTTCTTTCTTTCTTTGTAAACTCTACCCCCAACGTGGGGCTCAGACTCATGACCCTGAGATCAAGAGTCACATTCTTGGGGAGCCTGGGTGGCTCAGTGGGTTAAAGCCTCTGCCTTCTGCTCTGGTCATGATCTCAGGGTCCTGCGATCGAGCCCCGCATCAGGCTCTCTCAAATAAATAAATAGAATCTTAAAAAAAAAAAAATGTCACACTCTCTATCGACTGAGACAGCCAGGTGCCCGGATAATCATCTTTTTTGTTCCAAATGGAAACATTTAAGCTTTCATACAGCTATGCCCTTTTTATTCGAGCTTCTAGATTAGGAGTCAGGGAACTCCGGCCACCTGTTTTAGAATTTGTGTTGGATTACAGCCCTCCTCCCCCATTTGTTTATGTATTATCTGTGGCTGTCTTCATCCCAGGTTGGGGGCGGTCATCCAGAGACTGTGACTGCTGGCCGACCCACGGGCTGGACCCTGGCAATCAGAAAGTCCTCATTCCCCGTCCCTGGCAGGTGCATTCCATTGCCTTCCCTGCTCCCAGAAGGTGCCCCAAGGACGCAGTCCTCAGGTAGTGATGTGATGCTGAAACCCTCTGGATGGTACACGCGACTGAACCCAGTTAAGGCCTCTATATCAACTTCTTTGGCAGGTGGGTGTGGAGAAATCTTCATCACATGACAAAGTCCATGCTTGGTAAACAGGCCACCCCCTCGACTGGAATGACCGGCCTCTTCTGACCCTGCTGCCCTCCTGGTACAGGGAACGGTCTCAAATTACACCTGGGAAGTTGCCGAGGAACTTGCAAGCTTGCAATGCAGTTTACTGATGCCAGGGGTAACTGTGACCAAGACCACACGGCCCGCAAAGCCAGGAACACGGCCGATCTCGCCCTTCACAGAAAAAACCGGCCAACTCCGGTTCTGGATCTGGACCTATTTTAATCGATCTAATAGTTTGTTCTCTCCGCTTATCTTTTAACTTGATGTTGCTCCTAATTTCTTTTTTTTTTTTTTTAAGATTTTATTTATTTATTCGACGAGAGAGAGAGAGAGAGAGAGAGATCACACGTAGGCAGAGAGGCGGGCAGAGGGAGAGGAGGAAGCAGGCTCCCTGCCGAGCCCGATGCGGGGCTCGATCTCAGGACACTGAGATCATGACCTGAGCTGAAGACAGAGGCTTTAACCCACTGAGCCACCCAGGCGCCCCTCGCTCCTAATTTCTATTACTTCTTTCTTTTTTATTCTCGTCCCTTCTTGTTCTATTGAGATCTGTATGTCGACCAAGAGGCAGAGCTGAAATAAGACAAAAGCATGTGTTTCAGGTCTCAGAGTTTAATTCAGGGAGTGTAGATATGGGTAGCTACCCAAATTGTGTTCCCCTAGGGAACAAAAGTCAAAGATATTAAAAGACATTTGTATGGGGTACCTGAATGGCTCAGTCTGGCTCTTGGTGTCAGCTCACGTCATGATCTCATTAGTGGTGAGATTCAGCCTCATGTGGTCCTGGCTTAGTAGGCAGTGGGCTTCCGTCTCCCTCCCCCTCAGCCCCTCCCCCCACTGCCCCCCCCATTCTCTCTCTCTCTATCAAATAAATAAATAAATCTTTTTTAAAAAAGACATTTGTATGTGTTGTTTACCAAGAACTGTGATTGGTGTAGGTGGCAGAAAACTAATCCCGACCAAATATAATTAGTTTGCTAAGACCATTACTGAGCAAGATCTCTCTCTCTCTCTCTTTTTTTTTTTCCTGGCACCAGAGTTTAGGACTTTTAATCTGTTCCAAAGTTGCTGAAGCAAGAATCATGATAAAACATTCTGCTTTCCTTTACACCCCCAACGCAAAAAACAAAACAAAACCCAAAACAAAACTCTTTGCGGGAAAAAAACGGTTTTGTACATGGGAAGAAACAGTTTAAATTCAAAGCTTACATATAAGGATTAGCTCTGCCACTCATCTCTTTAAAAAGTTTATATGAATATCTAGTCAAAACCAACAGGGGATCCCCCTTGAAATGTTATCTATAGGAATTTCCAAAGAGAGTTGCAGGTATTTGGGCAGAGTCCTTGGAATATTTGCAATGTGGCCCAGTTCAAAGTTCACGGTTTCATTAACGAGGATGTCCATCTTCTTTTTTATTTATTTATTTATTTATTTATTTATTAGAGAGCGAGAGACTGAGAATGAGAGGGGAGAAGGTCAGAGGGAGAAGCAGACTTCCCGCAGAGCCGGGAGTCCGAGATGGGACTTGATCCCGGAACTCCGGGATCATGACCCGAGCCAAAGGCAGTTGCTCAACCAACCGAGCCACCCAGGCGCCCAGGATGTCCATCTTCTTAATAGCCTCCTGGCTGCTTCGGAAAACCCCTCAACACAAGTGATTACATTTCCTCTCGCCTTTCACCGTGGTAAGGGCGGCACAGAGGAAGGGTTTCCAAAGTGGGGAAAGCACCCAGGGGAGGGTGACAGTGTGCAGTTGGCCGGGATCCCACACTACCAGTGGGCTGCCCAAGCCCCGAGAGCCCCCTGACTGCCATACAGAGCAGTTACTGCGAGCATCCAGGGGGTGCTCCAGGAATGCTGCAATAGGGAGGGACCGGGCACAGAAGGGCCTCCCTCTTTCGGTAGAGACCCCATGCTGAGGCGCGGCCGGATATGAAATAGACAGAAATAAGCAAGAACCCTTATGATCCTACGTGTCCCCTTTCTTGGCACTACACACATCCCAGTCTGCCCAGCTGGTACAATGGACACCAGAAAAGGGAATGCCCATGTCCCCAGACACGCTCGGTCCTGAATCCAAAGGCCAGAAGGGAAGAACACAAGCCAGGTCAGAGTGAGTAAGGCTTTACTGGGGATCAGGCAGGGCTAGGCAGAGACACCCCCGGGGTAGCCAGGCCTGCTCTCCAGGCCACACGGGGCTTCGGGCCAGTGCTGGGGAGCTCAGGGCAGAGCTCCCGAGGCCAGGAGAGGTAGAGCAACCGCCGAGGGAAGAATGGTCTGGTTGGTGGTAGTGCAGGAGGGATAACACGGGTGGGGGAGGAAATTTGCTGAAGTACAGAGATAAGGTCAGAAGGCCTGGATTAAGACAGGGTTGGGAAGGAGGAAAGGGGGTGATGGGTATTTCAGGAGGATAAAGGAATGTAACAAAGGACAAAGAGGCAAGACAGCTACACACAGCGAGCAGAGCTCTGGCCCCTCGCTGGCATCTAACCCCTGTAGGCCCTACTTGTTGCCCCACACGGCAATCTTTAGAAAGAGAGGGCTTGGGAGGAATCGGCTGGACTTCATGTAGGCGGAGATCTTCTTCAGGCCCTGAGGGTGGAAAAAGAAGGTCAGATCACTGGTCTGCTACCCGGAGAAGACAGCCTGAAGTCGGGACCCTTCCTGTTGGGGTCAGGGTCAGAGGCGCGGCCGGATATGAAATAGACAGAAATAAGCAAGAACCCTTATGATCCTACGTGTCCCCTTTCTTGGCACTACACCTCTGACACAGCACAGTCCCTGCGGTCCCTGCTCCGGGACGATCCCTCGTTCAGGTCCCTATAACTAAT
>CM052798.1:83044980-83198197 GCA_028533885.1 Nasua narica | reverse complement strand
ATTGCCTAAGAAATTGTACTTCACTCTCGCCTTGAGTTCCAGGCAAGTCGCAGCCAATTTCTGTCATCTGGAAAGAATATAGGGTCTCATGATGTTCATTCTGGGTAAATCTGGCCTCTGGCTCAGTGCTATTTCTTGTCTCTTTATTTCATTTTTCCTCTGACTAACTCACTTTCTACAATTTTGTATATCTTTTTATAAGACTCTTGGGGGAAAAAAAAAAGAATGAGAGAGAGAGACCAGAGTAGGAGAGAGACAGTCACGAGCATCTGAGAAGCACAATTATTGCAAAAAAAAAAAAAACCCAACAGCCTGAACAGCAGTCACCATCAGACACAGCATTGCTTTATTATCTGGGCCGAGAATTTTAAATGACCATGATGGCCACTGTCACTGCCCTCCAACCAAAGACCACGATGAACACGGAGGAGAAGGAAGTTGGGTGTATTGGTCCTTGAAGATAGGGAGTACGCACAGAGAACCAGAGTCTCAGGAAGAGAGTGCGAGAAGCATCTCATCAGAGGATCCCAGTCCTGCTTGGGTTGATGTGAGCAAGGGTCCCAGGAAGCGGGGTGCTGGGGGGCTGTCAGAAAGTCGGGGAGAGTTCTGTGGTTGGGGATTTTGTCGCAGTGCCCTTTTGTTTGTGGTTAAGGAAAATCATAAAGTGGTCTCGTTTAGTCTTATCGTGGTTTCAGAGTAACTGGGATGTGGTTGTTCTACAGGTCGACTTGTCCAATGAGGGAACAGAATGAAGAGGTATAAATTCCAGTTACCAAATAAATATGTCACGGGAATGAAGAGTGCAGCACAGGGAATACGGGCAGTAAAGTAAAAATGTATAGTGACAGTTGGTACCTATGCTCCTCCTGGTGAGCATTTCCTGATGTGCATTAAATGTCAGATCACGATGTTGTATGCCTGAGACTTATGTAATCTTGTATGTTAACTCTAATTTTTAAAAATAAATAAGCAAAAAAGAGAAGAACAGGGCCCTATTGGATCTGAGCAGCTTGAAACGACACTGGGGTCTACACACGCTTCTGAGACATCAGGGGTTACTTTCTTTCTTTCTCAGTCCCCCACCCCACCTTTGGGCCAATGACAAAGTCAGACCCCAAGACCTTAATTTATGAAGTCCGGATTCCTCCCGATGCTGACATTTTCCTAAGGTCAGAAGAGGGTGCGTGGAACATAGTTTATAGTTAAACCAGAGCTCATTGTTTTCCTTCTCCCTCAATTATAGGCTGAGTCCTTGAACCGTCAATGCGACAGTGGCTGCACGGTAACAGTGAAGGGCATGAGCCATTAGACAACTGTAAAATCGGCAATTAACAGAAACAAAACGACTATTGGTCTTGGTAATAGGTCTCCAAGCTGAAAGGTGAAGTGCTGATTTCCTTTTCATGGAAGCAAAGGAATTAAGTTATCCTCTTTTTTAATAGGATTGATGTGATTTGGTTTTGAATTAACATAAATCGAATCAGAATATTGATCTCAACCCACAGTCTTGAGCAGAAGCTGTTCACTTCTGAAGCAGCATCTTCTAGAAGATTCCTAAGAGTCTCAGTTTAAGATGTCCAATAGAATGGACGTCCAGTCCTCAGGAGGAAGTGTTGTATATCTTTCGAGCTGGTAAATATTAACCTAAGGATCAATACTTTACCATTCTAATGTTGGGTTAGTTAACAGGATATGTAAGATCATCGAAGCTCAAGGGCGGTTTACCTCAAGTGTCTTTTCCAGAACAGGAAATCTGTTGTGGATCATAGATGTGTAGTTTGGAAAGACAACTCAGACCTGTAAATGATAAAAGCTAGAGTTATTGTCTGAGACCTTTGTAGAACATAATCATATTTCAATCATATCCTGTAATAGGATAGAATCTAAGATTGGGGGGTGAGATTTTCAAACACATGGACCAACCTCTTATTAATTTATAAGTATATAACCTTTGAGTCCCAGAGGGGATTGATCTCATACACATTAAACTAATGGTAGTATTTTAGGCCCTGGAAGCTTTGTTAATTTCAGCTTTTAGGATTCCATTTGTTCTGTTTTTCCTAAGGACTATGGATGACAGGAATAGCAAAGCTTTGGGGATAAAAGGCAAATTTTATAGAGTTCCCTAATTACAGTACAGTAAAATAAGTATTTGTCATTATTAGAGAGACAAGTGGAAATTGCCCAGGGTGGGATTCAAAATCAAGAAAAAAAAAATATATATATATATATATATATTTGCTCTAGTTAGAACCATAGCTCCCTGCAAGGACAATCTTTAATCTTCTCTAAGAAGAAAACAGAAAATAACCCAAACAAGGGCTACTGTATAAAGTCCATCTGCAAGTATGAAGGGCTCTCAAGACTTTGGTTCTTGTCCACATCCTACCTTGACATGATATTTTAAGACATCGTCAGCAGTGTAACATGTCTTAAAAATATCCTTGACAATATTCTATAGTACCCCACTGATGTTGGTTGGTATTGTTGCCGGTGTATCTCTGCTATTACGAATAATACCAGGAAGCATCTATACTAAACTCTGTTTAAAAGTATTTGGTGGGGCGCCTGGGTGGCTTAGTTGTTAAGCATCTGCCTTCGGCTCGGGTCATGGTCCCAGGGTCCTGGGATTGAGGCCTGCATTGGGCTCCCCGCTCAGCGGGAAGCTGTTTCTCCCTCTTCTATTCCTCCTGCTTATGTTCCCTCTCTTGCTGAGTGTCTCTCTCTATCAAATAAATAAATGAAATCTTTAAAAAAAAAAAAAAGTATTTGGTGCTTCACATCAGCCATTCCAAGAGCGCAAAATTCATCCCTATGCAACTTTTCCCACTTCTGAATTTTTCCACTTTCCAATTTTCCGAATCAGGGATTTGTCTATGATGGTTAAAAATAGCCTCTTTGTTGGGGCGTCTGGGTGGCTCAGTCAGTGGAGCATCTGACTCTTAATCTCAGCTCAGGTCTTAATCTCAGGGTTGTGAGTTCAAGCCCCACATCGGGTTCCATACTGGCTATGGAACCTACTTGAATAAATAAACAAATTTTTTAAAAATCGCTAAGATTAAATGTCATCAGGGGACACCTAGGTGCCTGTTAGGTCAGCTAAGAGTCTGACTCTTGATTTAGGCTCAGGTCATGATCTCAGGGTCATGAGACTGAGCCCCGTGTCAGGCTTGGCACTCAGCATGAAGTCTGCTTCTCCTTCTCCTTCCCCTCCTCCCCTTCTCTCTCTCTCAAGTAAAAAAAAAAAATTCTCAGCACACATAGAAGAAATGGTAACTATGAGAGACGATGGAGGTGTCCATTCCCCTTATTGTGGCAACCATTTCACAATGTATATCTGCATCAAACCATCATGTTGTACACCTTAAAATACCACAGTGTTATACATCAATTATATCTCAGTGAAGCGGGAGGGAGGAATCACAAATAGGCCTCAGAACCACCGGCAGGAGGAAGAGGGGAGATCTGGAGGCAGCTTCTCGCCATGGCCTGAGTTCGAACCCTCGAACCCTGACTTTCCCTTTACCATCTGGGTTATCTGGGACGAGTTACTAAATCTCCATGCCCCTGCATCTCCCCCTCGGATTTCTGTAGTACATGCATGCCTCATAGGGTTGGTTCATTCTCCAGATCTTTACCAGGTGTCTAATTAATGTGCTCGGCACTCTTGGGGAATTCAGCAATGACCAAAACAGACAGAAGCTCAGACCTGACGGGGCTTTCATTCAGTGGGAGTTGTTCGAGGGATTAAATCTGCTGTGACGCGAGAAGCCCTTAGAAGCAGTGCCTTGCACACAGTTAGTGTTTAATAAATGGGAGCGATCTTCACCCCCACCTGGCTCTGCTGGCTTCCAGCTGCGGGGCCCCCAGCAGCTGTCGGTGTATTTGGGCGGAGGGCTTCCCATCCCAGGTCCCTCGAGGCTCTGTTGTTCTCTGGGATTTGAGCCCACATTGGGCTCTGGGCCTTACATCTAATACCTCTGAGAACAACACAGCCCCTGCCCAGACCGAGGGCTCCGATCCTCCAAGCCGCAGAGGCTGGAAATAGTCTTGCGGCTGCTTTTTGCCTGAGGGTGCAGGATCCTAGCACCAAAAGGCAACCTAGCCCCATACCTCCTTCCCCTGGCCTCTACTCCTGGACGCCTCGAGGAGCGATAACTGCCTGGCAGCCAATTTCGGTGTGACCAAGTTGTTCAGGAAAGAGCACGGTCCCTCTTGAAAGAAGGGGCCCGTCTCCATTCACTAATAATCCCAGCCGGTAGTTCTTGAACGCCTGTCACACGTTTACTATACACACTTTCTCAATGAACTCTTGAAACGTCTCTTTGAATGACATACGTCTTTCCCCATTTTACGGGCGAGGAAGTTGAGGCCCAGAGAAATACAATAACCTGCCTGAGGACACACAGTCAGTCACCAAGGAACTTTTGGACTGGCTTTGGCCCGTCCTAGGCGGATATCACACCGCCTAGGAAAGGCTGCGGGGTGAAAGCACAGGACGGGAGGATCCGACACCCATCCAAGTCTGTTTCCAAACCCAATGGGAGCTGACACTAGGCAGGCTTGGCAAATACGCTAAGGGGCCCTCATGTGCCCAGCCCAGAGGATGTTTCTTAGATGGCTTTGTGTCCTTTGTATTCGTTATCGTTATCGGCAAGAAACTCAACTTCCCAAGGCCAGAATATTCCAATGTAACGCAGACTTTATAAACACTTCACGTGGTGTAAGCACAGCAACAGATATGCTGGAGACAGAGAGAGACCATAAGCCAGAAAGAATGTGCTGGAAAGCTTCAGAGCAGTGCACAGGGGAGGGGGAGCGTGTCAGAACCTTCACTGAGTTACAAGAGGGCCCTTGTATTAAACCTCTGGGCTTTTGGATAACAGGAGATTAGTGGCATTCTGAATACAAAGAAATGCAAAGCGAGTATGCAGAGGAATGATGGGGCCAGGTGAGCACAAAGCAGGGAATAGGCTGGGCCCCAGGACGCTGGCCTTGGCCTTCTGTGCTTTCCGTAGGTCTGACCTGGAGCAGGGGAGAAGCAGGGGTCTCCGGTGCTGGTGGTGTAGTTCAGGATGCTCTCTCCCTGGTGGAGCCACAGGGGTCGGGGACCACCCCAGAGTTGGGGCCGAGAGAGCTGCGGTGTCACAGGGCAATCTGAGATTCCAGGCTGACCGCAGCCTGGCTGAGAAGAGCCGCATTAAACATGCGACCTCATGCCAAAGGGGTTGGGAGGGAAGGAAAAGCTGTGGCTTCCTGGCATGGAGGGGTCAAGACACCCCTCCCTTCCCCAGGTCCCTGAACCCTCAGCTAGGAGACCAACCCCCACCCACCACCTGCTGGGTCGGAGCGTCTCTGGCCGGGCCTGCCTCTCGCACTGGCCCGGGCGGAAGACGGAAGACGGAGGCAAAGCCACCGGTGCAGTAGTTGGAGGTGGCTGGGCCCAGATATGTCTGCGCTCCCCTCTGAGCTCACCTCCTTCACCACAGAAGGTGCAGTAACCCCTTTAATCCGGAGGGGGTGCAGGCTAGAGAAGGACAGGAGAGGAGCCCGGGGGGATCGCCTGGTTTCGGGCAAGCGACGCGAGAAGGCTGGGGAACCCCGACACATCCCACGTTTAGTAGGCGGCGCGGTCACAGGGAGGACGCAAGTTTAAGTCCTTGGCCCTCTGGAAGGCCCAAGTCGTCGCCCCTTTCCTGGGCAGGACAGCAGCGCGCCCTGGTGGCCGAACGTGCAGCTCCCTGGCGGGGAAAGGCCCCGCTTCAGCCCAGCACAGACAGGCCGGCCGCTCGGTTCTCCGCGCCCCGCACCTGCTGCGCCGCTCTGGGGAGGGGCGCGCCTGGGTCCGCACGACGGGGACAGCCCTCTAGGCGCCACCTGGAAACTGCCGCTCGTTGGGTTTTGCGGGTTCTCGGCCCAGGTCCGTAAGCTTCACCACCGCCCCCAAAGCCCGCACCCGGGATTTGAGCCCACATCCCTAGGATTTGAGCCCCACTAGGGCCCGCCCTAGTAAGGTTGGCCCTAGTAAGTGGCATTCGGAAGACAGTGGCTGTCCTTTATTGACTAGCTGAAGGCGAGCCCCTCCACACATGTTGTCTCGCTCCCTACCACCTCCCATGAGGCCGAGACTAGTACTAGCCTCTTTTCACCGGTAAGAAAACGGAGACTGCTTTTTTCTCCTGGTTTGTTTTTTTTCTGTTGAGGTGAGATTCACATGACATCACATTAAACGTTTTAAAGCAAGCAATTCAGTGGCCGTCAGTGCCTTCACGGTGTGGGGCAAACACCGTTTCTAGTTCCAAAACATTGTTACCACCCCAGAAAGACCCCACACCGGTTAAGCAGTGAGTCCTCCCCTATCATTCCCCTTCCTCAGACCCTGGCAACCCCAGCCTGAACTTTTGTCTCTTTGAATTTATGTATTTTGGCGATTTCACACACATGGAGTCCTAGCTGACCTTTTGTGTCCAGCTTCTTGCACTTGGCATGGTGCTTCTGAGGTTCACCCACGGTGTGGTCTGGGTCAGACCTTCCTTTCGTGACTGGATGATGTGCCATTGTATGGATATACCGCATTTTGTTTATCCGTTCATCTGTTGATGGGTGTTTGGGCTCTTTTTACTTTTAGGTTATTGTAATCAGCGATGCTATGAACACGCATGCCCATCTATTTACTTGAATAACAATTCTCAGTTCTTTGGGAGTATATCTTAGGAGTGGAATTGTGGGGTCAGGTGGTAATTCTATGTCTCACTTCTTGAGAAACCATTGAACCATTTCCCCCAGTGGCTGCACCATTTCACGTTCCCACCAGCAGTGGATAATGAGGGTTACAATTTCTTCATGGACTTGCTGATCCTTGTTATTTTTTCTGTATCTTTTTTTTTTTTTTTTAATTATAGCCATCTGAGTATCTGTGAAGTTGTATCGAGGCTGATTTTTTTAAAAGTGAATCAACTTAATATTTAAAGAAAACTATTGGGGCACCTGGGTGGCTCAGTCGGTTAAGCATCTGCCTTCGGCTCAGGTCATGGTCCCAGGGTCCTGGGATCGAGCCCCGCATCAGCTCCCTGCTCAGCGGGAGAGTCTGGTTCTCCCTCTGCCCAACCCCCCTCCCCCCGCTTGTGCACGCTCTCTCTCTCACTCTCTTTCCTCTCAAATAAATAAATAAATTTTAAATCCTTTAAAAGATAAAACAAAACAAAGAAAACTATTGAGAAAATAATAGCATGGCGTATGTGGATAGGGCAGCTGAGACTGGAAACAGAAAGCCTGTGGTTTGGAGCTAGAAAAACAAATGCAGGCCAGCGTGTCACTCTGCTGTGGCCCACACTGCCTCCCCTCCAGCAACCCAAGCCAGACCCAACCCTGATTCTGCAAAAGGCTGGCTAGCCCTCCTCTATCTGCTGCGTCAAGGTGAGCTCCAGGTTGAGGCAAATCTCTTCCAGGTCACAGAGCCTTCTTTGTGTCTCCCTCCTAATCCCCGGAGCCCAAACCACCTCTGCAGGCCCCGCCATGGTCCTGTGCAGCTGAACGCCCAGATTTGGGTCACTGGCACTCCCAGGTCAGGTCTGTGGGCTAGCCCCACCCTGACCTCTCCCTGCAATTTTGGTTTCTAACGTCTTGCTGGAGTAGAGAGTACAGAAGTTCTAAGACTGCGGTTTGATCTATTTTCACAAATTCAACACTCTGGACAGCCAGCTGCCAGATAGAAAGAGAACATTATCAACCCCCCCACCCCACCCCCAGATATCCCCAGAGGTTTGTACTGATCCAACAGTAAACACTAGTCTGCCTTTTAACAGCAATGCTGAGCGCTGCCTGGCTCTTACGTGAATGGGCTCTCCCAGCACGTGCTCCGCATCTGGCTCCTTCCATCAGCAGGGTCTGTGTGACACTCCTTCTTGGTCATTTAGATATCTTGTGTGAGAGGCCTGACCGAGCCCCGTTTATTTTCTGCTGATTGTCTTTTCTTACTGATTTGTTGTTCTTTATTCTGCCTACAAGCCCATTATTGCCCACTCTCACTCTGTGGTTTTTGAGAAATAGAATTTCTTTTTTTTTTTTAAAGATTTTGTTTATTTATTTGAGATAGAGACAGTGAGAGAGAACATGAGAGGGGAGAAGGTCAGAGAGAGAAGCAGACTCCCCGGGGAGCTGGGTGCCCGATGTGGGACTCGTTCCCAGGACTCTGGGATCATGACCTGAGCCGAAGGCAGTTCCTTAACCAACTGAGGCGCCCGAGAAATAGAATTTCTTAATCTTACTACCATCCATTAGGATGTCCCACACATGGAAGTCCACTGAGAGGAATTGGTAAGGCCCAGGACATAGGCCAGCCTCCCATCCTGCACAGCCATGATGGGCCCCTCGGCTACCTCGTTCACAGAACCCAAAGGAAGAAGGGTGGGACACGACAGGTAGAGCATTGCCCAGGAGCCAGACCTCCTGGGTTGACATCCTGGATCCACCACCTACTAGCTGTGTGACCGTCGGAAGATCACTAAACCTCTCTGTGCCAGTTTCGTTCTCTGTAAACGACAGTAACAATAGTGCCTACTTCACGGGGCTGATCTGAGGATTAAATCAGGTCTTATCTGCCTATGTAATTGCTCAATAAATATTAGCCGTTGTTACTATCCTTGATGGCTCAATTCAGGGCCCCCAAACTGGGAATGCCAGTGTCATTCCCTGAGCACCCATGGGGAGCAAAGTGGAGTGGGGATCAAGATCTTGACTAGTAAAACCAAAAGGCCAGAGTGTACGTCTCCAGCCTTGTCCAGGAGAAAGCATGTCCACATCAGCTGGCCCCTGACCCGCTCTCTTTCCGCGGGAGTCCTGGCTTAGCCTAAGCCATATATCTCACTGGGAGGATTCCTACGTGAACCAGCCTGTCTACTGGGTTGGCGGAGTGGGGCCCCACAGGTGCCTACTGCATGAGTTAGTGGGTGTGGGTGTCTGGAGAGGGTGCCCCAGCCCAGCCCCGGAGCCAGAATACAGAACGCAGAAGCCAAAGCTGGCCTCACGAGGGTCTCAGTACCGCCACCCCGTGGACAAGTTGGGCACTGCAAGGGCTACCGGTCAGGAGCAAGTTCAGCAAGAAGCTGAAACACAGCCTGTATTCTGCTCACCAGGGATTTGGAGGTAAGGACGCCCTTTTCTTTCCGTATCCAAAGATACCAGCAGTTCTTGCGCTGTCAGAGTTACGTCTGCCCAGAGCGCCCACTGTTTCCTAACTCACACAAAGGCAACACCCAGGTGAGCGCCCACCCTGGGTTTGTGCGTGACCCAGGTGCCCAAGCAGCCACGCAGGCTGCCTGGTGCGCAGGGACAGGATGTGCCAGAAAGGGAGGGAGAGAGCCATGCACCTGGATTATTCATGGCGGGGGCTCCAAGCCCCGGCAGGCCGCCCTGGGGGAGCCTTGGCATGATACGTGCGCTCCCGCGGCAGCACTGAGCCCCCCGGAAAACTCTGTGGGCACGGAGCCTGGTTCCGCTACAGAACAGGCCTGGGGGTGAAGCAGAGGGGACTGCAGCTTCTCCAACATATAAGCTCCTGCAAGATGCTGCTGGGAATCCCAGGCCCGGCTCGAGGACACCCTCTAGGAGCAGGTGCAGGCGCCAGTGGCCTCAGTGGAAGCACAGCTGCCCGCACAGCCTCAGGCTGCTGGTGCCCAGGGACTTCAGGCCAGGCTGCCACCTCTGTCGGGCAGGGTGTGCACTGATAAGGGCCCTGGGTGGTCAGGGAGCGAAAGCAGCCTGTTCTCTGCTCGCCGAGCTGTGGTCCCCAGCACGAGGCTGTGTTGACCCAGGGAAGGGGCATCTTGTTCTAAATACACAGAGGCACCCTATAAGCCAGAATGTCTCTCCCTGGGGCACAATGCTGGGGCGCGGGGCCAGCAAGGCGGTTCAGACTCCCGGTTCCAAGCCCCTGCTCGCTGACTTTTGAAAAAATCCTATGCTCAGTGCTTTGATTCCCCTCTCACAGCTGGAAAGTGGCTTGCCTGGTCGGGGGCGCGTTTTCTGTGAGCTGCGTTAGTGGGAGTCCGTTTCCGGGGACTGGTCATCTCTGGGCGCTGTGATAGATTCAGCATCTGACCTGCAGGACCACCCCGCCCCCGGCAGCCTCCTGAACCCCATCTCCATCTCCGTCTCGATCTCTGCTAATGTATTTATCCTCCCACGGCCCTCAGTGAGGACCGAGAAGGAGTCTCCCCTCCTTCTCCTCCCCTCTCCCTGCCCAGCCACCCCACCAAGCAACTGTCTTTCCGGACGCGGCAGTGTGAGGGTAATGGATGGATAATCTAACATGTTGTTTATCTGGATATCTAACCATCTGGATATCTAACAACATCTAACATGTTGTTGTTTTTTAAATTTCTGCTTGGATTCCCACCTTATTTCAAAATAATTTTAGGCTGCTGGTAGGAGTAAGTATACCCCTGTCTAACTCATAAGACTGTTGTAAAAATTAAATGTGGAAAATTATCAGACACAATACAGGTGTCTGATAATTTGATGTTGTTGCTGTTTTTCTCCAAAAGGACATAGCCCACCCTTCTCTGGTGGCCCGGTGGAGCTGCCGATGGTAACTCTGTAACTTTCCAAGTCCTCTGGTCTGAACTCAGGCATCATGTATGCTTGTCTCCTCCCCCACGGGCTTCTAGTATGGCTTCGAAAGTTTCGCCGACGCACGGAGGGTTTTCTGTGTGCTGGTCAGTCTGCTAAGAGCTTTAGATGCAGTATTGAAGATCAATTCAGTAGACCCTTGTGTCCCTAATTTTTTAGATTTTATTTATTTATTTGAGAGAGAGAGAGAGCGCACGCAGGCATGAGTGGGGGGAAGGGCAGAGGGAGAGATCAGACTCCCCACTGAGCAGGGGGCTCCATCCTTGGACCCCCAGATCATGACCTGAGCCACCTGGGCACCCCACGCCCACTGTGTAGATATGAGAACTGAAGCTCAGGATTCCTGTAATTTAGATCTCACAGGTAACAGGGAAAGAGCTGTACCCTGAAACAGTGATTGTTACCCCAGGGAACATAGACTCAGAGGCCCCCTTGGCAGTGCGTGGATTGGGTCAGGGGTAAGGCGACAGTGGATGGGGGAAGCTTGTGGCAACTGGAGAGCACCCCACCTGGGGGCATTCACGTTCCCAAGCTTCTGCCACCCTTGGATCAAGCACTAGTCCTAGCTACCTCCCCGCAAAAGCTGCTCTCCAGGCCGCGGCCACCGCCCAGGGCCTCATCACTCACACCTGGGAGGCAGCAGGAGCCACCTCCGTGGCCTTTGTGTCTCCAGCCTCCGCTCCCCAGAGCCAGACCCCATCCTTTCCCTGAGCCCCAGTCCTGTAGAGACCCAGCCCTGACACTCGGCCCTCTCAGGCCCGCCCCACGGACCACCGTAGAGTGCAAGGAACAAGGACTTTGCAGCCAGCCGGTTCTGCGTTCAGATGTCAGCTCTGCTATTTGCTAGCAGGGTCCCCTGGGGTTAAGTTGCCCCACCTCCCCCGCCCTCCGTCTTCTCTAGGAGGAGCACCAGCGCGCAGCCCGCAGGAGCACTAAATGCATTTATAACTGGGAGGAGTTCAGCCCCGCGCCAGCCCAGCACGCGTTTACCTCGCTGGTAGACACACAAAGCGGCAGAAGGCTTGGTACTCTCTCCCCTTCCTGTGTCGCTGCCAAACCTGGGACGTCAGGGAGGATTTGGGGGACTTGCCCAGCTCGCAAATGGAATATTCAGGTTCCAAATCCAGGGCGCCCCTCCCCAGACCCTGAGCAGACCTGCGGGGCAGGGCCGTTCTCAGCCCTTTACAGACCCTGCATCTGATTCTCAGACCACCCCCCCATCACAACAAACTAAAATGCACCCAAATCCCTCATCAGATAGAACACTTCTTTGCTTTAAATGTAAAAGAGCTTTTATAAATTTGCTTTTGAAATTTCTTGACTATGAGTAAGTCATTTAATTTCCTCTTGGCTATGACTTCTCTTCAATCATTCTGCATATCCTGGAACTCTTGCCAAAAATCCAACTTACAGATTGTTTTCAAATATAACGACATATGTATGGATACCAAACTTAAGGGATATTAAAATTGACATGCTACTTTCCGAAAGCATTCGAGTAAACCTTCACCATTTGGAAGCAGACTATTTCATATTTTGTAGCCCCCAAAGCTCTTCTTTTAGGACTCTGACATTTCCCAGGCCTTGGAAAGCCCGCCCCAGGCCCTGGGGAGGGCAGCTTTGCTCCCAGAGCGGGCACACTTGGGGACTCCCAGTCTCCAGACCCACATCCCACGACAGGAATACCCAACCCCTGACTGTCCAGGGTGTCCAAATCTGGGCAACATTATTCTCATCTTGAAAGCAAAATAATCAGCCAAACGTTGGGTTAAATGTGATTTAATACTTAAACCCTACTGGGTCTACTGAATTGATCTTCAATACTGCATCTGAAGCTCTTAGCAGACTGACCAGCACACAGAAAACCCTCCGTGCATCGGTGAAGGGTTTCAGAGAAATGAATTTACAAATGAGGCAATACTTTGATGGGGCAAATGTCCCGATGTAGGAATTGGAAATGAGAATGACTGTCTTCCTAACCGAACCCTACCATCCCCCTCTCGTGTGGCGGGTACAGCCAGGACCTACCCCTCCTCCCACACCCCCCACCAGGAAGGGCCACTGGGAAGGTGAAAGTTTTGTGACTGACCAGGAACAGTCACATACCCCCCAGTGTAAACTTTATTGAGGGCCGGCCCTGCAGGACACACTGGACGACGTGGGTATTGCACTCTGGGACTTTTGTTATTATCATCATCATCATCATCATTATTATTTTGGTAGGGGCCTTTTAAAGCAGACCAGTTTTTTTGGTTTTGTTTTTTATATGCCCACCATGGGGCTCAAACTCATGACCCCGAGATCAAGAATTGCATGCTCTCCTGGCTGAGCCAGCCAGGGCACCTGAAGCAGATCAGTTGTTCGTTTGTTTCAAGATTTATTTGTTTACTTATTAATTTGAGAGCGAGAGAGCCTGTGTGCGCACCTGTGTGTGCACAGGTGGAGAGGGAGGGGCCGAGAGGGAGAGAGAATCTCAAGCCGATTCTCCTCCTCGGAGAAGGTCCTCCGACTGTGGAAGAGCGGCAGGCGCCTACCTCACGGAGACGTCCACACACACCTGCGGAGCAGGGCCTGGGGACCAGCAGGACGTGATGCCAAGAAAAGGGAAGGAGGTGGCGAGACCGCATGGGAGGCTTCGGGGTGGCAGAGGGTAAAGAAAGGAGTTTAAGCTCAGTTTATATATTTTCATTCATTTCTATTGATAAGCAATAAAATATATATAATACATTTTATCAAATATATATATATATTTTTTCCCTTGGACCTGGTCATTTCATTCAAGGGCATCTATAGACTGGGGGAATATCCATAAAGCCTATAAAGATAATACTTGCTACTATGTAGTGAGTGCTTAATATCTTATATCCAGGGATAGGACTGACTGAATGAATCCAAAATTATCCCATGAGGACGGTGTTATTATTATCCCCATGAAATGGGTGAGGACCTAGAGGCACAGAGAGGGGAAGTAGCTCACCCAAGGTCACACAGCCAGATAGCAGTGAAGCCAAAATGCAGCCCCTGGCGGTCTGATTCCAGAGCGAACACCATCAGCCATGACATTAGGCCAAGGTCATTCTTAACAAGGAACTGTGATGGTAAATGATGGTGAGGCTTACCATGGGACAGCATACGGTAATTCCAATGTGTACAAGCATACCTCGTTTTCTTGTGTTTTGCTTTATTGCACTTTACAAATACTGTGTTTTTTACAAACTAAAGGTTTGTGGCGACGCTGCCTCAAGCAAGTCTATCAGCGCTGTTTTTCCAGAAGCTTTTGCTCACTTATGTCTCTGTGTCACACTTTGGTACCTCTCACAATTTCTCAAACTTTTTCTTTTTTGGGGAGAAAGAGAGAGAGAGACAGCAAGCATGCAAGCACAGGCAGGTGGGGAGGGGCAGAGGGAGAGGGCCAGAGGATCTGAAGCAGGCTCTATGCTCACTATGGAGCCCAATGCGGGGCTTGACCTCACGACCCTGAGATCATGACCTGAGCCGAAATCAAGAGTCGGACACTTAACCGGCTGCACCACCCAGGCGCCCCTAAATGTTTTCATTATTATTTGTCACGGTGCTCTGTGACCAGTAATCTTTAACGTCGCTGTTGTAAGTGCTTGGGGGTGACACAAACCACACCCACAGAAGATGGCAAACTTAATGTGTGCGATCCGACTACACCCACCAGCCTTTCCCGTCGCTCTCCCTTTCCCTGAGACGCAACAATATTGAAATTAGGCCAGTTAATAACCTACAAGGGCCTCTAAGTGTTCAAGGGAAAGGAAGAGTTGCAGGCCTCGCCCTTGAAATCAAAAAGCTAGAAATGATTAAGCTTAGTGACGCGGGCACGTCGAAAGCCAAGACAGGCTGAAAGCGAGGCCTCTTGGGCCCGTTAGCAAGTTGTGTGTGCAAAGGAAAAGTTCCTGAAGGAAATTAAGAGTGCTGCTACAGCGAGCCCACGAATGATAAGAAAGCAAAATAGCCTTAAAAAAAAAAAAAGGGGGGGGGGACGCCCGGGTGGCTCAGTTGGTTAAGCAGCTCCTTTGGCTCAGGTCATGATTCCGGGGTCATGGGATCGAGTCCCGCATCGGGCTCCTTGCTCAGCGGGGAGCCTGCTTCTCCCTCCGCCTCTGCCTGCCACTCTGCCTGCTTGTGCTTTCTCTCTCTCTGACAAATAAATAAATAAAATCTTAAAAAAAAAATAAAATTAAAAAAAAAAAGCAAGCAAAACAGGCTTAGTGCCGATGTGGAGGGAGTTTTAGTGATCTGGATAGAAAGATCAAAACAGCCACAACATTCCCTTAAGCCAAAGCGCCTTGTTCGGGGCTCATGCAGCTGGTGACTTCCCGTGGAAGCCAGCGCTTGTGTCTCATTCTAAAGGCCCCAGGGCCCTTGAGAATGAGGCTAAATCCACTCTGCCTGTGCTCTATCAGTGGGACAACGGAGCCTCGGTGACAGCACATCTGTTTACAACATGGGTTACTGAATATTTTAAGCCCACTGTTGAGACCTGCTGCTCAGGGGAAAAGGAAAAAAAAAAAAAATGAAAGATTCCTTTCATAATATGACTGCTCACTGACAATGCACTTGCTCACCCAGGAGCTCTGACGGAGACGAGCAGAGAGGTTCATGCGGTCTTCATCCATGTTGGCACCACGTCCCTTCTGCAGCCCAGGGCCCACGCAGTCGTTTCCATGGTCAAATCTTATTTTAGAATTGCATCTCGTAAGTCTGTAGCTGCCCCAGCCGGCGATTGCCCCGATGGACCTGAGCAAAGTACACTGAAAAGCTTCTGGAAACGATTCCCTCTTCTAGAGGCCACTAAGACTATTTGTGATTCATGGGAAGAGGTCAGAATAGCCACAGGAACACGAGTTTGGAAGAAGCTGAATCCAACTCTCAGGAATGACTTTGAGGGGTTCCGGACTTCAGTGAATGACTGCAGTTACGGTGGAAATAGCAAGAGAGCTAGAATTAGAAGTGGGGCCTGAAGATGGGACTGAACGGCTGCGATCTTGTGATCAGACACGAGTAGATGCGCAACTACTCCTTATGAATGAGCAACGAAAGTGGTTTCTTCACATGGAATCTACTCTTGGTGAAGATTATTGAACTGAAAACAGAGGATTTAGAATAGTCCAAAAACTTAGTTGATAAAAGAGCAGCAGGGGAGGGGTGCCTGGGTGGCTCAGTTAAGTGACCGATTCTTGATCTTGGCTCAGGTCATGATCCTGGGCCGTGAGATCGAGTCCTGCATCGGGCTCCAGGCTCCATGTGGAGATGCCTGGAGATTCTCTCCCTCCCTGCCCCTCCCTCTGCTCTCTCTCTCTCTCTCCCCCTCTCTGTCTCTCAATACATAAATAAAATCTTTTTCAGGGGCACCTGGGTGGCTCAGTAGGTTAAATGTCTGCCTTCGGCTTAGGTCGCGATCCCAGGGTTCTGGGATGGAGTCCCACACTGGGCGCCTTGCTCAGCGGGGAGTCTGCTTCTCCTTCTCCCTCTGCCCCTCCCCCTGCTTGTGCTTGTGCTCTGTCAAATAAATAAAATCTTTAAAAAATAAATAAATAAAATATTCTTTAAAAAAGCAGCAACAAGGTTTGAGAGGATTGACTCCCAATTCTGAAAGACGTTCGACTGGGGGTAAAATGCTATCAAACAGCACTGCTTGCTACAGAGAAGTGGGAGAAATCGTTTGTGAAAGGGAGAGTCAATTGATGTGGCAAACTTCATTGCTGTCTTAGCCGAAGAAATTGCCACAGCCACCCCAGCCTTCAGCGGCTATCAACCTGATGGGTCAGCGGCCATCATGTCCAGGCAAGACCCTCCACCAGCAAAAAGATTACGACTTGCTGAGAAGTCCAGGTGACGGCAAGCAATTTTTAGCAATGAAATTTTTTTTTAATTAAGGTATGCATCGTTTTTTATTTTTTACGTATTTTATACACATGCTACGTTTTAGAGAGAGTGCTATTACACCCTTAATAGACTGTGATATAGTGTAAACATGAGTTTTATACGCACGGGGAAACCAAACATTAATTTGACTCACTTTATCGTGATATTCGCTTCCTTGCAGTGGTCTGCCACCTGCAATCTCTCTGAGGTGCGCCTGTATTTATACTTTTTTTATATTTATATTTATATTATATATAAAATTTATATAATTTAATGAGTGTGGAAGGACTTACGTTAAAATATCTTAGGAACACAAAATTATACATATGTGATCTCAACTCAAAAATTCCTTCTTAGGAAAGAGCTGAAAGGAGTATATACATACGTATTTAAGGTATATGAAAGGGGCACCTGGGTGGCTCAGTCAGGAGGCTCTTGATTTCAGGTCGTGATCTCAGGGTCATGAGATCGAGTCTAACGTCAGGCTCCGCATTGGGCCTGGAGCGTGCTTAAGATTCTCTCCCTCCTTCCCCTGCCCTGATCCCTACCCCTGCGCCTACACACATGCTCTTTCTCTAAAGATATATAAATAAATATATCTTATATATTTATATTAAATATATTTTATTTATATATATAAATATATATTTATTTAATATATATAAATATATATAAGTATATTATATATATATTATATATAATATATATGTATAATATATATATACTTTATATATATTAAATATATATAAATAAAAATAAAATAAAACATGCAAACAGATCGCAGACATGCCGATGATCAGCAAATAGTGGTTGAAACTGGCAGACTGTGAGTGGGCTTTTTTCTTCTTCCTATTTTTCTGTAGTTTCCAAATTCCTCTAAATGAAAGTTATTTTCTTTTCAGACAGGAAAAACCGTTATGGCCTTACCGTTGTAAAATTATTTGCTCTCGGTAAATGTTTAATAGAGCAATTCCTGAGAAACGAAAAAACCAGAAGCAAGTCACTTTTTCAGAAGAGGGAGAGGTTGCCAAGAAACTCTAAGTTGGTCCTATTCTGAGGGCCAGGCCTCAGTGCACACTGAGAACGTTGCAAAGGATGAGAACATGTTATATGGAAAAGCTGCGCTCCTTGGTCAGACGAGGCCCCGGTCGGGGTGGGACCCCTGGGCCCTGAGCCCCCTGCCTTCCGATCCAGGTTCTGCCGCCTGCTCTTCCTGGGGCTGTTTCGCGAGCCAGAAACCAGCCAGCGTGGGATGATCTCTGGCTCAGCATTCTGCTCTCGCGTGTGCGGCTTTAGCATCTGTAAATGGCTCGAATGAATTCGTGAATGAGGCCTTCCAGGCGCGAGCCCGGTGGCTGGCGGCCCTCAGGAGGCAGGGGTAGCGGAAGCTTGTGCCCAGAGGCGCCCGGTGAGTCTGCCAGGGAGAGGCGGGGCCGGGGCGCAGCCAGCCTCCTGCCCCCTCCCCGGGCCCTCCTGCTGTCCCAGGGCTGAGTGCTTCGGAAGCCCCACCCCATCTAGCTCCGCACTCAGCAGCGGAGACTTCTCTGTCACCGACACAGGTCATACTCCACTTTCCCCCCTACTCGGGCCGCACACTCCAGCAACCTCTGTGCCCACCCAAGGAGGTGGCCCGGAGACTGCGCGTGAAGCGTGGACGGAGCCAGGTCGTTTCAGCCCGGATTCCAAAGGCACAGGCTTGAGCCCACCCTCGTAAGATCATGTTCCGGGGGGTGCGCAGATGGCCATGCCACACCTTCCCCTATGGAATCAGCACCTCTGAGGGTAGGACCTGGAAAGGGCATTTTAAACAAGTGTCCCGGAAGAGCTCGCTGTCCCCGGTTTGAGAACCACCGGCCTCAGGTCAGCTTGTGAGTGCGGATTGCCACGTGTACCCCGTGATGCCGAGACGCTGGAAGTGAGGAAGTAGGTGATGGAAGGGGATGCCAGTCCTCCAACCGGTATGACAGGAGTGTGCCCCAGACCTGGAGCTAAGTGCCCGCTTCAGAGGGGGCAGGCTGGACCGGGGCCTGGGGTAGCAGCTGCGTCCCCGGTGGGCCTCTCCTGTCACCCGGCTTCCTTAGTCCGTTTCCGTGTGCGCACGCGCACACACACACACACACACACACCATTGCTCCCCTTGGGACCTGCTGTACCTCTGTCCGCGATGCTCCCGGATCCTCCCCCCGTCACCGCCCCCATGGCTCTCCCTCTCCCAACAGAGATCCCACCTGCCTCATTACTTAAATAATCTTTATTTCTCATGCACTAGGAAAGATGGGATTGTATGAAACACCGCATTTCACAGCAAAGGCCTCGGTCCAAAACACAACGCAGGGGGCCAGGTGGACTCGGGTCTGGTCAAAACTCTGGGGACCATCGTGGGGCTCCCACCCCTAGGGCTGGTGACAGACTCAGGACCCTCCAGCTGCAGTGGCCCCAGACACAACACAGGGCAGCCTCCCACAGAGACACAGGAAGCTGACACCAGAGGAGCACGTGGACCAGAGAAAGGACAGAGGTGGCCGCTAGGCAGTGACACGGAGGAGGTGGCGATCCAGCGCCTCCGAGGCCCGAGTCCAGGCCGCTGGGGCTATGACCCAGCTCTCGGCCCAGCCGTGCTCGCTGGAGCTGCCGGAGCGCCACAGACCCCTGGCCGATATGCGCAGGCCCCACACACGAGACAACATCTGCCCAGGCGGGACCCCATAGGCTGGAGGGACCAGCCCCCCTCATCATCCCGAGCCCCCGTGGACACCGAGACGCCCACAGGACAGCCAGGCTTCGCAGGTTCCCGGGACAGGCCCACGGGCAGGGCGGCCAGCAAACCTGGGCCATCAGGTCCCATCCGAGCCAAGACAAGGGAAAAGCAGACTCTGGGCCCCACCTTCCTGCAGGTGACACAGGGAACAGAGACAGGCTGGAGACATGCAGGACAGAACAAGGACCGGACACATGCAGACGCCACAGGGTGGGAGGGGCGGGAGAATAAAACGGGGTCAAGATGCTGAGAGGCGGGGCCGCGGCAGGCCGGCTCACTGAGGCCCCGGGCTCGTCGTGACCCCGCTCTCCTCGGGGATGGTCTCCAGCATCTCACTCTGGACAGCCTGTGTGATGAGCGCCAGCTCCTGGCACAGAGTCTCATAGCGGTAGCCCACACGGATGTCCGGCACATTCGTGCGGCGGATGTCATTGCCCTCAGGGCCCTCCTTGGTATAGTTGGGTCCCAGCCAGTGGCTCTTCACCTGCAGAGGGCAAGGATGTCAGACAGGGCCGGCACCCCTGGAACCTTCCCACGCGCAGAGGGGAGGAGAGGGTGGACACCAGGCTCCGGGCAGGTGGGGGTACCTTGTGGGAGAAGCCGCTCATGAGCACGCTGTTGCGGGCCAGCTCACACATGTCACAGGAGCTGAGCTTCCACACCTGGGTGGCGATGCTATATTCCTCCATCAGTGGCTCCTGCACGGGTCAGGTGCCCTCAGAGGGTGCATGCGCGCCTGCCACCCGTCCCCCGCCCACCCGGCCTCGCACGGGCCCCCTTCTCGGCGAGATCGGCCACAAGACTTGCTGCACTCCACCAGCAGGGGGCAGCACTAGCCCTGAGACCCAGGGGCCCCGCTGGTGCCCTTGGCGGCCCAGGACCCCCTCCCCGGGGCTCTGACCTTGGTGAAGTGGAACTGCAGGGGGTCGTCGGTGGAGAGCGAGACCATGAGACCGCGGGACAGGTACTCGGGTAGCGGGTTCCGGTGGTAGCTGAGGAAGAGACTGTTGTTGCTGAGCGGAGACATGGCGATGCCGATCTGGGCCAGGTAATACAGGTACTGCAGGACTGGGGCCTGGGTGGGCAACAGCAGGGGAGGGCCCGTCAGGCGGCCCCGAGGCCGGGGAGGTCACCTGGCTCTGGAGGGTACAGGCCGCAGGAGGAAGAGGTGGGCAGCCCGGGCTTGGGCTGACGTGCAGAGGGTCACTGACAGCTAAGATCTGAGCAAGGCCCGCGGTGCGGAGGCTGGGGTGTGCGGGGGCCAAACTGGGGTTTGGTGAGGAGGAAGATCAGTTGCTCAAGAGGCTCGAAGGGTTGAAAGGAAGGTGAGCGATTGGGATGGGAGGCTGGGAGTGCAGGCCCTGACCTTGCGCAGAAGCAGCCCGTGAGAAATGTTCTCGGCCAGCATGAAGGCCGACACCAGGTGGTGGATGGGCCCGGCTTCCCCACAGTGTGGCCTCAGCACAAACGTGTGAAAGCCCCTCTGCCTGGAGATTAGAGAGAGCACGCATCAGCGCCCGAGCCCCGGCCCCGGGCCCCACCCGGTGACCGCGGTGACCGCGTGGAACCGGGACAGACGGCTGGGGGCAGATTCTTGGCTGTGAGGTCTGAGCCCGGAAAGAACTCGCTGGGCACTGAGTCCCGGTGTGGGGGCTCCGGTGGCCCCAGGGCAGGGGGAGCAGACGCCGCACCGGCGGGACGGGCACCTGCGCAGGTGGTTCAGCATGGCCATGTTGGCAAAGGTATAGTACAGGTAGTAGGCATAGGGCGGGTTGTCCTCCTCCACCCACGCCTCGGGGAGAGGGCTCTCCAGGTTGAAGACGTGATTCTCGGGCTTAGACTCATCATCCACGCTGTCAAAGCCATCCACCTGGCACGGGAGCCCAGAGTCAGGCCCGGAGCTGCAGGAACCCCACCCCCCCGCCCCCAAGAAGGCCCCCCTCCCCCTCCCCCGCCCCGTGCGGCCCCCTCACGTGCTCCAAGAAGAGGTGCAGCTCCGGGTGGCTGGCAGGGTGCACGGTGGCCTCAAAGAGCGGCAGGAAGATGTTCTCCAGCATCTCCTGGAAGTTGGCCAGCTGGCCCTTGGTACGGTACACGTCGCTGCAGGCAAGACGGATGCACACAGGATGTGCAGGGGGGTCAGCATGGTAGCCCAGCTCGCACGCACAGAAGCACGTCTACACAATGCCGGGTGGGCTGGGCTGGGCGGACCACAGGCAGAACCAGGGGGCTCCCCTTCCACTAGGATGGCTCGGCGGGGGCGGGGGAGGCCCTGCCATCCCGGGCGCGCAGGAGGCAGGTGCCGTCCCCTTGAACCCTGCCCCACACGTTCCCTCCTGCCCCGAGGGACACTCACAAGAGGCGGGGCACTTGCACGAGCCAGCGCACGTTGGGAGAGTGGACTCGGTGCTTCACAGCCCAGCACGCCAGCTTGTCCCACTCGTCCCTCGAGCGCCCATAGATGGACAGCCGCAGCTCCGCGTTCTGGTATTTGCTCTCCTCCAGGTCTGACATCACCTCCTGAAAGACACGCCGCAGACGTGGGGCGGGGGGCAACCGTCGCACTCACCCAGCCCAGGACCCCGGGCTCCTGTGTGGTCACAGGAAGGGCTGCCCAAGGCTCACGCCGCCCCTGCCCACTGGCCTGGGCGGTCCCTCCACCTCACCTTGATAATGTGGGCAAAGTACTTTCCAGAAACCCTGTTGTCGGTCTTAATGAAGATCTCTCGGAGGACAGACTCCCCAATGGGGTTGTATTTGGCATTGAACTTGTCAAAGCGATGGAAGGTGTTCCTGTCCTGGGGAAGAGGGGCAGGCCCAGGTCACCCCTGCCCCCCGGCCACCCCATGCCCCGGCCCCTCAACCCCTGGGCCACCGGGACGGACCGCATGCATGTCCAGCGTGTCCACACTCAGGTCGTACGCAGTGAGATTCATGCTCTCGAAGACCTCCCGCAGCGTCTGCTCGCGGCCCTGCTCCACGTGCACGATCTCCTCCAGGTGTCGCTTCATGGCGCGCTTGATGAAGCGCAGCAGGTGCTTCTGGTTCATGCAGGACGAGGCATGGATGTGCGTGTCCACCTGGGGTGCAACGGGGGGGGGGGGTGTTCCCTGGAGGCCAGTCCGCCAGGGCGGCCGGGCAGGGGTGCAGGGCTGGGCCCGGGGGGGAAGCCCCACCTTGCGGATGTTGTAGAAATCACGGTGCGGCACCTTCTTCTGGGCGGCCAGCTCCTTCATCTCATTGAGCAGCACGTGCATCTGGAACTTGGAGCTCAGGTACTGGAGCCGGCGGTAGCAGAAGGACTTTCTGGGCAGGGACAGAACACGGCAGGGGCTCTGGGCCACAGGCAGAGGGGGGAGGGGACGGGACTGAGGCCCCGTGGGGGACAACGGATGGAGGGAAAGTCTAGGTCTCGGTGACTGTGAAAGGGTGCGAGGTGACGGCAGGTGTGTGCGGCAGGGCGGGGGCGGGACGGTCCGGGCTGGAAGGGCGCCGGGCATCTGGGCAGGGCAGGGACTCACATGGGGCCGTTGATTATCAGAGCCATGAGCACGTTGACATCTGCCACGAATTCCTGCAGGTCAGGATATGGCAGCTCCACCTCTGGGCAACTGGCGGGGACAGGGAGGTCGGGTGAGGGGAGCAAGTTGTGCCCCGTGGGCCCTCCCTGGCCGGCGCAGCCCCCACACAGCTCTCACCACCAGCACTCCCCACCCCCGCTTACTGCTCATCGGGTTCCCTGTGGGTGTAGACATGCACCACGCCCTGCACCATGCGCAGACCCAAGCCCAGGTCCCCAGGCATGGTGCTTGGCTCACAGTACTCATAGGGGTGCTGCTCCAGCGCGGGGGGGTGCACCGGAGCATCTGTGGGGCGGGGAGGGCGGAGTCAGGGCTCTTCCGGGCCACCTGCTGCCCAGCCCAGAGGCCCCGCAGAGGGGGGAGAGTTCCTGCCCCTGCCTCCACCCACGGTGGGCCAAGAGGCTGGCATGCACCTGGTGGGGGGCAGGGGGTGAGAAGCAGGCAGGGTGGAGGTTCCCGGGGAGTCGGGGACACTGGGGCGCTTGGAGCAGGGCAGGGAGTGGGGGTCCCACCAGCGGACACGGGGGTGTCGGGGCCCTGCTCGTAGGTCCGGGTCTCCAGAGGCTTCTCAGCCAGCTGCTGCAGGTACCGGCGGGTGGTGGGGCAGAAACTCTGCAGCGAGAGGGCCATGTACTTCTCCCGGATGAAGAGTGCCCGCACCACGCTCTTCGCTGCGTCCAGCAGGTCTGTGAATGGTACCTGGAGACGAGGACCTGGGGTCACTCTCCTTGCTCTCAGTGCCTCGCCTCTTCCCCAAAGCCCTGACCCTGGAAACAGCACATCCGCTAGCTCCTGGCCACAGACCCCTGGCCCCTCCTGCTTTTGGAAAGAGAAATGCTCTCTCTAAGCCGCACCCAGCTCCCAGACTGGAGGAGCCCCATGGGACATGCGGGGTCGAGGGGGTTAGAGAGACCCAAGGCCCTGTCCGCACTGACCCCACACTTCTCCTCGCCGGAGATGGTGACCCGCTGAAATTCCCGCTCTAGCACCACGTCTCGCTCCCGCAGGCCCCGGTCGCCTTGCCCCTCGCCCTGCTCCTTGTAGAGCCTACGAGGGGTGAGCACAAGGGAGGGGGCTGGAGCCCGCAGCGGGACAGGCCCCAGCCCCACACCCCCACATCCCTCCGCGCCCCTCTGCCCTCCTCACTGGAGGTCCGAGGCACTGTCTGTCTTCAGGAAATCTTGCTTGGCCCGAAGCAGGATGTCCGGCTCCAGCCTAAAAGGGAGAGGGCCAAGAGGTCAGGCCAATGACAAGGGACAGCCGTGGCTCTCAGGTCCCTGCACCGCGGCTGCTGTCCGGCCCCCACGTTACAGTCGAGGAAGCACACCCCGAAGCTGAGCGGCATGTTCTAGGCCACAAGGGTGGGTACCAGACAGAACCAGGACCCCACAGCTGGACTCCAAAGCCATAGGACCACTGCTCTATGCTCCCTCCCTAGTGGGTCCCTGAGGGAGGATGGGATGGGAAAGGGACAGAGACGGGGCTCTGAAGGCTCCTGGTGGAGACAGAGGGACACTGGGCAGACGCCCTGTGCCCCCTCTGTGCCATGGCTGCCTGCTGGACCGTGGGGCTGGGCCTTACTTGACATCCTGGCTGATCTGCCTCTCCAGGCGCTGCCTCCGCTCCTCCAGCTGCTCGATGGGACTCTCCTCGGGAAACTCGTACGGGGCGCTGCGGAGCTCACTCTCAGCCAGGGAGCGGCTGAACAGCTCCTGGTGGGAGGGAAGGCAGGGTCAGTGTGCCAGGCCCTCCCCTGCAGCGTCTAGGGCTGGGGTGAGGGTAGCAGGAGCTGGAGGTACCTGGGGGAGGTTCGGAGTCAGGGCGCAGCCAAGCGTGGTGTAAGGGGACAGCTGAGACAGAGGGGTGTGGGGAGCAGAGAGGGCATGGGGACGGCAGTGCAGGGACACGGGGCACGGTGCCAGGTGATACCTCGGCGATCTCCTTGCATTTGCCATCCATGGACGTGCGCAGGTCGAGTGGGAAGTGCTTGAGGCAGGGGGCAGGGCCTGGCAGGGATCGGGCCGACTGTAGCGGAGGGGCCCCCAGCCCACCCCGGGCCTCTGTGGAGACAGCGATGCCAGGGTCAAAGAGTGGAGGGCAGGGCCTGGGTGTACTAGAAGCCCGGGGCCCCCCGCGAGCCCTGGGCTTGTCCCAGAGAGAGGCCGGGGCCTGCAAAGTGAGCCGTCCCTCTTCAGAGGCCGAGGAGTGGGCCTGCCTGTGGCTCCCAGAGGACCTCACCGTCACTATCTGGCACAGGGCCCCTCACCCATTCTACGCTCAGGCGCGGGGGTCCTGAGGCCGCCTCTAGAGCAAGTGGATTCACTCACTCCGCGAGTAAGAATCTGAATCCTGGACTAGGAACCACTGCCTCAGTGAGCAGGAGGCCTCCTACAGGCAGGCACACACACGTAGTCGCTTGCACACACACACAGACACACACACACAGAGACACCCCTCGCCGCCCGGGGTGCTCATGAAGGACCCGGCGGCCGAGCCAGCAATCCCCAGCCCCCAGCTCCCAGGGCAGGCAGGCTGCCCCGATCAGACCTGCTTCTGCACCCAGCGACCCTCCGCTTGGAAACCCAGGGAAACATCCCAGGCCTACAGAGCACAGGCAAGTCACAGCTGCCACTCTGCTCCGCCCTGGGCACCAGACCCCAAGGGAAGAGGACAGGAAGCGGAGGGCCTGGTTGGCAGCAGGAACCCTACCGCCTCCCCGGGGGCGTGCCCTCTCCCCCAGGACCCCGGGGCTGCCAAGATGCGGCCTGGCCCCAGCTGGCCCCGCCCACTGCTGGCGGCCCCTCCCAGGGGAGCTGCCACAAACAGTGTGCGCCACTCAGAGGCCCCAGGGAGGGCCCAGGGAAGGGAGGGTCAGAAGCCAGGGCCTCCCCACATAGAGGGCGGAACTCCTCAGCTGGACCACCAGGACGCTGGCTCTAAAGGCCTCGAAGCTGCTCATCTGGGGGCTGCCTGAGCTGCTAGCCAACTGAGACCCTCCCTGGGCTACCAGCCCACCGTCCCCCCACCCCTCCTACGAAGTTCTCCACACCAAACTCGGCTGTCCCTGCCCGCTCGGAAGGGGACTCCCTTCCAGCACCCTCCTTTCCCCGCTGCGCGGGGTTGTAGGGATGGATTGGAGGCTCTGCCCAGGTAGCATGCCCTAAAGTCTGTGGGCTCACTTCACGATCCTCCAGAGTTGGGTCCCGAGGCTGGACAAAGGCAAGCGGAGGTGCCTGCCCTAGATCCAGGACCCAGCCCCCGCTCTCCCTGGCGCCGGCCTGGGTCCTACCTACGGAGTTCAGGCAGCTCCAGCCAGCAGCCCTGGGCCCCTCGCCCGCCGCTTTGCTGAGTGGAGCTGTAGCCAGTCCCCCAGGACAGCTCAGGGGCCGGCACGGGCTGTACCAAGTGCCGCTGCATGCAGGGGAGACCCTAGGATGACAGCGAGCAAGGGGCTGGCAAGGCCCAGGGGAGCCAGAAATCAACGGCAGGAGCATCAGAGCTGGGAAATAAGAGGAAGAGAGCTGGGAAATAAGAGGAAGCTCGAAGGGAACAGCTTTAACCTATACCGTGCCAGGGCCCGGCCTAAAGGGGAGCCCCCAGGGGGGCGGAGCAGGGTAGGCCTATATGGGCAGCGCAGGCCGGCCAGGAGGGCCCAAGCCTCCTTTAAAAGGCACTACCCTCAGGAACAGTGAGCGGGTAGGGCCAGGCGGGCCCAGGGGTGGGGGGGGGGAGAAGAGGGGGTGAGCGACCCTCATCTCCACACACAACAACCCCAGGCCAGCCTTGTTTTGCTCACCACTGTCCCCGGGGTCCCTGACTGAGGGGTCCCCGGGGACAGACAAAGCCTCTTCCAGGGAGAGAAGTCGGCGGGCAGCGAGGGAAGTGACTCAGTCCAGGTAGGAACCAGGTGCTGAGCTTCTCTGCTGCCCGTGGGGCCCAATTCATGGCTCCCCGGACCTCCAGCCTCCTTTCGAAGCCTATCATCAGGAACGAACTGTCCAGGGGGAAAAGCGCAGAGATAAGGGACTAGAATTTGGAGGACTTGAGTCTGACTCAATTCCCACTTACTAGCCTGCCTCTGCCTCCCGGAGGCCTCAAGTCCTGTCTATAATGGGGCGATAAGGGGGGCCTGCCCTGTCTACACGCACCAACGGCCGCCGTAAGGCTCACAGAGATACGGCTCTGCGAGTGTTATGTAAAACACCATTATCTGGGATTATGAACTCGTGGGACCCTCCAAACACCTACCACATAGGGTCCCACCTACTAGGGAGGGTGGGAGGCTCTCGGGACCAGTGCAGGCCAGCACAACCAAGCCCTGAAGGGCGGCAAAGAGAACAGAAATTGACGGGAGTAGAGATGGGGGAGGCAGGGCGGGGGGGCAGTGACACTATCTTATCCTTGGAAGAAGGAAAGAAAGAGAGAAAGAGAGAGAGAGGAAAGAAAGAAAGAAAGAAAGAAAGAAAGGAAGGAAGGAAGGAAGGAAGGAAGGAAGGAAGGAAGGAAGGAAGGAAGGAAGGAAGGAAGAAAGGAAAGGAAAGATAGATGGGCACCTGCTCCACACCCAGAGTATAAGACAGAGCCCCAGGCCCTTGCCTGCCCAAGAACCCCGATCTTACACAACTCCTCCCTCCTAGCCCCCCACAGGGGAGGCCGCCCACAGACCTCCAGGGCTGCTCTCTATCCAGTCAGCCGGGGCTGAACTGAAGGTCCTAATCTCACCCTCCCATCTGAGCAGGGTGGCCTAGGGTCTCCACAGAAACACTGAGGTAACGAGGACAGTTTCCAGCGGCCAGAGCCATTCCCCCGGGCTGCAGGCCCCTGCACAGGGCTGCGGGATTCACCAGAGGTGACAGCCTCCACGCTCCCTGAGGCCAGGCCCAGAAGACCTAGCTTCCTGCCTGCGGCTGGTCCCTTCCCCAGAGCCTGTGCACTGCACCCCACACATGCGCGCGAGCGCGCACCAGTCCATCAAAAGCCAGGGGGAACTGCTCCCACCAACCAAGGTCTTGCCTCCTCATCTACCCTCTGACCGAGAGCCCCTCACTCCTTGCCAGGATTGCCTCAGTCGAGAGGCAGAGATGTGCCCAAGGCTTCGACCCCGCAGTCTCAGAGGCTCCCACCCAGTGACCACCCAAAGAAGTACAGATGTAGCCCCAGGGGACACACTCTGGAGGGCCCAGACCTGGGCACAGAAAACACAGCCCCTCAGGACAGCCTTGACCTCTGGGCAGGATTTTCAATGGCCTAAGAAAATACAGGAGATGGATGGTCGGGCTATAGGTACAGATAGCTGCTGATGGGAGGGGGAAGACGCTGGCTTGACCTGGGTCACCAAAATGGGAGGTGGGAGGGTCTTTCCTTAGCCACAAGGCCTGGGGGCAGTAGATGATAGGTAGGTAACCTTCAGCAAGCAGACTCGGCCCTCAGGGAGATGGACACCGCCACACCACGCTGCCTGCTCCAAATGGTGCAGAGATGCTTGCCAGAGTGGGAGCCAAACCAAAGGGTGCAGGTGCACACAAGCAGGCAGGGGGCCCAGTCCGAGCCCCCGAAACAGGCCTGGCCCAAGGACTCCCCATACTTCTGAGGAAGCCCACAGGAAAAACCAGGAATGGGCCAACAGCAAATGATGGATACAGTTGAGCCCCAGCCCCCGAGATGCCGGATAGCAATGAGTGTGCCCTGATGTCAGACCCTTCCCCCCAAGAAGGGGATTTGAGATCTGGGGTCCTAGAAAGAAGAACTAAGCATAGGAGGCTGCCCGAGCCTGCCCGGTGAAGACACAGCCGCCGGGAGTGTGGCCAGCCCACAAAGCAGCCAGTCCCACACAGCTCCCTCTCCATTCACACACGCTCCACATGCACCCGGTCTGAGCACATCCGCACGCTGACACGTGTGCAAACACACCTCTTGCTGCACCCACACCTGCGCCCACTCCTCGTTACCGAGGGCAGCACCCCCAACACAGAAGCTGTCACCTTCCACTCCGCCTCCCAAGCCAGCTGTCCCCGGGGCCAAGGACAAGGAGGGGCATCACCCCAGAGGAGGTGCAGGGGCAGCCCCCCCACACACACACACACAGGACAGGGGCCCGGGTCATTGGTGGTCCAGTAGAGCCGGCGCCTGAGGCTAGGAAGCCCACACTCACCTGGTACTGCAGAGGAGGCCTGCAAGCTGACCCGCTTCTTAAAGGGATATTTGGCCTTGGGGTTGCCGGGGCCAGATGGGTTGGATGCCATGGCTCGAGCCGCGGAGATGGCGAGGGGGGGAGTCCGAGCCGCTCCAGCTGGGCCCGGCTCGGCCACATCCAACCCCTTCCTCCGCCCCGCCCCCAGCGGGAGTGACTGATGCAGGAAGCAGAAGCCCCGCAGGCGGAAGAGGCCCTGGCCACGATTTCTGATGTTGTCTAGGCAACCCCGGGGAGGTGGGCCTCCATCCCCGCCTCTAATCCCCTCCCTTCCCTCCTCGGACCCTGGAGTGACGCGACTGCTGCTAGCTGGGCCTGGGGGGCGGGGGCGCGGGTGGGGGGTGGAGGTGAGCAAACAAGATGGGGAAGGGCCAGCCCCCAGCACTCCAAAGACCCCTTCAGGAGCCCCTGCCCCTTGCCAGGGCTCTGGGGCACAGGAGTCAAAGTCTGGGCTAGCTGGTCCAGCCAGCATGGGAGGAAAAAATAATAATAAACAGGAATCCAGCGCGAGCTCCCTCAAGCTCAGAACACATTGTCTCAGAGCAGGCGTATTCCGTGAAAACCCAGCCCCTCTGGGGCAGAGTCCCCTTTTCTCTTCTCTATCAGACTCCGAGCGCTAGGGGTAGTCCAGCTCTGCGAGGATGGGGGTAGAACTGAGAATCCCGGCCCAGCAGGGAGGAGCCTGTCTTGGGAAAATTCCACTGGCCAGCAGAAGCTACCTTCCAGGAAGGCAGGGAGGCCAGGAGGCAGGGGCTTCTCTGGGGGGCTAGGAAAGAGACCCCAGCAACTTCTGACCTTTCTGTCTTTAGGCACTCAGGCTCTGCTCTCCCAGGCCCGCCCCAGGAGGAGACGGCCACCTTCCCTAGGTCTGCAGGCTGTGCTGAGACCCCCACCCGCTTGTCACCCTGGCCATGCACTTCTCTGTACCAGAGACCCTCCCCCCAACAGACGCGCGCATACACTCACCTGAGGCCATGCTGCCGGAGCCCGCAGGGGTACCGGGGAGGCTGCCTGCCAGGGTCTGCCCAGCCGGGAATCGGGGGTCGCAAAGGAGGGGAGGAGGGCTAGGACCCAGACCCTGGCCAAGTAGCTCCGAGAACCCCTGCCCCCGGCACTGGGATGGAAGAAGGAAGGCAGTCTTTCAAAATTGCCCGGAGGCGGGAGGTGGGCCCCAGTAGACCTCGGCCGCCGCACTGGCCTTTCGCGAAGACCCGGGAGTCCCGACCCCCAGTTCTCAGCTCAAGAGGCGAGCAGGCCACGTGCTTCCCAGAGAGCAGGACCCGGAACTCGTCTGAGCTTCTCTCCACACTCTCTGGGTATTCGGGATCGGACTTCGTAGCTGGACTGTGGGGGAGTCACGCAACAGGTGCGACCCCACCAAAGCCTTGTCAGCGCCACCCAGCTTCTCTGCCGCCCGAGGCCCCGCCAGATCCGAGGCCCCGCCCCCGCCGGGCAGGCCCCGCCCCCACCGTGTTCCGCTTCCCCGCGCCACGTGGGCAGCCGCCACTCCGCAGTTGGCGGGGCCAGGTCTTGGGCAAGTGCTGTGCGTCAGCTTCCTCATCGGTGAAATGGGGTGGTATGATCGCACTCAAAGGAGTTACTGGGAGCATTAAATGTTAAGCACCTTTTCGCGGTGCCTGGCATAAAGTCGGTGGCCAATAAAATAACTAGTAGTGTCTGAAGATTAAATCACTTTTATAAGTCCTACCCCCGCATTCTCACTCTAGGCCCTCCGTCGTCTTCTGGCAGGCGTAGATGTACAGGGTGTGCCCTGCAATTCTGGCTCCCCTTCCCGCATTTACTCTTATATTTATTGGTTAAAAGCTTAGGCTCTGTGGCCAGAATGCGTGGGTTCAATTCCATACTCCTCTACCTTTGTGACTGACGTTGGTAGTTACTACACTCTGCTCTATCTCGTCTGGAAAATGTAAGTGACCCTGCTTTGTATGGTGGTTGTTAAGATAAGATGAGTTAATGTAAGTCAAGTACTTCGAACAGTGCCTGGCCTGTAGTTACTACTCAGTTAATGCCTGTGTCTTATCCTTGCTACGTCCTAGGCCTTGGTTCCCTGTTGACAACCTCTCATTGGTAATGATTCTCCTCGAAGCCTATAAAGAAGTGGAGCTGGGCTGTTTGGGGGGACTGCAAACAGCCCACCCAGCCAGCACCCCCACACCCCCACTGCCAAATGACCAAGAACCTTACCTAAAGGGAACTTAAGGGGGGGGGTGTGCCTAATTGTTAGCAATTAATCTTTTTCCTATTTCTCCACCTTGTGGGAGCCCTTTGTCCCCCACACCCAACTGTACTAATGCTGTTTGTCCAGCTCCTCCCAGTCCTCGCCACCCCCACAGCCAGATTCCTTCCCCAACTCTGCCTCCCCCACCCGTCCCCGAGCTGGATTCTGGACCCTGAACCCTACTCTCCCTGCGTATCTGGTCTCACCTCTATCGATCTCGGCCTGCTGCTCCTCACCATGGGCAAACTCAAAAAACCACGGTCTCCATAGACATGGGGGTGGGGCAGTCCACCCCACGAAGAAGCAATACGACAAGGGAAATCCCATGTTTGCCCATCAAATTAACAAAGATTAAGGGAAAAAAGTCCTAATGCAGGCAAGGGCATAGTGCGGTGGGACACGCACATAGACAACTGGCGAGCACCAACAGCGACATAACCTGTCTGAAGGCCATCTGGTAATACACAACCGAGCGTCTTTAAAAAGCTCATTACTTGACCCTGTAATTCCACTTTCAGGAAATTGTTCTGCTGAAAAGAGCTGCCAGAAAAATATGCACGAATTTGTTCATCGCTGCAGTGTTTATCACAGAAAGGCTGGAGACATTAAGGTCCAACAATAGGGGGATGTTTCAATTTTGTCAGATGCATGTAATGAAATACAACCACTAAAAATTGTTCTTGGAAAATTTTCTTAATGAGGTGGAAATGTTTGCAAGGTAAAGCCTGGTTTAAAAAAATGAATGTAAAATCTGTACATAAGTGTATGGCCCTAAATATGTGACATATATGCATAGGAAGCAAACACACCAAAAAGCTTACAGATGTTTATCCATGGGCAGTAGAATTGGGAATTATATTTATTTCCTTCTTTATACTCATCTGCATTTTAAAAAATTGTCTACAATGCATATCCATTACTTTTATAATCAAGGGACTAGAAAACAACAAATCTGTAATAGCCTCCACATCCCACCCCCAACAGACTCTCCTGGGTCTTAACTCCAGACTAAATTGGTCTTGGAATCCTTAGGAATTTTGAAGCCATTGCACTCTCAACAATGAGTAACAAAATAAATCTCGAAATTAAAAATCAAGCAGCAGCAGGTAACCATGTAATGTCTATATTCTGACAAAATGCAAATTTTGACATAGTTTGAAGGGGTGGTATCTTGCATTGGGCTAGGTCTCATGAGGATTCCCCCTTGATTCAGACCTACCTATGACCTACCTAATCAGCCCATAGTGGCAATCCCCGCCATCCACCTTACCCAGGCAAACCTGTTCACGAGTCCCTTCATGCTCCTACCCAGTCCCATCCACAACACACCCTTCACCTGATAACCCTCCCCTATTTCCAGGCCATTTGGAACGCCATCCCTGCTTGGAAGTGTGTGCTGATTACAGCTAGGCATCGATCTCCCCACCTACACAACACCAGCAAAAATCTCAGCGGGGTTCACTGTCTACGTAGAACAGAGTTTGGGAAATGAAGGAGTGAGTCATCCCCCCTTGGCCTCCAGCTTCTTAATGTTGTCTTTGAGCCTCTAGCTAAAGGCTAGCTAGCTCTAAACACAGCTTCCTCCCCTCCTACCCTATTCGCCAGATGGTTCCTTAAATGGCCCTCCCTGAACCCTAAGCCCCCCTCAAGTGTCCTCCTTAATTCTCTGATGAACACTTCTCTCAGCCTCTGGCCTGCAGCCCAGTGACGTCAGCCTCCCCCCAGGCCAGACCACTCTCTGCCGACGCTGGACTTGGGAGGGAATGCCTGAAGCCTCACACAGATCCTTGGCCAGAAGCATCCCAAAGCATCCCCTATGCCTAGATCCTTCTCGAACCAAGCTACTCAGCTTGCCCAGCCAGCCCCGTCACCCCGACCCCCAACACTGTTTATAGCACCATGCAGCTGTACCCAGCTGTACTTGTTTTGTCTTCAAATGGCTTTAGCCACGCCCTGCCCTGTCACTCCAGGCCCTCACTGGCTAGCCCCAATGCGGCCCCTTCGCCGTCCTCAACTGGCCCACATATCCCATTTGCCAGTCTTTACGGAGTACAGTTTGCACCTCAGGCCTCCACACCTTCTCTCATGCTTTCCTCTCCCCAAAATGACTTACCCCCGTTTCTATTGTTGTTCTGCTTCTCCGATCAAAGTCTGTTCATTTAGTCACTCCCTCCTTTCTTCTACAGAATATTTCAGTCTGACAGTTAAATGTGTTGATAATTGTCTTACCTATCAGGGGTGGAGGTTAGGTTTTCAACAGCTCTGAATTCTCCAGCACAGTGTTCCTTTCATTAAACTGTTTCTCTGTGAATTTACCCCTCCTCTTCCTTTGGACTGGAAGGTCCTGAGGGCAGTTCCTCATTCACGTGCCCCCCAAGTCCAGCAAGGACAAGGCTTTTACCCACAGGCCCCACCACTGAGGGTAAGACAGACCCTGAGATCTCCCCTTCGCTCAAGAAATAGGCCCAAACTTGCTGGGACAGGGTGAGTCTTGTTCCACTTATTTGGTTATCAGGCTGTGAACCAGGGCTCCTGAGCTCTAGCTGATTCTAGCTTGTTTATTAAGGTGAGGATCATCTTTCCGTGCTTCTAAACGCGAACGGCACGGCACCTACTTGCTTTACCTACTCCACCAGGACACTGAATTCAAACGTAATAAAGCAGAACAGTTACAGGAAAGGCCCAGGAGCTGACGACAGGAGGCAGGAAGTCACTGGCGCCAGGATGGGTCAGCACAGTTAGAGGCCAGGTGAGAGTCAGGAGCTCCCTTGCTCAGCTGAGTAGTGGGAGTGGGAACCCAGCAAACTAGGAAACAAGTCGAAGCAGCACAGAAGTTTGCAGGGGTGGTAGCTGAAAAAGGAACAGCTCGAAAATCTTCCCTATGCACGAAACAAATTCGTGGTTCCTCTCACAACGCAAGCGCTACTGTTAGCAAGCTCATGCATTTGCCTTTTATGTCCAAGTGTTCTTTTACTGGCTGCTTATGTGGGGGTAGTAGAAAGATCCCCTGATTTATCTGTTCATTAAGCTTACACGACCTTGAACAAGTTACTTAACCCTCAAGCCTCAGTTATCTGATCTGTAAACTGGTGACAGAGCGCTTACCTTGAAGTTAGTGTGAGAATGAACTGATAGGAGCCACATAACTTGCCTAGCACACAGTTCCTGGCAGTCCCGGGCTCTGAACAGAGAAGATTTCGGCACAGCTCTGGCCCGGGTGTAGGTTACCAATATTGTGGGTAGGCTAGGGCAGGGCTACGGAGGTATAATTGCTGAAACTTTATAGCCAAGATTCCAAGACAGTCACAATTTCAAAGACACTCTTAAGTCAAGGAGCATTTGCCAAGTTTTGATTGGGAAAACAGGATCACTATGGAAGGCCCCTTGGCGGCTACCTATTTCTCCATCAGCCCTGAGAGTCTGGGCTCCAGGCCCAGAGCTTCTCAGCTAGATACTCAGATATGCAGCTGGAAGGCCGTGGGAGGAGGAAGATGCTCAGCTGTGGCTCAGGGCATCTCGCGGGCAGGAGACCCGGGTGCTACCTCCCACTTTGTCTGGCCCTGTGGGCAGGCTGCTGCAGCACACTTTCACACTAAAAGGAAAGAGCACGTTAAACCCTTCGAACTCAAGTTAAATTCTCAAGTCCTTGGCTGCACACTAGAATCACCTGGGGAAATTTGGAAATCTTCATGCCTGGACTGTATTCCAGACCAATTAGATCAGGTTTTTCTCAAACTCGCCGTATGAGGATAATCACCTATATTAGCTATTTTAAAATAGTTTCTCGGGCTCTGGAACTAGCACCATTACCAGAACATAATGATTCTAAAACACACCCCTTTAAAAACATATAGGGTATGTTAACATCTTTGAAATCAGAGTGATCTTCCAATCGGTGATATCTAAGATTCGATGACACAGAGAAATCAGCATCTCAGATGATCCTCGTAATCAGGCAAAATTTCCTTGTAATTAGGAAAAAACAGTTCCCTAATACTTTCCAGGGAAGCACTTCCTGAATTTTAACATCCTTAGAGTCACCTGCAATTCTGTTACGTCTGTTCTGAATCAGAGGGTCTAGGCTGAGGTGTGAGATCCTACATTTCTAAGAAGCTCCCAGATGAACTGTGCTAGGCCTTGCGCCACATTTTGGGTCGCAAAATCCTGAAGTATCTCCTTCTGAGGAGGTTCCATCAGTAACTCATTTAATTAAACTAAAGTAACAGGCATAAAGAAATATGACCAATGGAGAGAGTCTTTGATAGGTCTGAGAGGCAACTGCTGGACTGAACTTAAGCATTTCTCCCCAGGAAGGGGCAGCAGGGATGAAGGCCAGAGGGAGGGCCATCCCAAGCTTTGCAAAGCCAGAGGCTAGAGTCTAATTTCCCAAGGAAGCAGACCCCCACTCTAAATAGCAGCAGAAGTTCACTCACCAAGTGAAGTTTGACTTCAGGTGGCTTTAGTGGGTTGAGGGGAAGCAGCCCCATTCTGCCTACACATACCCTTTTTCCTTCCTTCCTTGGATCACCAAACCTTTCCTGAGGGTCCACTGATAACCACAAGGTCGGACGGATTCAAAGTGAATCACATTTGGTCCCTGACCTCCAGGGGAAGGAATTCAGCCTGGGAAAACCCACATGTAATGCAACACAGTATGAAGTGATAAGTGCTAGTAGTACCAGAAGCACATACAAAGAGATGAGTCAACATAAAGGAACAATGCTAATAGCTTCCTGGTGCAGCAGTCCTGGGAGGAGCTGGAGGAAACATTTCTAATCTTTCCACGAAGGGCATCACCCTAAACAAAAACTCCTTGCCAGGACCAGCCTGGTATGATGGAGAGGGTGCTTTAATGCCTCGAAGCCCTTAAAACCAAGACTCTTTAACATCTGGAGCCTCAGGATGGGCAGAGTTTCCTGCATTTATGCCTCTAATCTCTAGCCCTAAGATGCAAGTGAATCCAAGGAAGGAAGAGACTTTTAGGGGATCAGCCCCCCAAAAGAATGGGGCAGCTGTGATCTCATTCCAGAGAGCTTCAGTACCCGAAACCTATCCTCCTGTGTCAGAATCCCACAGATCATTTTCCTAGTTACAGAAACACAAGGCTCTGCCCTCTGTCATATTGAGCTCTTAATTGGCTTTGACCCATCACACTGCTAGATATAAAGGCTACAATCCCTAGACTAAGTAGACCTCCAGCTGGGTAGAAAGTCTCAGCCAAGACAGGCAGGGTACAAGAACCTAGAGCCTGCTCCCTCACCGAGCCCCCGATAGGACCAGCTTTTTAGGACTACAACGAAACGGATACTCAACCCACTTTACTTTTTCCTTTTCTTCCATCACATATAGGAGACTCTAGAGAAGAAGCTTAAGGGCCAGAGGAAGCAGAGAAGACAGCACAAAGATGGGGAGTGGAGCCAGTGCTGAGGACAAAGAACTGGCGAAGAGGTCGAAGGAGCTAGAAAAGAAGCTGCAGGAGGATGCTGACAAGGAAGCCAAGACGGTCAAGCTGCTATTGCTGGGTGAGTGGGATGGGAAGATGAGCCCGGGAAGGAGAGGTGCTGCTCCTTATCCTGGACGGTAGGTGGGTTCTAGCCCACCCCATGGGCGGAGGGGCAGCAGGTCATTTTTCTTCTCCCCAGCCCCTCTCTGGCTGGGGGACCAGGGTTCTAGGGCTGAGCGCAGCCACCCCGAGGAGACGTAGAATGCCAAAGCTGCCCTGGAACCCTTCTGCTCTTCCTTGAACCAGGGCTGTGCAAGGCCGGGATAGAGCCATCCATCTCCACGTCTAAACCTAATACCTCACTGCTTGGCAAATACAGTGAGCCCTGGGCTCCCAGAAAGTCACCCAATCTGCGGTCAGAGAGCTCTGAGTCACGGACTCAGGAGAGGACAGTGGCCTCACTAGTCCTACCGTATAATCATGCAGTCTCGGGGACAGACCCGCTGGTGCTTGCCAAGTAAACCGGTTCCTTCTCCTTGCTTCCAGTACACAATCTGTATAAATTTTAGAACCAGGGAGCCCTGAGGGAGGCGGAACAGACAGAGTCTTTATCTAGGGCAGTCCTTCCCTGGCTTTCTGTTCAGGAGCTGCCTTGAGAGCCCCTGCCAGATCGGAGGTTTATCAACTCCATGAGCTCCTAAGCAGATCACAGGTCTGTGCTGAAAAAAGAAAAGCACTTCTATTGGTCAGAGAAATTGGTCACAGCCATAAATAGAACCAAGACAATGAAGAGTTTGGGACACCTGGCTTAGGGGGAGAACCTCTGATGGTAGGACGGAGGTAAGTCAGAGCAGGCGGCGTCCGCGCAACGGCACATCAGCTGGCGGGGTTGTTTTGAAGGTTGTTTTGAAGGCCATGAGGAGCCGGGGAGCTGGAGCCCCAGGCCACGCCACGGCGCCTCCCCTTCCCCAGCTGATCTGTGAGCACACCGCTGTACGCTGGAACCAGATTCCAAGGAGCCCAAGAAGCTACAGACGGGGAAAGAGATGGCAAGGCCACTGAGAGATCTTTTAAGCCTAAGCGGCTTTCTTCCACATTCAGGATAAGCAGCTTAGAGGGAGCAGGCGCAGGCTAAGTGGGAGGGGGTTAACCCATCAGGGCCATGCAGACTGGGGAGAGAGTTGAAGGGTATATGGAGGGGGAACGGAGTGCAAATGAGAGGAGACGGGGACATTTTAGCCGTTAAAGGAAAAAGCAAGCTGATGAAAAAAACGGTATTTCAGTGAAGTTATCCAGCTCTCTGCAGTCCTGCCCCAAGATTACTCTCCTGAGTAAAAATGGGCAGAGGAGAAATGTGTTAAAGGAATTCCCCTGAATCTATCAGTGGTTCTCAATGAGATTTTGCCACCACTCCCTCCACCTCCCCCAGACACTGGGAAATGTCTAGAGACATTTTTAGTTGTCACAGTGGAAGAGAAGAATGCTATTGGCCTCTAGCGGGTAGAGGCCGGGAATGCTGCTAGACACCCCAAAATGCACAGGACAGCCCCCCACAAAAAAGAATTGCCCAGCCCAAAATGTCAGCAGTGCAGAGGCTGAGAAACTCTGACCTGAGCTCAAGGCCGGCACAGACCGAGGGAGGGCAGTAATCATCCCTGTGTGTTCTCCCCTAACAAGGCTCCCAAGCAAGTCCCAGCTTGGACTGCTCACAGGCCATCTACTGGAAGGTTGGGGAGAACTGGCGGAGAACTGAAGCATAAGCATTTCTCCCTGCAGGTGCTGGAGAGTCAGGAAAGAGCACTATCGTCAAACAGATGAAGTGAGTAGGAACAAAGCCCCAGAAGACTGAGGTAGGGTGAAGGAGTCAGCAGAGCCGATTGAGGCTTGGAGGATGAAGGGCTCCTCGGCCTCAAGGAACCCCTATGTGAAGGATATAAAGAACCTGATTCCCAACGCCCCTCATCTGCATGCCCTTTCCCCCCTCACTCTCCACTCTGGGACAGCAATAGGCATAGAGATCGAGTTCTTATGACCCTTTAAATCCTTCCAGATTCCCAATCCCTTACATCTGGTTACTCAGGTCCAACTAAGGGCTGGGTGTCCACTCCTCGCAGGATCATCCATCAGGATGGCTATACGCCAGAGGAATGCCTGGAGTTTAAGTCCGTCATCTATGGGAATGTGCTGCAGTCCATCCTGGCTATCATCCGGGCCATGTCCACACTGGGTATTGACTATGCCGAACCAAGCTGTGCGGTACGTGGTTAACAATATGTAGTTAAGGGTGGGAGGAAAGACTAATGAGAAGAAACAGCAGCCAACAAGCTATGAGGAAACATGAGTCAAAAAAAAAAAAAAGTTTCTTATAACTAAATCCCACCTATTGAGCTTCCAGTCTTCTTATTTCAGTCCTGGAGAAGTATGCAATCCCTACCTTTAAAATAAATCACAAACATCTGCTCTCAGCTTCCTCTGCCTCCCTGTCTTATTTTACCATTTAAATTGTTCTCCTTGGGCTCCCTGCCCTGGACATGGAACTTTTATAAGCTAAATCCCTAGTTCAGGTTTTGGCTTTTTCCAAGATTTGAATCACTGAAAGAACAAAGGTGATGGTTTCCTGTCTCCTGTGTTGTCTATTTCATGGTCAATCTGGCTTTTAAATGTCCAACCTCCCTGTAGCAGAGGACCCACACTTGTGGTGGAACTCTTTGGCACGAAGGCTGGAAGATAGAAACACCACAGAGGAAGCTCCTGGAACCTCTGTTTTCCTGTAGGCATCCCAGGCTGGGTTAAATTGCCACTCTTTATATCTCCGAAGCCCACTCAAAATTAATGAGTGTTTTCTTAGCATCTTCACTGGACGCTGTCTCCATTTTGGGCTTTGGTAAGTAATGCAAAATGCTCTCCTTTCAGCAGTACTCCCAGGAGCCTCCTGGAAAGCCATTACTCCTGTGCCGTTCTCAGCCAGGTCTCTGCCTTACAGGATACTGGGCGACAGCTCAACAACCTGGCTGACTCCACTGAGGAGGGCACCATGCCTCCCGAGCTGGTGGAGGTCATCAGGAAGTTGTGGAAGGATGGTGGGGTGCAAGCCTGCTTCGACCGAGCTGCAGAGTACCAGCTCAATGATTCAGCATCTTAGTAAGACTCTGACTGGGGACGGGGTGGGATGAGGCATAAGCAGCCAGGAGTTCCAGGAGAAATCACACCCAGCCTAAAATTTCAGGCACTGAAAGCTGGAGTCCCAAGGGCTGAATTCAGCCTGGATACCTGTTTTGCTTAGGCTCGAGCAGTGTTCTATGACTGACTATGCTTTGAATGTGATGCCCTTAGATAGAGACGCTGCCGCCGCAGTCGTCACCACTCTGTATTGCTTTACACCAGCTCACTGCAGCCTGCAGGGCTGAAGACCCCCAGAATTCAAAACAAAGGTCCTGTTTGGTAGCCCTCAGACCGCTGTCCTCTTCATCAACTCATACACACAGCCCCTCCTTTCAGAACCACGAATGTGAAGACAGACCTGCCGTTCTGCCACATGCTCTCCCAGGAGGCACTTGATTCATGATGGCCTTTCCAGGGTGGCATTGTCTAGCTGGTAACATTAATGTCACCTAGGCTCTACTGAGGCCACTAACCAGAAGTGAATGCCTCCTTCACCCATACACAGCATCTTATGTCAGGGTGCCAGGGCATAGAACACAGCAACTTCCAGGGCCAACCAAAGGAAGCTGGTCAGGGATTCAAAAGAACCAACTTTGCAAAGGTGGCTCCAAAATGATAAGGTACACATCAGTCATACCTCTAGTAGCGCGGAATCTATCATAGATGGGCATGAAATTTGCAGTCAAACAGACCTGGATTTAATCCCTGTTCTGTAACACGGTTCTCATTTACCATCCGCACAGCACGGACTCACCAAGGCCCAGGCACTGCCGGGTGCATGACGTAGCCGGTCTCATTGGACCTGCACAGTAAGCCTTGGAGTAGAGAGTACTTTGTATTAGTCCCATTTACAGACGAAGAACTGAGGTTCAGGGAAGTTAATTAACTTACCCAGTCATATAGATAAGTGGCAAAGGCTGGATTTGAATCCAGGCCTATTTTATCACAAAGTCGAAGGCTTTTTACAATATGCCACAATGTCTCTTGACCTTGAACCCAATTATTTAACTCTTCTGAATTTTTCCTTCATCTGTAGAATGAGATATGAAACTTAAAGGTGTATGAGGTTAAGTGAGAATTTAAATGTGCGAATGCCTGGCATACAGTAAGCATCGTTAATTTAATTTTCCTTCCCTTCTTCTGTCATCTCACTTCATATCTGCCTTCCTCCTGTCTTTTTAAATTTTTTATAATAACTGTCAAACATATACGAAAGCAGAATAATATAGTGAATAACCTAGCTTCAACTGTTAACTCACAGCCACTCTTGTTTCACTTCCATCTCCTCCTGGATTATTTTGAAGGGAGTCCCACATATTCCCACATCCTAAAAATTTCATTCTGCATCTCAAAAAAAAAAAAAAAAAAAAAAAAAGACTTCGAAAAAAGAAATAACATAATCATCACACCTATTATCACATATATATCATCACACCTATAAATTATTACTTAATAATTCCTTAATGTCATCAAATACCCAAGCCAGTGCTCATTTAAGTTTCCCCAGTTATCTCAAAGGTTTGCTCCCCAACTTGATTCAGGATATAAATAAGGTCCCATACAAGGCACCGAATCACATCTCTCTTTTTTTTTTTTAATGATTTATTTATTTATTTGTTTGTTTGTTTGTTTGACAGAGAGAGAGAGAGATCACAAGTAGGCAGAGAGGCAGGCAGAGAGAGGGGGGAAGCAGGCTCCCTGCTGAGCAGAGAGCCCGATGCGGGGCTCGATCCCAGGACCCTGAGATCATGACTCGAGCTTAAGGGAGTGGCTTTAGCCAACTGCGCCACCCAGGAGCCCCGGATCACATTTCTTAATGTCCCTGAAGTCCCTTTTAGTCTACTCCTGATTCTTGATGGAACTTTTGGCACCTATTTAAACCACCAAATCTCACTGAAGGGTCTAAAACACCTTGCAGTCAGGCAAAACTTAAGGAAATGTTCTATGACTTGACTTAAATGAGACGGAACCCCTGCCTCAACTGGGCGTGCCTCTCAGCCCATCCCACACTCCCTTTTGTATGAAGTTTGAAGGAAAGAAACTTCTAGGTTTAACAGGAATGGATTTAGGTTTAACAGTATGGATTCTAGGACTGGTTCTAGCTATCACAAAGGTAGCTGTATAACTTTGGGGAAGACCCTTTACCTTTCTTGGCCTTGGCTGTGGAAAGTTTAATGTCAATTCCAAGCTCTTTTCCCTAGCTACCTGAACCAATTAGACCGGATTACAGCCCCTGACTACCTCCCTAATGAGCAAGATGTGCTTCGGTCCAGAGTCAAAACTACAGGCATCATTGAGACCAAGTTTTCTGTCAAAGACTTGAACTTCAGGTAAGTCCACGGTTCCCTGGGGCACCACAGATACCCACACGGTTCCAAGTACACCTGAGATACCAAAAGGGCAAAAGGGCATGCTTCTTGGCCTTCACTAAAGCCCCATCTGAACGACTACCCTATTTCTCCCGCTTTCCCATCTCACTGCGAACTGGCCCCAAAGTGGCCACCTCTCTGGGGTAAATACCAAGTGCATGTGCTGTTTTTTTCCCCTCAGGATGTTTGATGTGGGAGGGCAAAGATCAGAGAGAAAGAAGTGGATCCACTGCTTTGAGGGAGTCACCTGCATCATTTTCTGCGCGGCCCTCAGTGCCTATGATATGGTGCTAGTGGAAGATGACGAAGTGGTAAGTGGCCTCTCGGGCAAATAATTCTAGAAAAACCTCCTCTTTTACAGGTTCTAGGTTAGCAGAGCTCCAGATTTATTGGGAGTGAGCCTGGTCTCAGATCAGACATCCAAGAATGACTTGGACATCACACAGCTCACAAGAGGAATTGAGTATTAAAGAGACAAGGGATCACAATGGGGTTGGTAAAGCACAGGAGTTACACGTAAGGGCTTTCCCAGGCTGCCTATGGAAATAAAGGATAGGCGATGAAAATGACAGAGCAGAAAAACAATGTATGATGTGTATCTTTGTGCAACATGATAGAGGGGTTGGACTACTAACCTCATTTGGAAGCCTAAATATGTACTGTCAACGGCACTGAGGAGAGACTGGCAAGCCCGGTTTCTCATGTGCCACTTAAATCGGCAGCTGGAAGACTACGGGAGGGCGAGTCTCGAACCTGCAGAGTTTAACAGGAGCTCTGCGGGCCCGGGGTCGGCCCAGCCAGTTACCTCTGGAGTTTGAGACAGAGGATACCATGCATGGAAATGCTAGCGGAGGCCCACAACGTACTGATAGCAGACAAAGCTCCTACACCCCCATTCCTTGCTCCAGCTCTTCTCCCTTCTCCTTAGTAGAGTTCAAGTTCACGTGAGAGCTCTATGAATAGCTTCTATGCAAATTCATTTTTCAAGATTTCTTCCATCTTTAACCGTGAAGTCTGAGGTTTTAAGGGGTTCTGCAGGAGCATTGGCAATGACAAAAGGCCACAAAAAGTAGACTTGTTTTCTTTCTTCATTAGACGAAAAGACTGAGCCCAAGCCAACTAATAGCATACTTCAAATCCTAAAGGCCTGCTCCCTGAAAACAGGCTGGTCTGGGGAACTGGCAGCATCTAGACTCCACAGACACACGGCACCACTTCTCACTCCAAGTGGCAATCGGAGGAGGAAATAAGGCAGAAGTGCTGGTGGTGTGGCACAGAGAAATTCTCTAGCCCTCACCATTTGACACCGAAGCAATAATCCCTATTATGTTCCTGCCCAAACTGAGATCCAGGACTCTCTAACAGAAGCCTATCCAAATCATCCTGGGGGAAAGAAAAGTCATCCTGGAGACACGAACAGGCACATGAAAACTCAGGCCTAGCTGGAATCGTGTATCCGCAGCCCTGATGGGCGTCGAAGCCCCTCGCAGTGCCCGGGCAGCCTAAGCTCAGCATCACACTTACTGCACAACTATGTGTCAGCCGCTGTCACCGACACTACACACACGATCTCATCAGACTTCTGCAATAACCCTGAGATAGGGAAACGGAAACTCAGAAAAGCTCAGTAATCTGCCCCAAGTCACACGGCTAGGACAGAACAAAGATGAGAAGGGCGGCTACATCTCTTGGGCTCTATCCCACCACACCGAAAGGAGGTGAGCTGTTCCTCTTACATTCAGAGCACTAGTCTCTCCAAGGGGAACAAGAACAGGAAGCAGACAATAGCCCGTCAGCTCAATCTGAAATCTCTGATGGTGTTTCCTCCTACTAGAATCGTATGCATGAGTCATTGCACCTCTTCAACAGCATATGTAACCACAAGTTCTTTGCGGCTACTTCCATTGTCCTCTTTCTCAACAAGAAGGATGTCTTTGAGGAAAAGATCAAGAAAGTCCATCTCAGCATTTGTTTTCCAGAGTATGATGGTAAGCATCAAGGGCTGGGGACAAGGGTAATGATTTCTTGGTAATGACTGGTGACTGCCTGGTTTCCTGTACCAAGGAGACACGAAGGAACCTGTCTTTAAGGAGTACTAAGTCTAACTCCTTTGCTTTCCTGGGACGATGATCCCTTATCCCCTTAGTACTCAGTTCCTCTTACGAGCTTTGCGATATCCAAGTGATACTTATCTAATCTGAGAAACTTGGGTATTCAGTCACAGGTTTGAATTCAGATGTCCCTGGAACAGAACAGAGGTTAGATGCAGGAGAGCCGCCGACTGGTCAAATGAGACCTACCAGAAATTAAGGGCGGGGACATAGAGATCCCTCTCAATTTCATTGTTCAACTCAACTGATAAACACTGGGGTGCAAAAAAGGAGAGGACCCTCCCTCTAAAAATGGGCCCCCAACTGCAGCCGTCCAACACATTCCATGGATCAAATTGGTCACCTAAAAACTAAGCAGCTAATAAGAACGGTTAATTTATCCCACTTTTTCACTATTTTTTCTGGGAAACCAGGCAACAACTCCTATGAAGATGCAGGGAATTACATCAAGAGTCAGTTCCTTGACCTCAACATGCGAAAAGATGTCAAAGAAATCTACAGTCACATGACCTGTGCTACAGACACGCAGAATGTCAAATTTGTATTTGATGCAGTTACAGATATTATCATCAAAGAAAACCTCAAGGACTGCGGGCTCTTCTAATTCTCATCTCTCTTCATGTACACATTCCATAAACAGGCTTGGAATTTGGCTAATTTCAAGCAGAAAAGCATAGATCAACTTATCATGGCATGAAGAGTGAATCCATTCTCCTTTAGAGATGGACTTATATGCAATCGCAACTGTGTCCCATATGTTCTTTTCAAAGTGGGAAAGCTAGTGCAGTTTAAAGAGCACGACGCCAGAAGTCAGACGACCCAGGTGCCAGAACTGGTTCTTTTACTACAAGGTATAAATATTTCATTTCTCTGAGCCCTGAGTCACTCATCTATAAAATAACTTCTCAACTACTTCACAGGGTTATTTTTCCCCCCCCCACAGGGTTATTCTAATGATCACAAACATAAACTGAAGGGAAAGAGCATAAAAGCTGTGTGGTTAGAATCACAGAAAGAAATCCTATATAAAAGCAGCCACTTAAGAAATTCAAAACCAGGGGCACCTGGGTGGCTCAGTGGGTTAAAACCCCTGCCTTCGGCTCAGGTCATGATCTCAGGGTCCTGGGATCGAGCCCCGCATCAGGCTCTCTGCTCAGCGGGGAGCCTGCTTCCCCCTCTCTCTCTGTCTGCCTCTCTGCCTACTTGTGATCTCTCTCTGTCAAATAAATAAAATCTTAAAAAAAAAAAATTCAAAACCAAGTTTTTAGATGAACTATCCCAAGGAAAGCAGCAAACCTTCCCTACATTCTGCAAAAGAAAACTATTAAGAACAGGATCTCAATAAACCTACCACCATTTTTTACAGACTCTATGTAGCTTAGCTCAGAGATCCGAATCACGGGATTAGAGATACGAGTTTCTAAGGCACACGTCCAAAACTGATCATCTTTATTAAGCAGACTATCTCTCTGCAACCCCCCAATCTGCCAGTATCTCTGTAACTGTCTCAGGTATACAAGACACTTTTTTTTAAAGTAGGCTCCATGCCCAGCATGGACCCAACATGGGGCTTGAACTCACCAACCTGAGATTGAGACTTGAGCTGAGATCGAGGGTTGTTGGACGCTTAACCAACTGAGCCAGCAGGTGCCCCCCAGGCATATAAGACATTTGTATCGTATTTTGTATTGTATGCCTTTCTGAATAAACTTGGAAGACTTCAACATACTCCCACTTAGAGTATTAATGATTTTATTGCTACCACTTGCTGGTCACAGAATTTTTTTTATAAGTGTATTTATTTAAGCAATCCCACACTGAATGTGAGGCTTGAACTCACGACCTTCAGATCAAGAGCTGCATGCTCTACCAACTGAGCCAGCAAGGCGCCCCTTGATCACAGAATTTAGAGTAAGTAAGCAAAGCCAAAATTCCCATTTCAACTGCAACATGTTTCAGAACAAAAAAAGGCAGCTGATCTTGCTTTAGGCACTGAAAATCTCTGCAGCTGAATCCATGTGATGCCTGGCTGAAAACAACATCTCCCCATACAGACAACAAGTAAATTATTTCTTTGAACCTCTCAGAGGGGAAACGAAGCTTGCATTTATCTTGACAGGAGGTGGTGAAGTCAAGTACAGATTTAGCATTTACAACTACTAGTGAGGAAAGCTCTTGGCACCCAAGATTTAGTATATAAAAGAAAGTGTCAATTAAAATGAAACTCTGCTCCTTGCCAGAAACACATATTCACACTTAGGCTGCTACCAGCAATATTGATACTAGAGAGCCATATGAGCTTGAAATACACTGAAGAATAAATTTGTAGTTGTTAAAATTGGATTCGTTTAATAGTCTTTCTGATTCCATGAAAAGAAATCAACTTGAGAGAATTACCAGAGAAAGAAGGGAAAGTACTCTATTGCTGATTAAAAATCTTCACCAAAGAAAAAACCCAGGCAAGACTTCATGCATCCAAGAGCTGCTCAGGGACTACATTCCAAATGGCATATTCCAACTATCACGACCCTGTTTAACTCAAAACACAAGGGCTGTGACTCTTTTTTGAATCATGGATCCCTCTAACAGTCTGATGAAATCTATGGCCCTCTTCTCGGAATATTTAAAAACGCATAAAATAAAATTCAGAATATTACAAGGGAACCAACATGCTAGGAATACAGTTCTAGCTCTGAAGTCTTGAAGCCCCTGGTTAAGAATCCTCACTATGGCTAAGATCTTGTCTCTTCAGGCCCCAAATCTAATGTATCTCACTTATTCCATCTTCAATTAGGGTAGCCCAGCCTTGCCACAAATTGTACCAGATTGTTTGCTTCTTTCATTACCTTTTCCTTGATCTCTGACTCCAGGCAGGACTTGGTTATAGGCCAAATTGTAAGAGCCCACCCGTCTTCGTGGTTATGGATGTTCATATGAAGCAGCCCTCTAGTCCCCGCATGAAAAGAGCCAGTGGGCCTCATCTTCTGGTTTTCTACTCACTCTGCTACCTCTATCTTTTGTTTTTGCTTCATTTTAAATCTACAGTATAACGCTAAATGTCATGCACCTTCAGAAATTCTTCTTTGTAACGAAGAAGGTCAGAACCGGTTCAACCCTACTTTCACGAACTGAGATCTTAATTCTTAAAATGCTCAAACTAGAAGGAATTTGAAAATAGTCCAGGCACTGGACTCTTCACTAGTAATTTATAGATAAGAAACTGAGGCCCAGAGATGTGGAATGTCTTCATCAAGCTCAAACTGCTAGGAAGCAGAACTAGAACTCCAAAACAGGTCTTCTGACCTGTTCTATATATGCACCACGCTGCTGAGAGCCCACCATGTACTATAAAGTCAAAGTCAATTTTCTTATTTCCCTAAGCTCCTCCCATTCCCAACCAAATCCTTGGTTATTTTTAAATTATGCCATCCTAAATCATAGCTATTTAACAGTATCTTCTCCAAACTGAATACAAATCAGCCTCAAATCTGAAAGTGAATTTAGTGTAGAACAAAAACATAAATAGCTTTAAGTTTGTTTGTTGAAGGTATAATTTTCTGTTCACATCCTTAGAGGGCAGAGATCTGAATGCAGTTCCCTTGTGATGCACTGGACACTGAGGTCAGAAAGCCAAACGTGAATTAGGTTCCACTTCTTGTGAATCTGACGACAGTTGCTTTCCTTTACTTTTTCTACAAAAATGCAGTAAGATTAACACAAAAGGACAAATGTATGATTCCATTTACATGAAGTATCATAGTAGCCAAATTTATAAAGACAAAGTAGAGTGATGGTTACCAGGGCCGGGAGGAGGGGGTATGGGGAGTTAGTATTAATGCGTACAGAGCTGCAGTCTGGGACAGTGAGAAAAGTTCTGGAGGTGGAGGGTGGTGAGGGGTGTGCCACATTGTGAATGTACTTCAAACCACTGAACTATGTACTTAAAAATGATTACGATGGCAAAGTTTATGTTATGTATGATTTACCACAATAAAAAAATAGTGGAAAAAAATACAATATAATTGGAAATGTGCTTTTATGTTCTGTGGGTAAAAGCAGCACAAAAATCCAGTCTCAAAAGCAATATAAAAGACACATTTTAACAGTTTTAACATTCCTACTCTGATAAAAAAAAAAATTCACTTACATGTACCCCAAACAGTCCAAATCAGGAGAGCCCCATCCCCCAGAGAAGAAATAACAGCATTCAAAACCCGCTCTACAATTGGAGATGTGCCGTAGACCAAAGTGTGCCGGCCACGCTGGGTGGAGAAGGTGGTGAAGGGTGAAGAGCTCTTACCTCCCACTGCCCTCTCTACCCGGCACAGCCCCCGGAGCACAGATTCCAGGAGGACTTCAGTGGTGGCCCAGGGCCACGGCCTCTGCTGTTCCTGCTAGGTGAAAGCATGAAGACATTTCTGTGAGGTCCAACACACACAGTGCAGACAGCAGAACGGTACGTTTCTGCCTTTTTGGCCATGGAAAGCAAGCACTAGTATGAACGGAGATAAAGACCTGGATTTAAACACAAAACAAAGTGAAGACCTGTCTTTTCACCCAGCTTGACGAATTTCAATGAACTTCATTTCAGGCATTCCAAACAAATATAGGAAAAGTGACGCTGAGAAGAAAAGCGGCTACAATGAATACATCTGCTGGTGTTCCCTTGAAAGATTACTTGTTGTGCAGTACAGTATCATCTCGAGTATCATCAAGAATATTTACAAAGCACTTTTAAATATATTATTTCAATTGGATCACAACCATAGTACGTCATAGCTGGAGAGAATAATTTAGTCGTCCTTTAGGTAACAAATGAGGATTTAAGACAAAGATTTCACAGCTGGTTGAAGCAGAGAAAGACCAGAACCGAGTGTGACAAACGACTCTCTCTGTACGATTCTGAGAGCTCTCAGGACCTTTATCCTCCATAAGCAAAAATGAAGAGTTAAAAAAAAAAAAACAAAAAACGGTTAATTTCTCATGATTTGTTAGGTCTGCTGGGAAACTTAAATTTAAACAAGCCTCTAGGTAAAAATGTTTGGATAACCGAAAGGAATATGGGGGCGGGGCACAGGGGTTAGTAGAGGATAGGAGAGAGATAAACCACATTTTACAAAATGTAATATTCCACCTGTCAAAGGTCTTACATCTGGATGCTAATACATTGAGATGGTGTATCCCAGCAGCGTATTTACTAATACTGGATTATTTCTGCTACCTTGTAGACTCCACTAGATTTTGGGGAAACATTAGCAGCAAACATACAAAGACAGTTTTCTATTTGACTCCCCAATTATTCCTCTTTCCCACCCCTTCCCCCGCTTTGTCTCAAAAAGACTTTCCAGTCTATAATCTAGAGCTAGCTAGCTTTGGTCTTTATCCACCAACTGTAAATGAATATTCATGTTATTACATATATATAGCTAGACCTCTATCATGGGATTTTATCTTTGATGTTCCTTTCAATTTTCACTGAATAAATGCAGTAACACAAATAAAACAAATGTTTGGAAACTGCAAGTTCCTTGTTCTGTCTTAATTTTGTATAAAAACTGAATGCTCTGTAACAAAAGTGCAGGAATATTCTTTGACTAAACAGTTCTCTTACTAATTTTTTTGGTGACAGGCACTGCAAGTCAGTTACAAAAGGTGCTTCCTATTTATTGGCAAATAAAAAATGCCTCAGTCGTTTACTAGTGACTTCTACGGTTATATGTCTACTTTTTATGTTGCTCTTTAAGAAAAAAAATATTTACTCATTTTAGAGGGGGAGGAGGGAAGAAGAGAGAATCTCAAGCAGAGTTTGAGCAGGGCTTGAGCTCTCAACCCTGAGACTACAACCTTAGCTGAAACCAAGAGTCGGATGCCCCCGGCTCAGTGGGTGGCTGATAATGAGCCCGTTTCTCTGGATCTTTAACATAAGGTCCTATTCAGTTGTTGGCAAATGTTGGCCCCGTTAGCTTTATCAGAACCACGTAGGAGTTTATTTAAAAATACACGTTCTCAGGAGCTGTCTCCAACATCTTAATTTAGTAGAGTTTAGCCAGGGAATCTGTATATGTAAATCTTGCACCTCAGGTATCTACTGCTATTATAACCTCTGGATTAGCTTTCATTCCTAAGAAGACTTGAATCAAGCCAGGTATGTAAACCTGACATAATATCAGACTGAAAAACTGTCCTGTCCCGACTTGTTCGGGGTTGTGCTCTCCCAGCAGAAGTAACTCACACAAGTTACGAGAAAATGGTGGCGGGGATGGGCGGGGGAGTTAAAAACTAAACAAAGGGAAAGGAACGAAGATCTTGACCATCCGGGAAGTTTGTTTCCCAGTGCCTCACCTAAATCTTTTACTTCCTGAGAGTTGACAGCAAGACCAACCTTCAATTTCAGGCCTCGAAGCAGCCTGGTGTGCTCTTGTGTCCGGATGGCCATGAAGCTATGAGGAGAGCTGCGGCCGGTCCAGGTCAGAGCTCTACTTGTGCTGTGAAGCCTGAAGTAACTGGGAAACTGAAATAACTCTGTTCTTGAAGTCAGTGTAAGATATGAAGGATTTCACAAGCAGTAAGAGTGAAGAAAATGAGTGTGCTGCTTTGGGGACGTTTAAATGAGTAGAGGACTGTGGTTTTTTGAACATCTGGAAGGGGGAAAAGATCAACCAAAGGGAGGTTTTTAATTGGAGGGAAAGACTAACTTTACCTTACATGTAACTGCTGGCCCAGCAGCCAGCTTGGCAATAGGACGCTCCAGACCAGGCTGCACAGATGCATACATACATGAAGGAACTAGTCAGCCTAGGCAAGCAATGTCCAAAGAAAGTCATAGCTACAAACAGGAGAACAGTGGCCAGGATATAAGACTATAAGGTGGGCAAATGAATGAGAAGAACCGGCAGTTATTTTTAAATACTCTAAATAATGTACGTGTAATAAAACACAAATAGAACACCTAAGAGAATAAGAAACAAGGCAAGAAGATACTTTTTAAAAAATTTGGTCCAGCTATTCTTAGAATGCAGCACCTTGTAAAAAAAAATAACAATCCATCACTGGAAATAATAATAAAATGATACACTGAACTGGAGACTTAAATCCAAGATGAAATGTCATTCCAAAATCCACTCTGAATAACTGTAAAAATTCTTGGGATTTTTTTACTTTTATTTTTTTTAATATTTTATTTGTTTATTTGACAGACAGTGAGAGAGGGAATGCAGCAGGGGGAGTGGGAGAGGAAAAAGCAGGCTTCCCGCTGGACAGGGAGCTGGATGCGGGGCTGGAGCCCTATGTGGGGTTTGGGGCTCGATCCCAGGACTCTGGGATCATGACCTGAGCCAAAGGCAGACACAACTGACTGAGCCACCCAGGTGCCCCAACAGTTCTTGGAATGTTCATGCCAGGAGGTGAAATCTGTTGCAAGTCTGAATTTATATGGTTGGGGATGCCTGGCCATTAAGGAGAACATTTCTTTTTTACGTAGAGCGTAATGAATGGCATTTTTTTTTTTTTTTTTACGGCCCAAGGTTTTAATCAGGTAAAGACATGACTGTCAACAAAATAAAGCTATTGTTGCAGTCCTTCCTACTAGAGTCTATTTACTGTTCTTTATTCGTTAAAATTTAATTTTCTTATATGTGCTGGTTTCTTAGATGGTCCAAAGCCTGGCTACATGAATACTGAAATGTGGTCCATCACAAACCTCCAGCATTTTCCGCAGAAAAGATAAGAGGCAACTTTTAGTTTCTTTGATTACAAATATCAATCCTTTTTCTCCACGCTAGTACACGTGATGTTTCACCCCCACACTCTGGCTCTATTAGAAAAGATCTTTTATTTCCAAATAACAGCAGTGATTTGCAAAGCCGATCATCAGAATCATCTTTTTAAAATTATAGATCACTAGCCACACCAGCCACGAGTTGATGGGCAAGATGGACCCTGATGATTTTGACTTAAGGCGCATTTGAAAACCACTGACTTGAATTGTGTGCCTGTGTCCTCAAGGAATGTGCATTTAAATAAGTTACATGGAATGTAGGGTAGGGGGTGATCTTCATGTAAATATAGAACAAAGGTAAATGGTATAAAAGCAGAAAAGTGGAGAACTACTATTTTTCATTAACAGAAAAGCTAAAAAATGAACATACAGACAGACATATTCGAATGAAAATACAAAGTGCATTTTGAAGTATAATTAACTTACTTAGATTATTTGTTATTTTGGATTATCAACAATACCATCCCATTAGCTCTGACTATAGAAAGACTACCGTTAAAACAATATTCCACTAGTTCTCATTTCCAGATGGTCCTATATCACAGAATACAATGAGGAAAAGATATATTCAAAACGAACAAGAACTATCAACTTATGTGGGCATAAGTTAATCACCAATTGAAGCTGATCATTTTCTTTTAGATCCAGTTTTCCCAACCCTAAAAAAAAAATAACAACTTTAGATAATAACAGTTATACCATCTGCAAAGTTATACTTCTCCAAACAAAAAGAATAAGAAAAAAAATTCCAATAAGGCACTGAACTGCTGTCACTTGCTTTCTGACCGCCAACTTTTTTGTTTTGTTTTAAACTAGTAAAAGGTTACATCAAAAGATGACACAGAATCCAATCCAAAAAGATTGGACCCCAAAAGGCACGGCTCAAACCGCTGATTTGGAATGCTCAAAAGGCGTTCTATTCATTTGCCTTCCCCCAAAGGCCCGTTCAGTATTTAAGGACATTTGCTGTACATTATACAAAAGGACCTGCAGGCTGAGGTGAATAAAGCTCTCCACAAAGCCAAAATGTAAACCTGGAAAATGGATTATGACCGCACGTCACTTACACAGATAGGACATAAGACCCTCAGCCAGGCCAAGCTTCAACAATACCGTTACACCAAAAGACCAGCCCTTCGGGGAACCCTCTACCTAAACCCATTCTCAGACAAAGGCCAAAGCACATTCAGTGGGGACAAAAAGAAACAGAAGAAAATATTACCAGAAAGGACTAGTTACAAAGAGGAACAAACCTGGACTCTTTACTCACCATTTTAATACTGCCGCCAACTATAACAGATTAAAATCTGTACACACGACATCGTGGAAAAAGTCCCAAAATGCAATAGTTTCGGCAAAAGAAGGTACTGACTAAGGATTACTACAATTAACATTGCTACAATAAAAACAATGGCAAACAGGGATTTGGCACCACATTTACAAAGTAAAAGCATGCATTGTTAATACACTTTAGATGTTTCCCAACACAAAAGGCCATGGAAGATGGAAAACAAGGGGCATCTTTTACAGAACTCCCTATGACTCAGACAAACAAGCAAGAACCAAAGTGGTCAATTTAGTAGATCTGTAGCAGCAAAGTCACTGTTTCTGTTTGGAATTTAGCAATTTGCATTTCTAATCAACAGCTGCCCCGGGTGTGTCTGTATCCAAGAAGCTAACTTTACATACTACATCAGCATTTACCTAGTAATTTGGTAATCAGCATAAACCAGGTTAACCTTAAACCATAAGCTTAAACAAAAGTTAGAGAGCTAGAATCCTATTATAGAACTCTCCAATGTAATTACCACTTAGAAACCATAATGGTACTTTGAACAGGAGAGTAACGTAAATTTCATCCAAAAAAGCTATAATCATAGCCCCAATAACCATTAAGAATTAAGTAATTATGGAAATATTATGTTCTGACCATACCAAAAGTTAAAAACAAAGAGTTCCTACTAAGAGGAAAATTTTTAAGATGATTTGGCCACATCATGTGCATAGTTACGGTTGTGTTTTAATAAAGATTCTTTTGCAAACAAAGAAATAAAATTTAGTCACGTTATTCTCTCGATGAAACAAAAAAACCCTTAAAAATGAACTACTGGTGGTTTGTTAAGGAGGAAAAAAAGAGTAAGCTACATATTAAAGTTCTGGAATGCAGCACCTCAACTTCACATCGGCCCTAAACATTTGAGATTATAAAATCCAAGTGAGGTCTTGATGATCAAATCATACTTTACAGCTGTTCCAATTCCAATGTCTGACTTTAGCATCTCGTGTCAATTAAGAGTTCCCTAATACAGAAGATTGTGCTAAAGAGTGCTAAAATTCTGCATGCTGCTGCCATTCCCTGGTCCCGTTCATGCTTGTAGCTGCCCAATGAGACAGCAAAAGAAGTCTGGTCTCAACACTCCACACTGTAATAACTAGAAAAGAAGAACATCCTTAATTAGAAAAGTTTACAAAGTCAAGAGACATCTTTACAGCACTAGAACTAAATTGCCTGAAGTTTTACCTTTTATTAACATCCAACCCTCTTCAGTAAAGTCCACATTCCTTTAAGTTGTTTTTAATGATGACATCTGTAACAGCATCAAAAACAAACTGCACATTCTTGGTGTCTGTGGCACAGGTGAAGTGGGTATAGATCTCCTTGGTATCTTTTCTTCTGTTCAGATCTTCAAACTGGCACTGAATATAAGCAGCTGCTTCTTCATATGTATTGGAACCTGAGGCGGACACCCAATATTCTCAGTTCAAGTCATTAAAGCTGCCTGAATTTAACTATCAGGCCATCACCACTTACTTATATGAAGAGAGGGAATATAACCCAAAGGAATATAAGACAGATTTATTTCTGTAATCATTAGGTTTTTCCTCTAATCATTAGATTTTTCTTGAGAGCAGACACCAAGTAAAACAAAATCATCACACAGAAAGAGCTAGGGAAACAAAACTTTTTCTTTTTCCCCTTTCATTTAGATATTTCAGCTAAAAAACCTAGAATGCATAAAAAGAAACTAGAGAAGCAGGAAACTGAGTTGCTAGAACACAACTGTTTAAAAGGTGAGAGAGCCTGTGCTCCTTGTTATGATCGTGAAATAAAACAATTCAAAAGAGTTAATCATGCTTCTTTTCAAAAGCATATCAATTTTAAGGGGCTTAGCTTCAGAACCTTATGGCAATAATATGATGAAAGGAAAACTAGTACATGTAAAAGGGAAAGGAGCCCGAATTATACACTTTAAAATGTGTTTTTATAAAAATAAATAAATAAAATGTGTTTTTGTGACATATAAATTACATCTCAATGAAGCTGTTATTTTTTAAAGGTGTGGTATCTCAAAAGTAAACCTTATTTTCAACATTTGTAATTAACACTCCTAACCATAAGCTTCCTACACCATATCTACCTACACCATCTACCTGTGAGCCTTCAGAAGAGCCCTAGAAACTGACTGAGAAATTGACTACAGAACCAGGAAACCTGGACAAAGAAAACACACAAGACTTTTATTCCTGTAAACTAGAGGCTGTTTTCAACAAATAACATCTGTGAAGTTAAGTGACATTAAGCATGACAACAAATACCAACAGCTAAGTGGTTAAAAAAAGACTAAACAAAGAAAAGCTTAAGAAAGAAAGGAATGTTATTTAAAGAGAATAATAAAGGGAGATGGCTTAAATTGAAGTGAAACTTATGTAACATACAGTAAGACATTTTAATGTGTACAATACAGTGGCATTTGGTATATTCACAATGTTATGCAACCAGAACCTCTCTCTAGTTTCAAAACTTTTTCATTAACCAGGAAAACACCCCATGACTATTAAGTCATCATTCCTCATTCCCCTCATTCTAACCACCCCCCCTTCTCCTGGTAACCACCAACTAACCTGCTTTCTGTCTTTATGGATTTGCCTATTTTGGATATATCATATAAAAGCAATCACAAAAATGTGACCTTTTGTGTTCGGCTTCTTTCACCGGGCATAACATTTACGAGGTTCATACAAGTAGGAGCATGCCTCAGTACTTCATTCCTTTTTATAGCTGCGTGATATTCCATGGTATGGAATTCCGACTGCTTATAAATCTTGCTCCATCAATTATATCCACTTTTTACAACTTCTCTTTTGCTATAAAATCTCACCACTAAGCCGACGAACATTCTTCAATCTTTCTTTCTTCTGTAATCCAAGTTGCTTAAGAGTAGGCTATACTGGTATCATTTCTCTACTTCCCACTCAGAAACTCCCACTATGCTCACTGACAACTCCTCTCAATAACACTCATGATCTCCTGGACTGCTAATTCCAGAGGCCATTTTTCAATGTGTATCTTACTTTATGTTTCTGCACACAACATTGCTGATCACCCCTCACTTCTAAATTTCTTAGTTTTTGATACTTTGGCTCTCCTAGTTTTTCTCTTTGTATCCAATATAGACCTTTCTTTTTCTCCTGCCAACAGAGTCTGGTATTTTCTCTCATTCTATCCATGGTCTTTCTGTCCTCATTCTAGAATATCAGCCCTCATCATCTCATCCATTTCCATGTTGTATTTATACATGATCTCAAATCACTATGTCTAACCCTCAACCACTCACAAAGCACCAAAGCCACATATATATCTGCCTATTAGATACCTCCACCTGGACGTTCAACGGATACTTCGAAATCAACATTTCTAAAAATCAATTCAGGTCACAGCACCACCAGCAGCCAATCAAAGGAGAACTTTGGTAGTACTCTTCCCATTTCCTTACCCTAGCTATACTCTTTCACTTTATTACAGAAAGCTTTACAGTGCCTGCTCAGCTAACAAGAGTTCTCCTTCCCTGAATATACCCAACTCTGATCTAAAGGTTATAGTGGTGCAACAATGGCATTCATGTTTGTGTCCCTGACCTTGACTGACTGACTGGGCTAAGGATTTTTGCCTGCCTTAACCTTGGCCAGAATCTCTCTCCTAGGAATTTGAACCTGGGGCCAACCAGTTTCAGTGTAGCCTGGTCTTTATTTTTTTTAAGATTTTATTTCTAAGTAACCTTTACACCCAATGTGGGGCTCAAACTTATAACGCTGAGATCAAGAGTCACATGCTCTACGTGACTACCAACTAAGCCAGCCAGATGCCCCTAACCTGCTCTTTTAAATGCAGGAGAGATACTGTAGCACTGAAAGCTGTTAAGGAGAGAGAGAAGAACAAAGATGCACAGAGAGAAGGAGAAAAGAGAGGAAGGGAAAGAAGTGCTTCCAGGGTCCTTGACAGCTTTCTATTTCCAAGTCCTAAACTCCTTTTTTTTTTAAAGATTGTATTTATTTATTTGACACAGAGAGAGAGACAGCGAGAGAGGGAACACAAGCAGGGAGCGGGAGAGGGAGAAGCAGGCTTCTTGCTGAGCAGAGAGCCCGATGCGGGGCTCGATACCAGAGTTCTGGAATCATGACCCGACCTGAAGGCAAATACTTAAGGACTGAGCCACCCATATCTTAAGATATGGCTGCATTCTTGCCCTTCCCTTCTAGGATATATCCCTGTATCTTCACCCCCCAAAAAAGTTTTTATTTGCATCCTAAGAGACTCCTTATTAATTCAACTCCCCCACTATCTATCTTTATTGCCATTAATGGCATATCTTTCTAAAGCACAGTTTTCACTACATCATGTACCTCAATCAAAATCCTTCAATAGCTCCCCACTATCTCAGCATCAGATACAAGGTCCTCCATGAGCATCCCTGTCCATCACTCCAACGACTCCTTCCCACCACATTAAGCTCTGGTAATACCAAATTCCTTCTAGGTTCCAAAACAGATCATGTCATTTTTCTTTTAACAATTTCTTTTTTTAAAAAAATAAATGAGGGGCCTGAACTCATAACCCTGAGATCAAGAACAGAGCTGAAATCAAGAGTAGGACACTCAACTAACTGAGCCACCCAGGCACTCTTCATGTCATTTTTTTTTTTTTAACCTCCGTATTTTCACATATGCTATTCCTTCTTCCTAAAATGCTTTTAATCCTCTGTTTGCCTGGTGGTTTCTAATTCATCCTCTCATTAACTCACTGAAAAGTATCATTTCCTCTAGAAAAAAGAGGACACTGAACCCACAGCAGTAACCTCTTCTTCTGTTAATGGGCATTTCCTACTATAATGAAATTCTTTGTGTGTCCCTCTCTCTACAACTTGTGTCTTAAGTGCAATGACGGCATCTTATCCTTGTATTTTTTTGAACATACATAGACCAAATTTTGATTTTTATCTTTCTCTCTTTTCCTCAAAAAATGAGGACAGAAATACAAAATAAACACAGTAAACTTGATTATGTCTGGAGTAGTACTTTAGACTGAAGGGGTCTTAATCACATGCTTAACATTAATACCACTATCACTGAACACTCTGCATAAGGATGTACATGCACCGTTCAAAACAAAAGGCAGGTGTAGGAATGTCACTAAAGTGTTGATCTAAGATGTATATCTCCAACAAAGTCGTTCACGATCCCTTACCCGTGTATTCTGGATAACAGATAGTTAATGCACTCCTCTTTATTTTTTCCTCAAAAAGGTCTTTCTTGTTGAGGAAGAGAATGATTGAAGTGTCTGTAAACCATTTGTTGTTACAAATGCTGTCAAACAGTTTCATGCTTTCATGCATTCGGTTCTAAGGGGGGAAAAAAAGGATGTCAATAGCAAAAAGTAAAAGTGGATGAACTGTTAATGAAAAAACAGACCAATAAGTTTTAGAAGCACTGAATGGCACGCGTGGAAATAAGCTAGACACTGATAACACAAAAGCTAAGTCAGTCCTCATTTTCCTAGGAATTCTTGGAGGCTGGGAGCTGGGAAGAAGACTGGCTAACAAGAGGACTTAACCCTGCCTCAATGCGCTGTCCTATCACTTAAGAATTAGTCGGGCATGGAGCAGTATTTTAAAAATCTAATCCCACAGGGGAAAAAAATAAGGACTCAAGATTTGGTTCAATGAGCAAATGGATACACAAAATCTTCCCAAGAGTTATTTTACACTCCCCGGCTATATTAACCAGGCTTTTTACCAGAAGATCCAACATACCATCTCCTCATCCTCAGCCAGAACAAGGTCATAATCACTGAGGGCCACACAGAAGATAATTGCTGTCACTCCCTCAAAACAGTGAATCCACTTTTTTCGTTCTGATCTTTGGCCACCTACATCAAACATCCTGAGTAAAGGGAAAGAATGCACAAATTCAGCAAGGTCACAAATACACCTCTCCCTAAACTGAAACGGTTAGGGAACCTCCCACTATTGCATATTCAAAACCCCATTTATAATAGAAAAGACAAACAAGGAGCCGATACAGTGTAGTCAATCTAATACTCTGTGGTTAAAAGTAAAGAGAACAACATGAAAAAATAAAATCTAGGAATAATCAAAATTCTCATTTTAGATAAGTCGTTGTGCCTCCTCTCTATCAAAGCTTGTATCAGGTGTGCCAAAAGTCAGCAGAATAAGCACCGAAATGGATTAAAGGAGGGGGGGAAGACAGGAAAAATGAAGAGCTGAATAATACAACTTAAGGTAACAACAAGAATACTAATATTTATTGTTTACCATGGTGCCAGACATGATCCTAAACACCGAGAGTATACTAACTCATTTGACCCTCACAACGCTCCTGTAAGTACTATTATCTCCAGGGCACAGATGAAGAAACTGACGCACAGGTATGTTAAGTACTTAAGGCACACTACTAACAAACGGGCGGGCACTGGGGCTCTGAACCCAAGCACTCTACCTCCAGCACCCAGGCTCTTAGCCACAACACCTTCTACCCCTCAAAATGCTTTACCTCATTAGTTACAGAGAACAACGAAAAATAGAACTCTCCAACTTGCATTGTGCTTCCAAAGTTTGTTTTCCTTACTTTTTAACTTTCTTTCTTTTTTTTTTTTCCCCCCAAAATTAAGGTATGGTTGAGATATGTTTCCTTACTTTAGGGAAAAAATATTTTAGAGATTAATTATGGGGGAAAAAAGTAAATTATATTTCAGGGTAGGACTCTAAGAACCCAATAGCTAAAAACAAAACGTAACCAGCATTTCCCAACTCTACGTCTTATTTGAACCTAATTCATAACGACAAAGCCTCGGCCGTTCACAAACTTATGTTCCACTGCAGATTAGTTTTAGTCCACCACTCTTGTCTGCGGGGCTTACTTGATATCCCGGCTCAACTCCTATACTTCTGTCAACAGTGTCCTCATCTACCTCCTACAGTAAGAGGAACACCTGCAGTACTTTGTCTTTTAGCTGGTACCAGCATCTGAGGTGTGCATACAAATGAGTAGATACTCCGAAGATAGACGTCTGACGATGAGAACAAAATTTTAAAAGGTAAACTTTGCCAAGCGGTTTAGTATGTCAGATCTAAAGTGACTCAGGGTCTATTTCCAAAGAATTTTTCCCTGGAGATTGAGAGATATTTCTCAATGTATGTTTGAAAGAGAATAGTCATCTTATCTCTTTATGACCCAGTCTTTTCTTTTGGTTGATCTAGCACAGTTTTTTTCAGCCTTTGGGCATGACACCTGGAATGATGCAGTCACAGGCTGGCTTCTATAGAGGGTCATATTATAGGTTTTAGGAAAGCGATCATCATATATATCACTATAGAAGTCTTTCAAGGGGAGACAGACACACTGGTACACTGATAATTTCAATTTACCCCTCCATTTTTTTTTTTACAAAGTCCATAAAACCAGTAGAATACTGTGACGTCCCCAAGGTGGGCTTTTAGCACATATTAACATTTACAGTATAATTCACTAACAGAGCAACATTTTATAAACATTACCTCATAACCGAGAGGCAAGTAAGCAATTACACAATGCCTTGCATATAGTAGATGCTCAATAAATGTTTGAATAAATGGATAGTGGTTCTGCCTAGAGAGAAGAGGAAAAGGAAGAAGTAATAGTACTTCATAACAAGATATCTACATACCAACAATAAAGTGGGTGCAGCACTTGAACTAGATCTGGCTGTTGACCCTGACATAAGACCGACAAGATTTACCCAACTAAAGATCACTCTATGAGAACATCCACAAGAATGCTTCCCACACTAAATAAAGTGCACCACATTTCAGTATAAATGGATTACTAATCTTACGGTACACAAAAAGACATCTCATTCTTACGGTGCATGGGTGATAAATTCATACGGCTTTTGCTACTCTAGCTAAATAAACTCATCAGTGCTAAAGATAAGCAGCTCTTCTATTCCACAAATATTCAGCTGAACTGCTATTTTCCTGCACCATGTTTCTGGCCTGTTTTGGTTTACTGAGATTTCAAGACCTCCAGTGGTATCTAGTACTACCTAAACTTTGTGTGGATTTCACAAATTCTGTGAAGCAACTGTTTTCAGAGAAAAGAACACAGAGAAGCTCTGAGCTAGAAGTTAAATTTGTGTGCAACGGTGCTGAGTGTCACAGACCACATAGGAGCGTAGTGAGGCAGCTGGAACAAACGTCATATAGTGAAGGGGAAAAGTTTACCCCTAATCTCAAAGGTCACAAAAGCAGAAAGCAGGAACCAAAAATACAGTTCTAATATTTACAAAAGTCTATTAACGCAGAGACAAGCTGAAGCCTATTTTAGAATGACTAATGCTTATCAGAAAGTTCTTTGTATTCGTGTACTACAATCTTCTCTCTCTAAAACCACCACTTGTTATACGTCATCATACTTCCCCAAAATACCTCTATTGCCATAGCCATTTTCCATTCTATACTACACTGAGAACTTGGTTGTACATGATACTGTGCACAAATCGGTCCAAGAGCCATAACAATATTAGCTCCATGCCATTAAACCTAAATGCACTTCAGTAAGGATCAACACTGGTGAGTAAAGCATTTCTATTTAAATATCAAAATGGCAGAACAAAGCCACATCACTAAGTATCTATCCTTAGTACTGTTGTTACCCTTCTAAACAACAAACATTCAATACCTGTTTTGACGATTCCAACAAAAAAGCAGCTGAAAAGAATAAAATTAAAAATAAAATAAATTGATAATTATTGATATTTACAATTTAATTTTGAATTTAAATTCCTCCAAATGGACAAAAATATTTGATGCTATTTTGGAGAAAGAAGAAAGGCTTGGGTCCCCATTAAGTTAAAACATTCAAATACCGGCTAATGAATAGGATGGTAGGTTTTTAAACCAAAGAATACTGCCTAGAGAAATTTTACCCTGATTAAGAGATACAAACTAATGGAAAGATATTTGTCTTTCGCACATCTAGCAAAAAGGCTAATGACTTACTTGAAGTATAGGTCTTTGAAGGTGAAATGCGTTTCCACAATGCCTGTGGTCTTCACTCTTGTCCGCAGGACATCTTGCTGAGTTGGAATGTAGTTGGTTTGGGATATTCTATCCAAATCATTTAGGTAACTAAATAAAGAACACATTTATTATTACCTGGTGAAGCCAACTATATATACAGCAAAACGACAGACTAAACTAGTTTCTTGCCAAAAGTAGATTCTGAACCTGTCACTAACAAAATCAGAACAAAATCAGAGCTTCAGTATCACAGAAATGATAATGAGAAAAAGTGTGAACCTAGCATAGGACAATTAAAGTAGCTACACAAAAGTGGTTTTAATTCTACCAAAATTAAGCTGTGACGGCCAATTAAAAGCAAACAAATATGGAAATGTCATTCTTTTTTTTTTTTTAGATTTTATTTATTTATTTGACAGAAAGAGAGATCACAAGTAGGCAGAGAGGCAGGCAGAGAGAGGGGGAAGCAGGCTCCCCGCTGAGCAAAGAGCCCGATGTGGGGCTCGATCCCAGGACCCTGAGATCATGACCGGAGCCGAAGGCAGGGGCTTTAACCCACTGAGCCACCCAGGCGCCCCTGGAAATGTTATTCTTATTATAAAAAGATTTCTGGGGCGCCTGGCTGGCTTTTAGTCAGTAGAGCATGTGATTCTCGATCTCTGGGTTGTGAGTTCAAGCCCCATGTTGAGTGTAAAGATTTCTTAAAAATAAAAACCTTGAAAAAAATCTTGAGAGGGAAAAAAAAAAAGATTCTTGAAAATTAATGCTAAATACTGAACCAACTGTGTATTGCATAGTACAAAAACCAAACCAAACCAAAAGCCCTCAGACATTTAAAGTTAATGGGTCATTTGTATGTTCTGACATTTGATAGGACATTCGAGAATGTTGTTTGAATTACTAAAATTAAAAAAAGAACTATGTTCAATACGAATGAGTATTTCCTGTTTTCATTCATGAAACAGAAAAGGTGTGGTTTTTTAAAGATCTAAATCAAAAAGAAACTGTAAATACTTCCAAAGAAATTTAATTTATTCAGTGAAATAATTAAAAGACTGCTTCAAAGCTAAATTAATTTTTTTAAGCTAAAAAAACTTTTTATTGGTAACTTCAGGATTCCTAAAGATTTTTTGGCCAGAAAACTGAAGAACAGGTTGCACTATTATAAGTGAATCATTAACAAGCTTCTACTAAGTACCACCATTAATGTTAAGGAATCAGTCAAGCCTCGATCAAACATTATGGAAAAAACCTCTATAAGTCACATGTTGTCTGGTGTAGTTAAAGGATTCAGAGCCTGGGGGGCCTGGGTGGCTTGGTGGGTCGAGGCCTCTGCCTTCAGCTCAGGTCATGGTCTTGGGGTCCTGGGATCAAGCCCCTTGTCGGGCTCTCTGCCCAGCGGGGGAGCCTGCTTCCCCCTCTCCCTACCTCTCTGCCTACTTGTAATCTCTCTAACAAATAAACAAACAAACAAACAATCTTTTTTTAAAAGAAGGATTCAGAGCCTAATGAATATATGATAAAAAAATAATAAGAATATAGCTTTTATGACTATTGGGAGAATTTTTGAAACTACCAACATATGCAACTAAAAAATATTTAAAAATGGGCAAGAACCCTGAAATGTTTCTAAAGTTAATTTTTCATTCAAGATTAACTAAGTTTTTCAAATATAAATTAACTCCTTCCTATTACAATTTAAACAAGAATGAAGGGTAGGAAAATAGAATATTGTTGAAAATACCTTACTGCCTAAAAGTGTCCTAAATTAGTACAGAGCTAGCTACAGTTACCAAGAACTCACCAAGTCCCCAATAGGCACACTAAAAAGTACATTCTGAGTATAGGTCTTTATAAATAAACATGTTGTAAAAGAAGCAAAATAGGACATCATGTAAGAGCTTTGCTCAAGTATTAATTACGAATTCTCTCAAACTATGTAACACTTAAAAGAGAATTTCCTTGACAAACAGATGCTTTGACTTCCTTTGAAGACTCAACATTCTCTTTCGGTACAAAGTCTACTATTATGATCTGGCAAGATCTGGCAAAAGCTCTATTAGTGGTGACTGGTACCAGAGACATCCACAGTGCAGCCCAGCCACAGAGCTGGGTGCATAAAAAAGGATATCACAATTCTAATTTCCCTCACTAGCTGGCAATTAATGCAAAGTTCTTATGCAGTGGGAACAGCACTGGAGGAGATCCAGGATCCAGCTGCAAAAGATTTCTCTCCTCTTTCACTTACTTATTATAAACTACTATGGAGCTACTTTTCATGGTGCCAATTCTCCCATTTACATTCCAAGAGGCAACGTTTTTCTCCAAGTCATACAAATTGACCAAGGGCTGCATAACCCTAAACTGAAACCATCCTTACATGGATGCTATGGAGTTCTAAGTGTCTGTTACTTAAACATTCTGTTAAAGACAGACCCTAAACTTTCTTAGGGCCACCCAATTATTTTCAGGTTACGGAAAAATTACTTACTATGAAGCAGAATCATTGAGCTGATACTCCCTGGATCTGCTGAAGCAAGCTTGCACCCCACCGTCTCGCCATAAGCGTTTAATCACTCCCGCTAGCTCTGGAGTCATGACCCCTTCTTCAGCACTGCCAGCCAAAACAAATAATTGCCGGGCATCATCCTGAAGAAAGCAGTTAAGAGAGACAAATGATTCTCCACTTCTTAAAGACTTGACAAGAGTCTCTCCAAAACACAAGCACATTATATGTTTCGTTATTTTAAGAGAAGTATTAGAGAGACACTTGCAGGCAGGGCAGTCTGAGAGAATTACAATGCAATCGTTCACTGCACCGTGGTTACGAGTGCAGAGCTGAGCTGAGAAATGAGCTCAGTCCCCCGACCACATACCACCATCTCCTAAAAAGATCTCTTCTGACTGGCCTACAAATCTCCACCCTACTTACTCATGATTTTTTTTTTTTTAAATTTATTTATTTGACACAGAGAGAGAAGAGGGGGCAAGCAGAGGGAGAGGGGGAAGCAGGCTCCCTGCTAAGCAGAGAGCCCAATGCGGGGCTCGATCCCAGAACCCTGGGATCATGACCTGAGCCAAAGGCAGATGCTTAACCGACTGAGCCACCCAGGTGCCCTTACTTATGATTTTTTGACAGAAAAACGGATAGGTTTTTCTGATAGGCCTATGTAACACATTCCTATTAAAGGAAGCCTACAATAAAAACAGAAATGAAAAAACTAGCAAGTAAGAGTTTGTAAAGTCTAAACACGTGAGCGAGAGTAAAATATTAATTGAGTTTAAGTAAAAAGTGTTCTCTTCCCCCTTCAGCTCAGACAGAGGAACAAGAAGAAGAGGAGACTGAGTTATTTAAGAAGGATGAAAGCCAAGTGAGGGAAATAAATCCCTCAGGGAAAAATTCAGTTTCTAGATTCCCCAGGGAATAATAATCCTACAAATAAGGGGGGGGGGGGAGATAGTAAGAGGAATAGAACATTACAAAGAGATTTGATCAAAAGTCATGAGTCAAAAAGCTCTGTAAGTGTCTAGTTTTTTGGTTTTTTTTTTTTAAAGATTTTATTTATTTATTTTAACAGAGAGAGAACACAAGCAGGCAGAAAGGCAGGCAGAGGCAGAGAGAGGAGCAGGCTCCCTGCAGAGCAAGGAGCCCGATGCGGGACTCGATCCCAGGACGCTGGGATCATGACCTGAGCCGAAGGCAGCTGCTTAACCAACTGAGCCACCCAGGCGCCCCTGTAAGTGTCTAGTTTTAAAATCTAAAACGTGAGCTGTAAAGAGGACAGAAAAGGGCTATGCAAACTGATAATTTTGCTTTATTCTACCCACCCTTACTTGTCAGATAGTTTAAAATAAACCTAGACCCCAAGGAAGGAAAGGAAAAAGGAAAGGTAAAAGGAAAAAAGGGAAAAGGGAAAAGGGAAGGGAAAAGACAAGGGAAGGGGAGAAGGAAGAGGGAGGGAAGGGGAAGGGAAGGGAAGAAAGAACAAACAAACAAACTTGGTGCCGGGCTGTCTCAATCAGTAGAGAGTGCAACTCCGTATCTAGGGGGCTGTCAGTTCAAGCCCTACTCTGGGTGAAGAGATTACTAAGAAAAAATAAATAAAATCTTTAAAAAACCCAATAAATCCAATCTCATATGATGCTTTCCCCACCTCAAATGTGGTATCTTTGGGCCTCAAGGAGAGTTCCAAAGAACTATTAAAATGCAGATACTAAAAAGTACCTATGGGGGTAAAGAAAAAGTAAAGGGGGAAGAGGAGCAATCGGTTGTATCCTAAGTGGTCATTAGGACAATAAACTAGCAAACAAAAAGCATTTCCAACAACAGGCGAAATCACATCCCGAAACTCCTAAGACTTGCGTGTTCCCAAAACTCATGCACCCACCTAAGCAAAACAAAACAAATCGAACCGTTGTGCGCTCCAGTTAACACTGCCACACTCGGGGTCTTCTGCCAAATGACAGCCCTCCTTTGTAAGGTGCTTCCCTGCATTCTTTCTAGTAATACTTTTTATGTTCAGCACTCTCTAAGAAACTTCATCTAACGCCTATATTCCCTTCTTCTCCTTTCAGAGATAAGAATGTTAAATAAAGGAACAAATGATTGAGGAAAGTTGAAAAATTACACCAGCTGGCAAACATACTCAATACTGAGCATGTCCTTCTATGTATATAGTACAGTGCTTTTTTTAACATGTGAAGACATTTTAGTCCATTATGATATTTGAACTATACTCATATAGCTATTCAAAAGCCTCAAGAAGCATTACTATTTTAATAGCACAATTTTAGTTTTAGAAACTTTAAAATAGAGAGAGAGCTACTGCTACATATTTCTGCTGTTCTGACTTTATAAACACAGTTTTAAGCAGAAGCACTTTTCCCTTACCACTTAATCTCTTGCTTCTCCACAATAAACCCTCTCTTGGCCTTTAAGGAGGCCCCTCTTTACAATGAACTTCATACCTCCACCCTTTAGCAGATATGAAAAAGCAACCTACCCCTCATCTGGCTCTATTCTTGTCCATTCATACTCTAACCAACCATATGAAACTAGACAAGTATAAGTGAGGAACTAGAAATAGAAACCTTCACATATGGAGGAAAAAAAAAGAAACTTCAAAAAATTACACAGGGTGGTAGATTAGGTTCAGTTGAAACTGGAAAGCTTGGTGACTCAGGAGGCCTAACAGGAATTACGGGATGCTGACTGCATCTGGTGATAAAGGAGTGCTAGGATCCAAGACGGATGACACTCATTTGATAAAGGGAAGAAATGAAAGGAGGGGGCATGCAAGGGTCTGAATGTCTGCGTCCCTCCAAAATTCACATGCTGAAATCACAAAGCCCAATGTCATAGTATTAGGAGATGGGGCCTTGGGGAGGTACTACGGTCATGAGGGTGGAGGCCCCATGAATGGGATCAGTGCCCTTAAAAAGGCAGTCCTGAGAGCTCCCTTCTCCTTCTGCCGTGTGAGGACACAGTGAGAAACCCACGACTGAACAGGGCCCTCACCTGACCATGCTAGCACTCTGACCTCAGACTTGCAGCCCCGAGAAGTGGACACACTAAACATCTGTTGTTTACAATCTACTAAGTGTGTGGTGTTTCGTACAGCAGTGCAACTGCACAAAGACAGAAAATGTCAACTGTACTGGGGACAAAGTAGTGTGAGGACCCAAACATTAATAACAACCAATTTGACAATGGAAAGAAAAGAAAGGTGGGATGATCGAGACATGTGAAGGAGGACAGACAGTGAGAAATAAAAAAGGAAGAGACGAAGAGAAGGCATGAATAACTGAGATGGAAAAAAAGCCAACGAAGAGAGGGAAGGGACTAAATACAGTAGCACGGGCCAGCTACTGGATCGGGCGAACACAACAGACGTAATTAGGTGACAGCGAGGGATGAGAAAAGGGAAGAAAGGAAAAGGAAAGAAAAGCAGGAGGTAGACAAAGGATGGAAAGACGTAAGACAGAAATGCATTGTTTATTCTTGGATTCGCTATCCTATTTCCCCCTCTCAGAGACTTAGAAAAATAAAGTCTCTAATTGTGACGCAGCACCTTTTTTACAAAAACATAAAAGTTGTGTCTCACACATTTCCTTGTCCCCTCTTCTGCTGCTCTTCTCTCTAATCATTTTACATTTACATTTTACAATTTTACATTTTACATTAAACACCCCAGCCCCTCTTCCCTTATTTCACATCTAGGATTCCTAGTCAAATACCATCCAGTTATAACCACTCTTCTGTGCTTTTTCCCATCAACAATGTCCCCACTTGTTTACTGAATATTAATTTGCATTAATAATAGCTTGTTAATTGATAAATTGAAAGCAGCTAAGGTTCCTAAGCTACTTCACAGACACATATAGGCTTTGCCTTTCCAGGCAGTCTCCCCAAGTCACTTCCTTTTATTGTCCACAGCACCTAAGAATGACGCTCTGAACACAGCTGATGACTCCCTTAGTTCTAGGAAATCATTCCATACATTCCCGGCCTTCTCTTAGGAGTACAGCCGGAGATATAAAATATCTCCTGCCTTCATTTTGGCCCTCTCCCCACTGCATCAAACATCCTAATTTACAAACAGGAACTTCATGGCACACTAAGTATTATAATTAATCAACACAACTTTTGAATATCTGACATGTGCAACAATTATCCTAGGACATGGTATAATCGAATTGTATAGGTTATTGTCCAATGTAGTACAAGGATATGGTATTTTTCGGGCGCCTGGGTGGCTCAGTGGGTTAAAGCCTCTGCTTTTGGCTCAGGTCATGATCTCAGGGTCCTGGGATCAAGCCCCGCATCAGACTCTCTGCTCAGCAGGGAGCCTGCTTCCGCCCACCCCCCTTTGCCTGCCTCTCTGCCTCCCTGTGATCTCTCTCTGTCAAATAAATAAATAAAATCTTAAAAAAAAAAAAAAAAAAAAGGATATGGTATTTTCGAATACCTAAAAATTGTCCTTAAAATTTTGACTTAGTGTTCATATCTTTTTCAGTATTTCCGGAGACTGAAATTTGCCTTTTATTTTTACACCGCAGAAAGCAGAGCTATCTCTTTTAGATTATTTCAATTTACTAGCATTTGTTACTATAAGACAGTGCTATAATAGAAGTGAATAAAAAATGGCTATCACAGAAACCTACAGGCTATCCACACAATCCCATTTCCTTGACTCCTCTTTATGGTGGTAATCTAGTATCTCCTAAAGGAGATGGCTAATCCTTCTCAAATGAGCACACAGTACTTTGCTACATCTTATCTTGTTGAAATCCATTTCCCTAAAAGATGAAACAAATTTTGCTTAACCCATCTACTAAAAGAAAGTAAGTGAAGAAGAAATGAGAAACACTTACTGCTCTGGCAGCTTCCCCAAAATCAATCTTTAGCCGTCCCATGGCTCTTATGATTGCAATGATGGACTGTATAGTATTGCTGTACACAACTACTTTATATTGTTTACATTCTTCCTCTGAATAGCCATCCTCATGAATGATTCTTTAAAAAGAAAACCACAAATCATTACCATGGACCTAAAAAAAAGGACACTATGGATTTTCATGCATTATGAGGAAATGTGGTTTTATAAAAGGCCATGTTCCAACTTACTTCATCTGTTTCACAATAGTACTTTTACCAGATTCTCCAGCACCTGAAAGAAAAGAAAACCAGACTTTGAATTCACTTGTAATCAAACACAAAGTATGAAATCAACATGAGTGATAATCCTAAATTAATGGAAACTACAGGTCCTAGGGAAAATTTAGGTGAGGCTATCTAACAAGAAAAACTACTAAGTTTTCCTGATTAGAGTTTTTTACTTTAACATAACTCAGCAACCAAATATAATTCACTAAAAGTAGCCCAGAACCTACTTGATTTTGTGTAAAGTAGGCATGCTCAAGGAGATAAGCAACATAAACACCTCTAGGAACTCAACCTCTACATGAAATATCATGATACAGAAACTGAACATAGGCAAAAATGAAAGGATTCGGTTTTGGCCTATTCACTTTAATTTCTCTGTCAATATCCACAGATCTGAGGAATGTTCCAAGAGCGATCCTTCCAGCCATGTGACAAGTGTTCAAAATAGAAGCAGAGGCACTGTCCCCACTGCTTTTTCACTGCATGTGCTCTCAAGACCACATTTCCCTCATTTGTCAGCTGGAATTGCTTTAATGATCACCAACAGGTCAGCCCAGGAAGTCCTTGGCATTTCACCTGCATTTCCCTAGTCAATTCACTCTCCCACTTTCCAAGATGCCTATTTCACACCACTTCCTCTCTCTCTCTCTCTCTCTCAAGATTTACAAACGCCTTCTCGCTTCTGACTCTCACCTGATGACCCTGCCTCTCTTTTTTGGAAAAATTAAAGCACTCAAAAACCAAATCCACTTGGGGCCCCTGGGTGGCGCAGTTGGTTGAGCGACTGCCTTCAGCTCGGGTCATGATCCCGGAGTACCAGGATCGAGTCCCACATCGGGCTCCCAGCTCCATGGGGAGTCTGCTTCTCTCTCTGACCTTCTCCCTTCTCATGCTCTCTCTCACTCTCTCTCTTTCCTAATAAATAAATAAATAAAATCTTAAAAAAAAAAAAAAAAAACCAAATCCACCAATCTATCTGTACCCCACCCCACCCCCCACTAATATTCTCTACCTTCATCAATGGATGAAGGGTCCCTGCCACTGTCTAAGACTAATCCCTCCAATTGTGCCCTAAACCACCAGATTTTACCTGCTCAAGGTCTTGGGTACTGCAACTATCCCATGTCACCTATATGTGAATTTTTCTCTTCCCACTGGGAAACTCTCATCAGTATAGAAACTTACTTGCTGCATTATCTTGCATTATAAATCAACACACACCCCCACTCCAACCTTTCCTTGACTCCACACATATTCCTCTACCACTCTATTTTCTCTCCTCTTCACAGAAAAACTCCTCTGAGTTGTCTATACTCATGTTTTCCAATTCTGTGCCTCCAATTCTCTCCTTAACCCACTCCAATGAGATATTTATATCCACCACTCTAACTGAAACCACTTCTCATGCTCTCCAACAACTTCCATTTTAACAAACCCATTGATCAATTCTAGGTCCTCATCTTACTCAAACTCTTGAGCAGAATTTGTCCAATGATGATTTCTCCCCTTGAAATGTTTTCTTCACTAGGCAGGCTTCCAGACCCCACAACTTCCTGGTAGGTACCCCTACCCTACTTCTCAGTCTCCTCCCTCCTGTCTCTGAATCTTAAAGGATGTACTATTTGAGCACTCCTTCCCTGGGCCCTTTTCTCTACCTACATTCATTCCCTAAGTCATCTCATCTAATCTCCTGGTCTTAAACACCATTCATAAACTGATAGTAATAGTTAGTATTTAGTGTGTACTGTGTGCCAGATGCTGTTCTAAGCACTCTGCTTTTATTAATTCATTGAATCCTCATAATAACCTGGTGAGGCAAACACTTATTACCTCACCATTTTATAGGTGAGGTAAATGAAGCAGAAAGATGCCAAGTCGACTTGTCCACAATTAAAGTCAGTAAGTGGCAAAGCTGAAATCTGTATTCACAGAATTTGGCTCCAAAACTGTTGTATACTGCCTCTATGCTAATGATTTCCAAATGTATTATTTCTAACCGTGGCTCCAGAGTCATACATCTAAACCACCTACCTGATAAATCTCATTAGATTTCTAAGACGCATCTTAAACTTAAAATGCCCCAAATTGAGTTACTGTTTCCCCATCCTTACCCCTAGACTGTTCCACCCTGTTTTCTCATCTCAGTAAATATCAGCACTTGCCAGTTGCTCAAAAATGGTAGGTCACATGTAACTAATACACAAATGGAATGTGGCACCCACTACCAATATGTATATCAAATATTAATAAAGCTTAATTTTTAAAAAAAAGTATAAATCAGTTGTAACAGTTTCTTCTTGCACCACATGGATCACCATGAATACATTGGAAACCACAAGCCTAGATCACTGTTAAAGCTTTCTAAATGGTCCGCCACTTGAGATCTTGCCTTTCTTTTTTCTTTTTTTTTTTTTTTTTAAGATCTTTTATTTATTTATTAGAGAGAGAGAGACAGAGAGAGCAGAGGTCAGAGGGAGAAGCAGACTCCCCACGGAGCCGGGAGCCCGATGCAGGACTCGATCCGGGGTCTCCAGGATCATGACCTGAGCCAAAGGCAGTTGCCCAACCAACTGAGCCACCCAGGCACCCAGAGATCTTGCCTTTCCTATGGCTAGTTTTCCACTCAGTAGCTGCGCTGAAATTTGTAAAACAAAACAAAACAAAAACAAAAACAAAAACCACCATTGTATCATGTCGCAACTCTGCCCCTAGGTTTGGACTACACAAGTCCACTTATACATGACTTTTTCTTTTTCAATAAACACAGTACAGTATTGTAATATTTTCTTAAGTTTCTTTTCTCAATAAACTTTTTATTGTTTCTCTCTCTTAATAAAGCTTAGTTATTGTAAGAATGCAATATATGATACATATGACATACAAAATATATGCTAACTGACTATATTATGGTTAAGACTTCCAATCAACAGGTTATTAAATTTTGGGGGGAGTCAAAAAGTTTTACAAAGATTTTCCAGTATGTGGGGTGGGGAGGTGTTAGCACTTCTAACTCCATGTCATATGTCAACTGTACACTCAAAACCCACAGGTGGGGCGCCTGGATGGCTTAGTGGGTTAAAGCCTCTGCCTTCGGCTCAGGTCATGATCTCAGGGTCCTGGGATCGAGCCCCACATCGGGCTCTCTGCTCAGTGGGGAGCCTGCTTCCCCCACCAACCCCCGCCTGCCTCTCTGCCTACTTGTGATCTCTCTCTCTCTCTGTCAAATAAATAAAATCTTTAAAAAAATAAAATAAAATAAAATAAAACCCACAGGCAATAAGGTCAAACATGCTCTGACCCCTGCCTATTTCTTTACCCTCAATTCCTATCATTCTCCACTTCATTCTCTCTGCTCTTGTCAGACCAGTTTTCTTGCCTTTCTTCCAACATACCAAACTGGTTCTCAGTGAGCTGGATCCTGACTCATGCTCTTTGCCATTTACTATTCTCTCTGCCTAGAGTAACTTTTTATAAGACTTTCTTCTTCCCTCAAAAGAGCCTTCCCTGACTAATCTAAATAGTCTCCACCCCATCATACTCTCTCCTCACTCTAGGTTATATTTTTTCAAAGCATTTATCACTTCGTCGCATTACAATTTGTTCATTTCCTATCTCACTGAAATATAAACCCCATAATGGTTTATTCATCCCCGTATTCCCAAGGCCTAGAACTGGGCATGACATAAGTTGGCTAAGCAAGTAAGCATTGTTGAACACATACATTACTATGCTTAATAAGCATTATCCTTTACTAAGTATTTCTCAACTCTATCAACCAAAACTGTTAGTTAAAATAAAATTCAAATAATTTAAAAATTCCAGGCATCTACATTTTTACAAACTCAAAAAGGACATCTCTATTTGACTTTATCTCTCTGCTCTTATCATCTAATAATAATTAGGGGTAGCACTAAATATTTATGTAACTAACACACCAAGAACTTTTTAATGATACTGCTAGAAAGAAGTGCTTTCTCCAGGGGCGCCTGGGTGGCTCAGTCAGAGTAGCCAACTCTTAATTTCAGCTCAGGTCATGATCTCAGGGTCCTGGGACTGAGCCCTGCATTCCACTGGGCTCTGTGCTCAGTAAGGAATCTGCTTGGAAATTCTCTCCCTCTCCCCACTTCTGCTTGCCTGCCTGCCTGCATGCTACTCTCTCTCTCTCTCTCGATAAATCTTTTTAAAAAGTGCTTTCTCCAATGCATATCTCAAAAGCAAATTTTTTTAATTCAATTCTGAAGAGAACACAAAAGCATACCAGCTATATTTTAAATACTAGCTTAAAACACAAAATTCCTAGATAATCCCACGTTAGCACCAGCTACTAAATTTTCTAGGAAAAGGAGAGATCAATGAAGCAATGTTTACATTCTTTTACATATTGAAAACAGGATTTCTACCATTTGTGTTGGACTGAATGAAATAACCAATGAGTCTATTATTCTCAGAATCAATTTCTACCCATCTCATTAGGTTCTATCCTATGAAGGTGCTGATTTCAAAGAAGTATGTTGCCCTGCCTGTCTCATTTTTTCAAGGCTCCCTAATAAAATGGCATTTTGTCCTTCTCTTTACTATCGCACTACATATATTTACCCAAGCGTTTACTAGGCATCCAGTTTCACCTCTTAAAGGCACCTCTTACTGACCACAGAACTAAATGTAAGATTTATCTTATTGAGCATTCCAGGGCATTTTATAGAAATAAAAAATGAATTGGACAAAAAAAAATTGCTTTATATCAAATGTCTTTGACCCATTCAGCTTCCAGATCAGCAAGAAAAGTGCTCTAACATCTTAGCTTTCTTCCAAGTATGAAATCTAAGAATCATCTGGAACCCACTCACTTATCTCCTTACATCAAGCTATAATAAAATCTCTCCTTACGCGTTTCTCAAATTAATCCTTTCTACTCTTCATGTGGCCGAGCCTGACAGAGCACCTACTGTATGTTACTGCTCTAATTTTTTGAAACTTCCAGCTCAAAACCCCTCTTCTTATGGTTTCCAAATGGCACTAATAATCAACATTTTCTATAACCCTTTCTTATTAGCTCTGAATTCTTCATTTTTACTTCAATCCTCTGTGCTCCAATACTTCGATGGTAATGAGTTCCCTCTCTAATAACATCTCGCTCTTCGGTTTTAAACTGCTTCCCACATCTCATCTCCTTCCTCCAATACATATTATGTGATATTTGGAACTTCCTAATTTTTTTTTCACATCTTTTAACCTATCTTCCTTCAAAATTCATCACAAACTTAAGGAGAGGTTCATTTCTCTTCATCTGAAGAGATTCATCTTCAATCTACCGGGGTAGTAATATTATGGAAACAAAGAATGGAATTGGATACAAAGGAACTACAAAGATACAACCTATGGCTTGGAGAAGGAGGAACTGATGATGACTTTAGGCAGGAAAAAAAGAAAAGGGCAGGGGACAGGATTTACAGAGGAAAAGGTCTGAAAGGTCCCAACAACACGAGTGAATGGAATCAGTTCAAATTAGAAGACTTATCCTTAAAACAATATATATCTATAGGACATCTTATATAAAGAGGAAGAAAGGATGAAAGGGGAAGCTATAGAGATTTTTGAGAGAACAAGGGGAGAAAGAGCCAAGTTAGATGGTCTTCTCAATAAAAGAAGGCAGTTAATCTGCAGAGGATGAAGGGGTAGAATTAATTTAGAAAATCTTATTTTTTTTTTAAAGATTTTATTTATTTGACAGAGAGAAAGAGACAGCGAGAGAGGGAACACAAGCAGGGGTAGTGGGAGAGGGAGAAGCTGGATTCCCGCTGAGCAGGGAGCGACCCCAAGGCCCTGGGATCAAGACCTGAGCCAAAGGCAGACACTTAACAACTGAGCCACCCAGGCACCCCTAGAAAAATCTTATTAACAATCAAAAAGGGGAGCCTGGGTGGCTCAGTCAGTTAAGTGTCTGCTTTCAGCTCCTGTCATAATCTCAGGACCCTGGGATGGAGCACCAGGTCAGGTTCCTTGCTCAGCAGGGAGCCTGCTTCTTCCTCCCTCTCTGCCACTCCCCCTGCTTGTGCCCGCTCGCTCGCGCGCTCTCTCTCTCTCTGTCAAATAAATCAATAAAATCTTAAAAAAATAAAATAAAATAGAATGAGTAAGAAGTATGTGTGCAGGTATGATAACCAACAAGGTCTGATGAAAAATAATTTACCAGTACATACTCTATTGTAAAATCATTATATTTACCTAAAAAGCCCTAAATTTTTATTTTATTGTTTTTTAAGATTTTGCTTATTTGACAGAGAGACAGCAACAGAGAGACAGCGAGAGAGGGAATACAAGCAGGGGAGTGGGAGAGGGAAAAGCAGGCTTCCCATGGAGCAGGGAGCCCGATGCAGGGCTCGATTCCAGGACCCTGGGATCATGAAAGTGTCTGGGCTGAAGGCAGACACTTAACGATTGAGCCACCCGGGCGTCCCCTAAATTTTATTTTTAAGGAGCTTCTGGACAGCAGGCACCATTATGTGTTCTCCCTACTTTTTCTTTTTCTCATAATATATACTACATTATGGGTATGAAAAACAAGAGATGGTGATAATATCTTTGCAAAATTTTTATAGGCCAGTGAACTGTTAATATAAGTAAATCATCATGAGTAAACACATTCAACTTACATACACACTGATTTTTTTAAAAAGATTTATTCATTTTTGCAAGAGAGAGAGCGTGCAAGCGCGTGCACGCACATGACTCAGGGAGACAGGCAGAGGGAGAAGCAGACTCACCACTGACCTGGGAGTCAGATGCAGCACTTGATCCCAGGTCCCCCAGAATCCTGACCTGAGCTGAAAGCATACACTTACCGACTGAGCCACCCAGGTGCCCATATACACTGATTTTAAAAACAGACACTAGGCATGTCTGGGTGGCTCAGTCGGTTAAGCGTCTGTCTTCAGCTCAGGTCATGATCCTGGAGTCCCAGGATGGAGCCTAGCATGGGGCTCCACGCTCAGTGGGGAGTCTGCTTATCCCTCTCCCTCTGCGCCCCACACCCCAGCTCTTGTTCTCTCTTCTCTCTCTCTCTAATAAATAAAATCTTTTATAAATAAAATAAATACATAAAAAATTAACCCGAAAAGATGGCTGGTACTCAGAAACATTGTGTCACCCGGTATCTTCTCTTTTTGCCTCTTTTGCTTTGATTAAAAGAAAACTTAAAGCCAGTCTAAGGAAATACATTATGCTTTTATCCTCCCTGCCTTCAGGCACAATGAACTGCCTTATCTGTAAAACAAGGGTTAACAGGAGATGCTTAGAACAGTACCCGGCCAGTAATAAGTATTCAATAAATGTTAACTAGCTATTATTCGTGAATGCTGTTTTCACTGTTTGGAATACCACTAAGTAATGTTAAGTCCCCAAAAGCTTAACTTAATAAAAACTCTTTAGATATTGATGTTGGTTCAAATTCCCAGCAGAAATGATATAACTACTTATCAGCTAGTTCACAATAATAAACCACTTGATGGGGTCTGGATTCACAAGCTAAAATAGCAACTTAGAACGTAAATGCCACAGCAAACTATGTCAGAGCATTAATCATTTTTTCCACCCCATCATGAGGAACAAAACCACTCTCTTCCTTAAATATATTTGCAGCCCCTAGATACTCCTGTCTAACTACCTCCTCTTCCACACTTCTCACCCATCTGTACTCCTTATAGCTTTTCCTTGGATGCTCCTCAAAGGTTTCTGTACCACTATCATGAGTACTCATGGTTATTCTAGGAGCAACTGAAACATCTCCTTTCCTTTTAAATACTCATTTGTTTCTGTGGAGAAATCCTGAAATTTCTAAAAGCACACATTATAACTAGGACATAGCCCTCTTCCTGGAGGTCTGCATAGCTAAGTCCCAGTATGGCACTATTTTTAGGTAACGCTCTAGCCAATGCTAGACCAAGGCAGTCTCCTTGGTCTCTCCACAGCCCACCCATGCTCCCCACCGCTTACCAGACACACGGGAACATATGACAAGAACAGGCCTAGACAGCCCTCCTCCCACAGCAGGCTGAAAGTTTGATCAGCACATATATTTGATTTTTCTAACTTCACTAACTTTTCTAACTTCACATTTTCTTAGTCGGGGCGCCTGGGTAGCTCAGTGGGTTAAAGCCTCTGCCTTCGGCTTGGGTTATGATCTCGGGGACCTGGGATCGAGCCCCGAGTTGGGCTCTCTGTTCAGCGGGGAGCCTGCTTCCCCCTTCTCTCTGCCTGCCTCTCTGCCTACTTGTGATCTCTCTCTCTCTGTCAAATAAATGAATAAATAAAATCTTAAAAAAAAAAAAAAAGATTTTCTTAGTCAATAATACCATGTAGTAATAAATTCAATGGAAGGGTAGATTTTAGTCCTAACTCTACCATGACTAGCTGTGTGATCTTGAACAAGTCACCTAACTTCACAATGCCTATCTCCTTATACATAAAATATGAAGGGTTTTGGCCTAGATGTGCCCTATGGCTGCTCTCTAACATTCTGTAACTACAATTATTATAATGCTAAAAGCAGATGAAATCTCTACTTCTGACACACAGAGGATTCAAATCAAACTACAGATCCACATATTCCTATTAATCCAACCATTAAAAATAGCTGCCATAATACAGCAATCAGCATGGTCTCCAATCATGCACTCCCGATCAAGAGGGCACGAAGAATGCAAAGAATTAAAGAGTGCATGGGATGCCTGGGTGGCTCAGTTGGTTGAGCAGCTTCCTTCGGCTCAGGTCATGATCCCAGCATCTTGGGATCGAGTTCCGCATCGGGCTACTTGCTCGGCAGGGAGCCTGCTCCTCTCTCTGTCTCTGCCTGCCTTTCTGCCTGCTTGTGTTCTCTCCCTGTTAAAATAAGTAAATAAAATCTTTAAAAATAAAAAATAAAAAAAAAAAGAGTGCAGCAATGTAAGGAAGAGTTGTCTGGCAGCCAACCTTCTATATTCATGCTTGAGGGCATTCTATAATTAGTTGGTTTTTTTTTAAGATTTTATTTATTTATTTGAGAGAGAGAGTGAGAGAGGGGAGAGGGTCAGAGGGAGAAGCAGACTCCCCATGGAGCTGGGAGCCCGATACGGGACTCAATTCGGGGACTCCGGGATCACGACCTGATCGCCATAATCGTTGACAAAGGCAGTCGCTTAACCAACTGAGCCACCCAGGCGTCCTATAATTACACAGTCTTACACTAACAGAATATTTGAGTTAGACTGCTATTCCTAAGAAAAACTGTGAGTGTCTCTAACAAACGGTCACAGCAGCACAGTCCATGCTATTTCCAGGAATAAGCTTATCTACTGCTCCCACTGATTTCTTTTTATCGATAGGCGTAAGTAACTAAGGGAGTAAAAATTGAGATTAAAGTTAAAAATGACAATTCATTTAAAATGCTTTTCAAAGTACCATACTTAATACAAAAACCAGTTGCTCCCTAATTCAGTAAAAGAAAAGGTTAGCAGAATTACAGATGGGAATAACATTACGGAGCAAATTAAAATGGTTATTCTTTTTTTAAAACAAACATGTCTCTTGTATGTGCCTGGAACTGCTGGACACAAATACAAATAAGTTAAGGAATGTGTGGTCGCATGGTGAAGTTAGATCTATTTGTGAAATTAGCAAGTTTCCATAGCCTAAAATATCAAAATAATCGCTTTACCTAGGCTACTGTCCCTCTAAGCGTGCCAAGCCTCTACATATGAACATCCTTGAAACCTTACTCAACTCAAACTTCAACTCCTTGGGGCACCTGGGTGGCTCAGTCGTTGGGCGGCTGCCTTGGGCTCAGGTCAGATCCCAGCTTCCTGGGATCGAGCCCCGCATCGGGCTCCCTACTTGGCGGGAAAGCCTGCTTCTCCCTCTCCCACTCCCCCTGCTTGTGTTCCCTCTCTCTGTGTCTCTCTCTCACTCTCTGTCAAAATAAATAAATAAAATCTTAAAAAAAAAAAAAAAACAACTTCAACTCCTTGCCAAAACCTTCTCCATTCCCTCTTAACAGAGTTATTACTCCCACTCTGATGGCTGACACAGATTCTTGCCTTTCGGCATAAGTCCTAGGGATTAACTTCCAAAACTAAGTTCCAAATTGTCCTTCCCAGCCTCTTTTTATCTCTAGCCACGTCTGGCTACTCTAAAAAAAAAAATTATTTAACTAGCTTTCCAGATCCTAATCTTGCTTTTCATAAACTGCTAATTGGTTTTCTTGATTTTGATTAAAATGATAATGAAACTCTTTCTAGTATGACCTGAAAACCCGTCCACATCTGTGTACTTCTTCCTCAAGGGCACCCTGACAAGGCTCAACTTGGCCCTACAGCCAGTGTCAAACACCACAGCACTAATACTTGGTCAAACTATTGTAATTACTTAGGTTTGTACCTGTTTAGGACTCTATTAGTCCTAAACTCAAAAAAGCACACTCCTCGAAAGCACAGTGCCCTCTTTTTGTTTCTACTATCCACCCACCTACCTACCCCCCCATATCTAGGACAGAGTAGGCACAAAATAACTGGGATGAATGGCTTGAGTTTCTATGAGATTCAGCAGTTGCCTAATCACATTTTGTAAATGCCAGCTGCCGTGAATGGAATTTTCAATGTGGGCAGTTAACAGAAACAGAAGATTTCCGTTCCTCTGCTATCTTTATCCAGCCCCACACCCGTTCCGGCAGACGTCCTGAACTCTCACCCACAGCTACACCTGACAATCCATTCGGACTCACAAGCCTCCTATTCTCCTTCTTCCCCTCTAAACCTCTCAAACCCTGCCCCAGCTCCCTTGCACCCACCGACCACTTATTCCCCTATTAGAGGGGAATAAAGACTGCTACAAATCTGTACTGAACATCCTATATCCCAATACCGAAAAGAGTGCATGAAACATAGTACTCAAATACTTGTTCAGTGAATGAATAAATGAATGAATATATTAAAGGTAAAAGATAGCAGTGGTGATTGGGACAGAGATAATGGGTCTCCTCCGTGAAAAAGATTTTTTTCCTGTGGAGAGGGAGAGCGGAGGAGCAGGAAAGAGGAAGAGAGACTCTCAAGCAGGCTCCTGGCCCAGCATGGAGTCTGATCTGGGACTGGATCTCACAACCCTGAGATCGAGACCTGAGCCCAAATCAGGAATGGGATGCTTTACAGGCTGAGCCACCCAGGCGCCCCTGAAAAAGACTTTTCTGGGAAACAATCACATACCAACAGCCAAAAAGGCTTAAAGCACATATAAGAAATGTTTGATAAAACTGAACCGATATAGGGGTGCCTTGGTGGCTCAGTCAGCTAAGTGTCTGACTTCAGCTCAGATCAAGATCTTGGGTTCCTGGGATCAAGCTCTGTGTGGGGGCCTGCTTCTCCCTCTGCCTCTCCTCCAGCTGGTGCTCTGGCTGTCTCTCTTTCTCTCTCTCTTCCTAAAAAAAGATATCTTAAAAAAAAAAAACAACACTAAACTGATATATTAAACATAACTTCAGAATATATGCCTGCCCATACCCCTAGAGAAATCCCTACTTAGCTTCCTCAGTAGGCAATCGCCCACATAACTGAGTCACGCCTCTCTCTGTGACTGGACCAGGGGGAAGTAAATACCTGACACAGAAACCACCCAGTCATAGGCTGACAGAGGGCCTACACCCTGTGTGTCTAAGCTCCAAAAGATGGGTAAAACCAGTCAGATTATCTGAGGAATCTTCAACTGGAAGATACAGAAAAAGTCATCCTAAACTGCAAGATCACAATATATGAAATCCTACATTAAGGGGGAGGGGGGAGCAGCTCAGTTAGCCACCCAGCTCTCCTCAAAATGTTATCACTTGAGACTATGAAAAAGGTAACTTGAGTGTTGCTAAAGATCGTGTGTTCTCTTTGGGCAACTGGCCAATTAGAGGGAGAGTAGGGTTTCTTCTTCACTTTTGTGAAGTATAAAAAGAATGCTTAAGCGAGCAGTTATTTGTGAGCAAGAAGAGGGATTATCCTCTAGCTGCCTCAATGTTCTAATTTTGGCTTCTGGTGAGTAAGTTTCCTTTTATTTCTTTAAAAGCAGGGCAACAAATAGCCATTTTGGTGCTAACGCTAAATGATATGGTATGTACCTCGTACATGACTGAAATTATTTTTGCAAAGGTGTATTTCTTTCTAGCTCTGCCTCAAAATTTTGTGATAGAAATGTAAAATACTCAGTTTTAAACCATACAATAAGTTTTTATAGGTAATGGAGATGTCCTCCAAAGTTAATTGTAATGTTACATCCATTCATCAAAACCCCTATATCCCTAAATTTTACACTTAAAAATGTTAGAATCATATCCCTACCTAAGTCTCCCAAACACTGATGGCAGCATACAGCACTTTTCTACACATATATTTAATGAAATGCAAATACCACATTTTAAAAATTCACAAATAACAAAACATTATAAACTGAGTTGCCAGATCATAAGGACTCCTACAATTTCAATTTCCCTTACCATATAAATGTTCATCAATGCTGTAAGTCAAAACCCAAAAGTCTGGGGTTCATATATGTATTTATTTTTACTAACCTTTTGTTTTACTGCATAAATTAGCAGTGGAATGAGGGAGGAGAATGCAAAGTCCCTAAATGATTTCCCCCAAATTATATCTATATTTCTAGCTATAAAATAAAATATGGCTTAAAAGACTAAAAATTCAGATTGACACTCTCCAAATCCCCTGCATACCTTTCCAGCCTTATCTCTCACACTCCTCCTATACTAACCCTTTATCCCAGGCAAATCTATTTGCTCAGTTACATTTCTGAGCCTTTGTACATATTACTCCCTCTGTCTGGATGCACTTCCCTCTGGTCTTTGTCTTAAGAGTCCCTATTTATCCCTTAAGGTCCATGTCAGATATCACCTCCTCTGGGAGGACCTCCCTGACATGTTTCTCTCTCCTTATCCCCAAATCAGCTACTCCTTCGGTAACTACATTCCAAACATATTAACCACTGTTTACTCCTGTATCTCCACAACTTTAACTGCTTAAGAGTTTTGTCTATTTCTCATTTATCTCCAGGCTAAGAAAGTACCTGTGCACATAAAAGATGATCAGGGATACCAAATCATAAATAAGTTAATAAATGAACCTCCTTGGGGATACTGCAACACTGAAAACCAAAAAGCTCAATAAAAAGTAGCCTTGATTAAATGCAATGCAGCATCCTAGATTGGATCCTGAAGCAGAAAAAGAACCTTAGTGGAAAAACTGCCGAAATCCAAATGAAGTATGTAGTTTAGTTAACATTAACGCACCAATACTGTGCAACGTTGACAAATGTACCATAGCTAAGTAAAAACATTAAGGGAAACCAGGTGAAGAATATACAGGTACTTTACGTACTTACATCTCTGCAACTTTCCTATAAATGTGAAATTATTCCAAAATAAAAAGTTTATTAAAAAAAACTTGTAACGGTCCCTCGCTGGCACAGTTGGTTAAGAGTCTGCCTTTGGCTCAGGTCATGATCCTGGGGGCCTGGGATCAAGACCTGTAATAAGCAGGGAGCCTGCTTCTCTCTCTCCCTCTGCTGCTCCTCTTGCTTGTGCTCTCTAATAAATAAAATCTTTAAAAACAAAACACACACACACACTTCTAAGTAATCTAGAAAAACCTCAAAAAACTACAAATACTGATGAAGATGTGCATGTGGATTTTAGTTATTACCATAAAAACAAAAATGAAACGGTAAGGGGGCGCCTGGGTGGCTCAGTGGGTTAAAGCCTCTGCCTTCGGCTCGGGTCATGGTCTCAGGGTCCTGGGATCGAGCCCCGCATCGAGCCTTGCATCAGGCTCTCTGCTCAGCGGGGAGTCTGCCCACCCTCCCCCCCCCCATCCCCGCCTGCCTCTCTGCCTACTTGTGATCTCTCTCTGTCAAATAAATAAATAAAATCTTTAAAAAAAAAATGAAAGGGTAAGAAATATATTTCTCTTCTTAGAAGCAGAGAAGAGGGGCGGCTAGGTGGCCCTGCTGGCTCAGGTCAAGGTCCTGGGATACAGCCCTGAGTGGTGGGCTTCCCCGCTCAGCAGGGAGTCTGCTTTTCCCTCTGGCCCCCCAACCCTGTGTGTGCTCTCTCACCATGCTCTCTCCCAAATAAATAAATAAAATCTTAAAAAAAAAAAAAAGCAGCAGCAAAGAAAATTAGTTTTTAATGACCTGAAACGAACCAAAATATGTAAGGATTTATTAACGCTGAGAAATGGTGAAAGAGATTTATATCATTAAACTGAAGTGATTCAATGTTTATTTTCAAAAATACATACATTGAAATAACTGCCATGGAAAGTTTAAGACTGCATTATCCTAACACATACATCAGCACTACATTATCTGTGTAAATCAGGGTAGTGATTTTATCATTACATCAAACAGAACCTTGTTTTGAAGTTATGGATTCTGATGTTCTAACTTCAGGAAATAGTGGGGAAAATATTCCATCAAAAGCATGTCACTCTAAAACAATCCTGTAATTTACATCTGTAAAATATAATTTCCAAAGTCTTTGGCAAAATCCTTTTCCATACAACATTCTCCATTTAATAAAAAAGTATAAAAACTAGGGCTATCAACACATAACTAAAAAAGAAATCCAAATTCAGTGTACCATTTCCATAATAAGTTCTGAGAGTTCAAATAAATACTATTTTGATTTTAAAATCCAACTACTGTAGGAAATTACAAGATGACAAGAAGCAAGCTACCTTGCTAATTAACTTTAAAGAAGTCTGATTTATAGGTCCCCATATCACCAGAGTAATAACTATTAATAGCAGGCCACATAAATAAAAACAGGAGAAGGGCACCTGGTTGGCTCAGTTGGTTAAGGGTCTGCCTTTGGCTGGGGTCTCGATCCTGGGATTGAGCCCTGCCTCCCGCTCCCTGCTCAGTAGGGAATCTGCTTCTCCTTCCTTTGCCCCTCCCCCTGCTTACGCACTATCAAATAAATGAATAAATAAAATCTTAAAAAAAAAAGGCAGAAGATACAAGCACAATTTCAATACAAGAGGGTAGGGACACCTGGGTGGCTCAGTTGGTTAAGCCTTTGCCTATGGCTCAGGTCGTGATCCCAGGGTCCTGGATGGAGACCCACATCTGGCTCCTTGCTCGGTGGGGAGCCTGCTTCTCCCTCTGCCTGCCACTTCCCCTGCTTGTTCTCTCTCACACACAAATAAATGAATACGATCTTTATAAATAAATAAATAAGTGTATGTTTTGTTTTTTTTTTTAAGATTTTATTTTATTTATTTTAACAAAGAACACAAGCAGGCAGAGAGGCAGGCAGAGGCAGAGAGAGGAGCAGGCTCCCTGCCGAGCAAGGAGCCCGATGTGGGACTCGATCCCAGGACTCTGGGATCATGACCTGAGCCGAAGGCAGCTGCTTAACCAACTAAGCCACCCAGGCGTCCCAATAAATAAGTGTATGTTTTAATCATGGTGAGACACCACTAACTATACAGCAATAGATTTACATGAGCAACTAGAAAGAATTTAGAATACTATCTATTTCAAAGTTAAGCCACAAAAATTTTTCTAGATATAAAACACTAACAATCATCCCCAAAACTCAAAGTCTTTTTGTATGAATATTAAAAACATTTACCCATTTGTGAATTAGACCCGGTAACAAAAAGAAGTCCATAACAGCAAAATAGTAATGGAACAATGAACACACTAATGTCTCTACTAGCCCTCAACAAATCTCTTAAACTTTTAAGTATCTTCTAAGACCAAAAAAATCAAAGGAAATCCACTAAAGACTATACCCTCCTGAAATTTGTTTCTATGATTACCAGGCCACTATTCAGGTACAAGTCAAACAAATTGGGTCTTTCTGTTTCTTCTTTGTTTGATTTGTATCTGATATATACATTGCTGTTATAACTTTCTAATATCAAGACATGAAAAATAAGTTATTTCATTTACATAGAGCACTGTATCAAAACTGGGACAATTAAACAGTGCTCCAAAGACAATGTTATTCAGCTCAAGCAGTTTCAATTACAAATATGATACAGATGACTGCTAAGCAGGTAACAGATAGCCTGGAGAGATAAAGGCTTAAAGATAACTCTAACTTGCTAAACACTGAAAAAGAATTTTACCAAAACGAAGACAGTTAAAACTGGAAGGAAAATCAAACACTACAACAGTTTCTTCACTTTATATTCTCTTAACCATTTACATTATGTGCATGTGCACTTTATAAATTTATGTCTTTCAGGTCTTTAACTCTTTTCCTAAACACCGTTATTACATTAAACTAATTTCAGTCAAATTCAAGAATAAGAGAAATAACACCACAAAAGCAGTCCTTTTTATAACCCTGCTAAAATATTGCATCTGGTTGATAATATTAACATCACAGACAAGAGACCCCTGAGATCAGACATCACTGTATAGACAAAGGAAAATGAAGCTCAGAGACTAGGACAAATTCCCTCATTTTCAGAATCTTTGCTCTTTAACCCTACAATATATGGGATCTCCTATTTATCAATTAAGTTACCAGTTCAAAGAACTTTCATTAAGTGCTAGTCTACTATATTCTGTTCAATAGAAAACAAGTTTTAAAACAAACTTCAATTACCTGAACAAATTTAGTATTCACTGCTCTAAACACTTCTTATGAGACCCATATTTTTATATTTTGGTCTTTCCTGCTAATATTCTAGTTCCTGAGTACTTAAAACATCTTTTCCTCCCCACCTTCCCGGACAAGTCCTATTCCCCGATAAAACTAAACTAAACTAAGCACAGGAAGACAACGCATGGACAGTTGCAAGAATGATTACACACTTGTCAAATCTATTTTTTTTTAAAGATTTTATTTATTTGACAGAGAGAGAAAGCACAAGAGAACAGGGGGGGCGGCAGAGGGAGATGGAGAAGCAGACTGCCAGTTGAGCCAGTCGATTGATTGTCTGCCTTCAGCTCAGGTCATGATCCCATGGTCCTGGGATTGAGCCCTGCGCTGGGCTTCCTGCTCAGCGGGGAGCCTGCTTCTCCCTCTGCTTTAGCAGCTCTCCCCTGCTTGTATTCTCTCACGCTCTCTCTCTGTCAAATAACTAAAAACCTTCAATTAAAAAATGAAATTTCAAAACTATAAAAAAATTTACAAACAGCACACTTGTATACCATTATCTATGTACTGCACTCCGGTTGGGAAGCTTTGCATAATATAATTTTGTCTTCCTACATAATATTGTGATTAAACATTAATTTGACATTATCAAGATCTTCCCAAGAACACACCTAAAGGAAATTCAAAAAAAAGATAATCAAAAAGCTGTAACACATAAGTATTCCTTAACTAATTCAACCCACCCTGGCTTCTTAATTTGAATTTCTATAGTACCTATCATCTGTAACATTCTTTTTTATTTAATAATAACAATAATAGCTAATAGTCACTGAGCTAATCCTATGTGCCAGGCTGTATTCTACTTTACATTACTATCATATTAATCCTCATAGCACTCCTATAGTGCCTCTATTTTCTCCATTTTAAAGATGAGGAAATGGTGCAGAGCAAAACTGACTGAGTAACTTTCCCAAGGTTACAGGTGGTAAATGGGAATTAGAATTTGAAATAGTCTGACTTCAGAACTCATGTTGTTATCACTATACTAAACTATATCCCTCCAAAAAAAAAATACAGTAACATCTAATGAACACCTATTATGTGCCAGGAGAGACATAGGTAACTGAATATATCTCAACTTAAACTAAGTTTGACAGTTTCAAAGTGATGAAGTAAAAAGGACTTGCATGTGCATCAAAGGAGGTATTCTACGGCAAAAAAAAAAAGTTATCCATATACCTGAGGAGTATGTTCTGCTTATAGAAAATAAGGGATGACTTTAACTTCTATGCATTATGATATGGTTCAAGCAAGAGCATCTGTGTCTCCAACTATTTATAATTGTTGACTTAACTTGCTCAAGAATATTAAAAAATCTTACTTAAAACAACGAAATTGGTAAAAATTAAAAGCAAATGTTTTAGGACTTTGATTTTTACATACTGCTTTTGCAGTTCGCTAAGTCATCATGTGTTTTATTTTGTTTTTAATTAAATGCACTATTTATAAAATCCCGAATAAAGATTTTTCCAGACATTTGCTTGCCTAAATTCTGCCTGCCAAATCCTGCCATTTGGAAGAAAGCCTCACAGTTTACAACTGTATTACAATAGGCTAATGTCCTGAGGGGATCTCTGATGGGCTAATGTAAATCAACGCAAGATGAAAATACACCTTTAGTTTCATAACCAATCGATCAATACAGACAACGTTAATGCCTTGAGTATTATGGTTTACATTAAACATCTGAAAGAGCCCAAGGAGTAATGTCCAACATCAGGTGGTTCGCACTAGTAAATATTTAAGAAACATCTACTATGTGCCACAGACCAGACCATGCTCATCCACAAATGATATCTGTTAAACAGAGTGGCAGTCTAGAATTACAATTTGAGTTCATGTGTTATGAAAGGTCAGATATTCAAACCCAAAAAGCTCAAGCTCCAGTGCATAACTTTCCCCCTATATCTCAAGAGCTGTTCCCTAGGGCTTCTGCAATCTACAAACCACTAAATATGTTAACATGAAGAGACTAGCATGGGCACATCCTGGAGTACAAAATCTGCCTTGTGTTATGGTGGTGCATTCTGTCCTCCAGAGCTTTATACCATGAAAATTTGGCACTTCTCCTAAAGCAACTTCTTTTTCTCAAAAATTAATTGTTTTTAAAAATTCTATTAAAAAAAAAGAGGTTCTGTTGCTTACAGAAACCACTACTCCTGCTTATTCTTCTCTAAAGGAACTGCAGAAAATACTAATAGCAAAGAAAGTGACTTAATTGGAAAGCTGATGCCAGGGTACTTTATATGATTTACTGAGCCTCTAGAAACCAGTTTCAAAAATGTTGAAACTAATCATACTGAGTAAAACGCATCTGACTGTACCTAAAAGCTGCTCAAAAAGATTGTCGGGTAAAATAGTAATTTTCTGAAGCCAATGTTTTTAGTTTGGAGAGAGGGCTCACCAGAAGTCTGTCACAGCTTTTATAATGTATCCGATTTCATAATTTAACCTAAAGTAACTCCATTCCCACTGCACATCATCCCTAGCAACTATTCAGCAACTCCCAATATGTAATCCATCGTCCACTACATCTTTTGCCACAAACCTCAAACCAGCCGGTCCTTAAATTTCCTAAGCTCACACCACCTCCCCTTTTATGAAAACAAGGGAAGGAGTTATAAAATCTCAAGAGAGTAAAAATGATAGAAGGTGGAAAAGTGTAGACAGCCTCTGCACCCAAGCTCTTTTCCTTTATATCCGAGAACTTGTCAATTATCTCAACCACACACTTCACGTTCCTGGTTAAGCCGAGGTTCCTCCATTTACAAACAGTTCAAAATGCCCACTTGCTAATAAATGACAGGGTCCTTACGTGACCACCCTGTACCAGCTCCTCTATTTACATTAATCATTCAAGCATCCCAACTTCATCCTGTCAGAGTATCACCATGCTCTGAACTCATAAGCCATTATACTAGCCCTACACACTCTACCCCGTCCTCTGCTATCAACGCACTCCAACCCCTTGCAAAACCTTCCCTAATATCAGCTCTTCCTTTATGAGCTTTCGGCGTATTCCTAACACAGTCTCAACGTCCTCCTGCCCCATACTCCCAAGCTCTCTTCACTAAACGCCAAATCCAGCTCCGAGTCACACCCTCCCACCAGCCCAATTCCTACAACCCCAAACCCCACCCCCTCAATCACGCCCTCCCGGGCCTAAGCCACCAACCCAACACCCCGCCCCGCAGCCGGCAAGCCCTCCAGATCCCTTCAGGGTCCTTTCAGCCGGCCGGGCCTGACCCCCGCCCCGCAAGGTCTCCCGAGTGCCTAGGCCCTCCAGTTCACCCCGCCAGCCCCGCCCTCAGCCCCTCACCGAGTAGCAGCAGCTTCACTTCTTTGGCCGCTTTCTCTCCGTCCTCCCGCAAGTTGCGGTCGATCATCTTGCTCCGCTCCACCGCCGCCTTGTCCTCGGCGCTCAACGTGCAGCCCATGGCGGCGGCGGGAGAGGGGACCGAGCCCGGGCTCACTCACACACCGCGGAAACTGCGGCTCGGCTGGCTGAGACAGCGTCTACTGCTGGGCGGCGGCCCTCTCCGTCAGCTCCTTGAGCGCCGAAGGAACCGGATATCCGGTGTTGACGACACTTCCGGTAACGCCCCACGGCGGTTACTGCTCAAAATTCTCCCGCTAGGGTAAAGGAGGAGCGACGGAAAGCGGAAGTACGGGGAGAGGACCGGTTAGTCCGAGCGGTGGTTCCCGGAGCAGCGGTGTCTTGTCGAGCAGCTGGTACGCGGATGGACTTTAGTGCTTCTTGTCCTTTTCGGCTGCCTTATTTGGATTAATGTAGAAAAACCAGGGACTGGCTTCCCCAGTTGATGGCGCCCTCCTGAGGTCACACAGCGGCTTTGGAAGGGGGTGATGGTTCCCAGATAAAGAGTCCACAGCCCGCACGGGAATTTCTGCTGGGAATTTCTCACTGGTCAGAAAAGCCCTTTTGATCTTTGGCTGTGGAGACCCGAAACCCCTTCCCAAGTGTACGACACTCTGCCAGGGTTGTCTCAGCCCAATCTACGGGATGGAAACAAACAGCACAGCCTGGGGCCGGCCATTTTTCACATCTTGAGATCTGTAAGGCCGACCATGCCTGGGCCCTTAGCACACCCTTCTGTCTTCCCCTTTGTCCCACCGCTTCCTGCTCTCAGGATGTATCCCGGTCCTTGTGCGGTTACCTTGGAGTTGCCCAGCGACTGTGTTGACAAAGGGCCACCTGAAATCGCTAAATATTCTATTACCTGAAAGGTAAGTGTATAGTTCTCCACAAGATTTCCGTGATACCTTTCTCCAATATAAGCTAGTTTTAGCGCGGATAAATGATCCCGCGTTAGGGGCTTCGGACTTCTACCAAGATCAGTTAACCTCGGGCCCACACCCCAAAACAAACCAGTGCATCTTGTGAATCTCCCTACTGAAATTTCCTGTTGTGGTACCACCCAAAAAGGGAGGTTCTAGTAGATTTGTCTCTCAGCTCTAGCATCACCTGAAAATAAACCTTCATGAAAGCCCCACACTCCTAGCCTTTCATTCATAATCCTGGGTACTACCCATGAAGGTGGCCCTGAATTACCTTTACTGCCAAATACTCTCACCAAACATTCCAGAGAGGAGAACTCTTGTAGTCCCCCAAACTGTTCCCTGGGATTAAAAACTATTTCCCTAATAGATTCTAAACCTTAGCACATAAGGTCCAAACAGAAAGGTCTATATGATGACGATTCATTAATTAGAGGGATTTCTTGAGAGCCACCTTAAACGACTTCATCCACTATAACTTCATAGTGCCAGTTCTTGAAAGTCTGAAAAGCCTCCTACTCCTTCCCAAATGACTTTTAAGAATAAAAAGAATGGCTTTCCCATAATCAATACTTATGGGGGAATAGGGCAAAAGAAAAGGGTAGAACCAATATTTATTGAGTACCTATTTGCCAGTTATGGCTACGTGCTTCCACATGGCCATCTCTTTTAATCCTCACAACAACCCTGTGAGGTAGGTAATGTTACCCCCTGTTTTTACAGATGAAGAAATAGGCTCAGAGAAATTAAGCATCTTTCCCAAGTTCACACAGTGAGTAAGTAGATGTCTGCCTCCAAATTCACCCCATTTCTACCATGCCACTGTAAGATGTTACCTGGGGAGACCTGACAACAGAAAGTTTTCATCTAGGCTTGGAAGTTACCCCAACACCACCCAGGTGCAGGAAGAGTAACTGACGAGTCAAATGTCTCAACTTGTTGATTCTTGAGCCCACTAGAGAGGTCAGATTTTGTCCAGGAACAGCTTTCACAGCCAAAGACTACATAGCAAACTTTACGAAGTGGTCCTGGTAAACTGGAAAACAACTGGTCATGGCAGAAACTGTTGGAAGAATTGTCAACATAATAGAAGAGAAAGTTTTATTTTCTTCATGATCCACTCAGGGAAAAATAAATGGCAAATGAACCAGCCTATGTCAAATTCTGTAATAAACACAAGTGAGTTCAGTGTCAGGAAATATAAGGCTAAATTAAGAGATATCCTTGCACTTAAAATTTTCTTTTGGATGTATGTGAAGGAAGGGTTGGAGGGCAAAGTCAAAGGAGGAGACAAAATAAATGAACAAAATGGCTGCCAGACTATGTTTCCTGTGCTCCCCTCTCCTCACTCCCTCTCCCCACCCCCACCACCCCTATGCACGGACCTTTCCTGTTTCCACTGGACTCACACTGCCACCTGCTGGCAATGCTTAAGACGTACTAGCTGATTCCTGATCTTTGAAAGTTTTTTTCCCCCTTATCTACAAATGAGATGCCTCCCATAATTATGTGTTTATGTTAAAGGGGAGGAGAGCGAGAAGAACATATTTTTCAATCATGAAAGATTCTCCTTGGTAGATATACTATCTAAGGGATTTCTTCAGTGTAATAGGTTCTAGACTAAAGTAAGTCTGGTGGTAAGACAGAAACCTGTAAATTTTCCTACATCTAAAGGGGGAAAGCTGTTTGCCCAGTTTCAGTTAATAAATTCTTTTCCACAACTAGAATTTCATTTACAACCCTCACACTTTCCACAATCCACAGGAAGCTTCCATGTAAGTATCTTGCTGCAGTGGACTGAGCTCCAAAATATTCTCCAATATATTTCTTAAACATCCTTTAGTGCTTTACCAGATCTCAAGGCTCTGTAAAAATACAAGGTATCTGATAAAATTAGACTATGAACTCCTCAAAGGCGGTGACTCTGTGGGTCCCAGAGAATACTAGGTATTCAACTATTATGCACTGAATTGAGCTGTAATAGTAAATGTTGATATCAGTATAACTTTTTATAATAAAAAGTATTTATTGTCCATTCAAAGGGGAAACTACCCCACTCCCACCAGCCCATCTTACCCTTTAATGTTCAGTGAGCCAGGAATTTGTTCAAATACAGATCAAAGCACCCTCTGGCCCTGCCTCAGCCCTTGAAAGTTATTTGATTCAACCGAGGGAAGTGGATTGTCCAGTTTGCAACTACTGGACAATTTGCAACTACTCCCCCTCCCTTGCAAATACCGCCACCAATACCAGCCAACAAGTTCCTACAGTCTCAATCAGTGAACATCTGAACCCAACTCCCGTGCCCTCTCTCCAACCCAGGGCTGCAGATAGGAGGGAGATTTAAGTCTTTGTCACTGAAGCTAATTTTGAGAGCGATGAATGGGAGTAGGGAGGCATTTAATGGACCATGGAAACCCCACCCTTCCCATTCCCAACCTTAGTCTCTTGTACCCGATTGTCCAGGGGGCTGGAGGTGGGTCACTGCCATGAGGAGAGAGATCAGGGAGGCCAATCCTAGGAAGAAAAAAAAGATGTACAGTGTTACTGGTCAAGGTGATTATCTGGCCTCTCTGTATCCATCCGCTTTAGCAATTCAAATGCTAACCCCCACCTTCAGCCACCCAAACCCCAATCTTTCCACTTCCTCATTCTAAAAAGTAAGGAGAAAGAGCCATCCTGTTGTATCCTTGCCTTTGCCGAGATCAAGCTGGAAGCTTGATCTCCCATGTGCAGGAGAGAGACAGCAAAATAGAACAGAAGGGCTGTTCCCAGAGGGTGGGAGAGTGAGGAAAGCAGTCAGCTTTCCTGCCTTCTACTCTTCGTACCCTACCTGCTATTTCCCCTTGCTTCTGGCCAAACTCAGGAAAGGAGTATACCCAGCTGGCCCTCTCAGTTTAAGGAAACTTTAGGTCTAAAACTAGAAAAAGATCCATTAACTCAAATGGAAGCCCTTAGCTGTACTTTGTTTAGTTCTTTTTAAACCTAGCAAGGAAAGGAGAAGACACGGGTCATTCTCTTACCTTCCTTGGGTGTAATTACTGCCCTGGGCAATTACACAGAAAAATAAAATACCCTAAAGGATCCCCAGGATAACTCCAAACCTGGCCTGCTGCTCTATATCCTCCAACTCCTACCCTTATAGAATTTCCCTGCTTCCTGAGGCATGGAACGTTCGCTGGTTGAAAGGCATCATCTCACCTTCGTGACCCTTTATTCTCATTACCATCTCACCAGGTTCCCTCCCCCAGTAGTCAAGGATCATAGCCATGTCCAAGGCTTTTGCCACACGTTCATCCTGTTGGCATTGTTCCTGACCCAGAAAACACTAAGCAAAAGCTGTGTGCAGAGACCCCAGCCCCAGCCCCTGCTAGCCGGGAATAGGTGATCCCACAAGGTGTTCCTTCAGTCATAAGTGGCCCCAGCCCCATCTCCCACCAAGTGGCCAGAAGCCCGTCACGATTCCAGTCGCGGCGAGGGGGCGGGGCGGAGGTAGCTGTCCGACATGATGATGTCGCTGGTGAGTCGTTGCTCCAGGAACTCCGAGGTCTCTTCAGCTATCTGGCCTGGAATTCGGAAGTCCACAGCAGGTGTCTCCTGCTTGGGGCTGGGGAGGGGTCGGGGAACCCAGGACTCCGTGGGACAGCCTGTACCCTGAAGGAACTGCAGAAAGTTCTCCTCAATGGAGCCCTCCCGGCTCGGTAGCCTCAGCTCCTCCTCTGGAGCCGGCTTGAAGAAGCAGACAAACTGCTTGCTGAGCTCCCCCCGGATCTGCCGGTTGAGACATCCATAAAAGAACGGGTTGGAAGTGAAGCAGAAGTAGCCGATCCAGGTCACCACGTTCTCCACCTGCCCAGTCGAAATGGGCTGAGCACTCAGGGCAACGTAGAGGTGGAAAGAAAAGTAGGGCAACCAACAGAGCAGGAACTGTCCCCCCACAGCCAGGAGGACCACTGCAGCCTTCCCTCCGCCGAACGTCCGGTGTGGGGTGGTCTGGGGGGCCCCCGAGCTGGTGACCATAGTGGAGCGGCTGCTGAGAGACTCCGAGCGTTGCCGCGGTGTCTCCATCCACGTGGGCAGCGGTCCGTGCTGCATGGCCGCCACTCGGGCTACCCGGAACATGCTGCAGTAGACCACAAGGATGAGGAGCAGAGGCAGCAAGAAGTAAAGGACAGCGAAGACCACCACGAAAAGCTGGCAGTAGGCACTGCGGCTCCATTGGAGTGAGCAGCCTGGGGGGGCGCTGGGAGCTCCCTCCTCCCGGGAGGCCCTTCCCAACACGGGCACAGAAGCCATGGCCAAGGCCTTCACCCACACGCCCACCAACACAGAGGCCACCAGCCCCAGCGTCATGCGCACCTCGTAGCGCATGGGATGCACCACGTAATAGTAGCGCTCCACATTGATGGCCGACACCGAGAGAATGGCCAGGCTGACGAAGCATATGCTCAGGAACAAGTAGAGGCGGCAGGCGACCTCCCCGAAGAGGTCATGGTCAAAGAGGGCAGAGCTGGAGAGCATGGCCAGAGGCATGAGGGTCAGGGCGGCCAGCAGGTCCACCAGGCAGAGGTGGAAGACGAAGACAAATTTTCGGAGGGCGGGTGTCTTGGCGATAACGGCCATCACAGCGGCATTGCCAGCCACAGCGATCAAGTCCAGCAGGAGCATGAAGAAGAGGGCCACAGATTCCGAGGCCACGTCCCGCAGCCCCACCTCTGGGACCCCACTGGCAGTAGAGGGACCTGGGGTTTGAGGGACCCTCCCCAGAGTGGAAGAGTTCCCTGATGACTGGGGGATGGGAGAGGACTCCATGGGGCCGAAAGAGGACACCCAGGGCACCTCCTGTCACAGGCCCATCCCCCATCCTAGTCCAGTGACCCTGGGATGGCCAGCCCAGGCCCAGGCTTAGCAGGCTTGCCAATTTTGTGTGTGGGGATGGCGGGAGAGGGCGCCTCCTGCTGGAGCCTCCCGGACAGGCTCTCTCGCCAGCCTTCCAGGCCAGGCTGTGCATACAGCGGAACAAGGGCTCAGAAGCTCATCTCTGCGTCCTGGCTCTGGTCCGCCTTGGCGACCTCGAAGAAGCAGGAGACCTGAGAGATGCCGGAGCCTCACTCCCTCAGCACTCCACCTTCTGAGTGGTCTCCGGCTCCTGTTTCTTTCCCTTTCCTCCGTTCTCCATGCCCTTCTCCTCTCTCAGGGACTGCTATCCAGAGATTCGAAATCCTGTGTCTCCCTGTCCCAGGGTCCCGCTGAGCTCCGGGATAGTGCCCCAGTTTTCAAGTTGCTTATGTAAATTTCCTGATTTCTTGTCTCTCAGAATGGCAGGAGCTGCTGGGGAGGAGAAGGGACACGAGATCTGGTTTCCAGTCCCAGGTCTGGGAATTACTGACTCTGTGACTCTTCGGGACTTCAGTTTCCTCATGAAGCCATCTGTAAAATGAAGGGAATAACGGCTACTTCACGACCATGTTTGGAGGATCCTGTGAGACTTCAAAACAATACCACCCATAAGCGCTCACATTCATGATGGTGGTTTCCAAATGCCCAACCCTGTTCTAAGCACTGTACATAAACAAGCTCGTTCTAATCCTCACACAACCTCTGAGGCAGGTATTACTCTCCTCCCCATTTTGCAGTTGGTAACACTGAGGCCCGGAGAGGTCAAGTAACTTGCCAAAGGCGCCAAGGTCTGGGTAAGTACCCAAGCGCTGCACTCCAGGACCTGTACTCTGGCCCACTTCACCGTGCCCTCCGCTGTAGCTGGAATGCAGTAGCATTCAGTGAGTAGTGGTTGACTCTGAACCATCTCTAAAAATGTGTGTCAGAGCTCTGGGGCTACCACTGGGAAGAGATCACCTGCAAGGGGGAAGGACTGTGCTTTAGGCTCCTGTGACATCACCAGCCCCAAGACAAAGAGCTGCCATCTGGGGAAGGAAACTGGGGTGTCAACCCATCCAGCCTGCGCTGGCCCCACAAGCCAGAAGGGCATAGGTCACTTGAAAGCTGCCCTTCCTCACACACTCATAAGCTTCTCAAGGCCACTGTGCTCCTACAGGTGGGAGAGAAAATGCTCCTAATCTCCTACTCCCTGGGTCCCCAGATCTCTGCTCATTGGAGCAGATCTCTGGCCCAGAGTCCTCTTGGCCCTGGACTGTGAGCACATTCCAGAGCAAAGAGGGAGAAGAAGGTGTCTGGGGAGGGGGGATGTGAGAGAGGGTAGGGCACTGTCCTTGTGGACATGGGTGGGCATAAAGCAGAGAAGACAACTGGAAGGAATGGGGAGGGTAAGCAGTCGGGGGTTTCAGCATCTCTCATTTCTCCTGACCACATGGCAAATCAAATGTTTTATGTGTCTCATTCTCCATCTTAAGTTTGCATATAACTGAAATAATAATGCAATTAAAAATTATTTCCATTTCCATATCCGATTCTTACAGTCTAGTTTCTCCCAGTATAATGGGTGATGGTCTGCAAATTTGAAGCAAACTAAGGACATGCCAAGTCTGATGGGCTGTCTGTAGACAAGTCACAGGTTCCCTGGATCACGGTTTCCTAGTCTGTAAAATGGGAAGGTTGAACTGGACGACCTCCAAGATTCCCATATCTGACAACACTTGATGACTTCCCGGGGTACCAAGGGCCTGGGGGTTGCTCGGTTGAAAAACCCATCACTTCTCTGACTGCGATAAAGTGGGTCACGTGGGGCAGACTGTCCCCGCTCCCTCCCCATAGTGACAGCCTTACAAACACCCTGGGGTTTGGGTATGACCACAACCGTGCACGAATTTAACTTCAAGCCTGCCATGAGTGCAGTAGGTGCTCAATATAACTTTGTGAGTTGTATCAAATTCAAGCTGGAGTGTTGAGCCCCTGCCCCTTCGTACCTGCTCCAAGCACACTCAGTAGGTCAACTGTGTGCCAGCCCGGGGACTCTGCTCTGGAAAGGGTAACCTGGCCTCCTGGACTTGGCGCAGCCCTAACTTTGGACAATTGCCTAGGGATGTGCCTCTCCCCAGGGATAACAGGAAGCTCATTTCACAGTTAAAATGGCCACATAGACTCAGAGTCTCCAAAGAAGATGAAGAGAGGGCTCAAAAGTGGAGACATCAGCTGCTCATAATAAAAATGCAGAAAGCGACGGGAGGGGAGGCATCTTTGCCCCTTACTCTCCAGGCCGTGGCTTCTTCGTCCCTCCCACCTAGGAGTGGGGCCCAGAAGACGTGGCTCTGAGGCCCAGGGAGCTAAAGGAGTAAAGGCCCTCCGTGTCTGCATAGACATCAAGAGTCTGCCAGCAAGGCCCACCCAGGCTCCCAGACGGAGGGAGGCAGACATGGTTTCCACGTGGAGGCGGAGGGCTATGTGCAGCCTTGATGGAGCCCTAGACAAGAAAGCACTGGACGTTGCTCATTTCCGGAGTCCCCTCCGGCCTGGCCAGGATCTCCACCCTGCCTCCTAAGTTCCAAGCTTCCCATTTCCATCATAAAAGATGAACCAACATTCCTGCTCCCCAGCACTCCCTCACTGACAGACGGGGTTAAGGAGGGGAGGACTGTGCATCACGGTGTCAGGGGGGAAGCCCAGAGAGCCTCACTCCACTCCTAGCTCACATCATCATGCCTTCTCACACGCTTTTATCTTCCCACTGCTTCCTGCCAGCAAGCCCTCCCTCACCTCCAGGACGTGGCAGGCTTTGCCACCACGGGGGCTCAGGTCTAGCCCCCTAGCCGGGGGCATGGTCAAGTTACAAATACCCTTGTGTCAGGATGCAAGATGTTCCTAAGTGCCCAGCCCAAGGCCAAAGAGGTGTCATTGCGATTCGCATGCACCTGTTCCCCGAATTCAGAGCTTCCGTCCCAGGGACCTGAGCACGGCCTTCCTTCAGACAAGAGCATGGCCCTTCTAAGCCAGGGGAGATCTCCAGGGGGCAACCACACCTCTCTCCGGCAGAGTTGCCCACGCCCAGAACGTAGAGTTGCCCATCAGCCTACATACCAAAGGACCTGTTCCTAGGATGTGGGGGACCCATCTCTATGACATGGAGTAAGACAGATGGGGAACCCTGTCTGTCCGTAGGATGTGGGTACTCCCTCTGGCAGGAGATCAACCCCCATCTCGAGGCTTCGGAGGTGCCCACACCCCAATACTGCCTTTGAGATCCCTGGGAGCCCATCCCTTGACGAAACTGCCCACCATAAGGGAGGGTGGGCTGGTCCTCGGGACACAGAGCTACCCTCCTGCAGAGTAACTCAGCACTCACCCTCAGGCCCTGGGACTGGCCCCCATTCCTGGCCTAGTCGGCAACTCCTACCTTTGCTGAGCAGCTCCAGGCTCCCATGTGATAGCTCCTCTCAGCTGATGCTTCTCCAAGGCTGCTGAAGCCTGAACCACTGCAGTGAGCGGTGAGAGGCAGCCGGCAGAGCGGGATGCTCCGGGAGCTTCTGGGTCCTAATGGCCTCCTTCTTCCCACCCAGCCCCTGGGAGCCACTTCTGAAGCGAGGAGCCAGGCACCAGTGCCCCCAGGGTGGGCGCTCAGGGGTGGTTCCAACCCCCCTCACATCTCTCTTGGGGTGCTGGAGTGGCATCTCAAAACCCTCACAGGGCCAGGTGACTGTGGGCAGGAGTCCCGGCCCTCCTGATGAAGTATAAAGGGTACTTGGGATCAGAAAATCCAGGTTTAAGGCCTGGCTCTGACACTTAACTAGCTGTACGACCTTGGGCAAGTCACTTCCCATCTCTGGCCTTGGTTTCTTTTCTGTTCAAAGAGAATATAGGTTGTACAATCCTGAGGCTCCTGACAGCCCTGCCATCGTAGGCTTCTGTGTGACATCGGAACCAAGATGCTCTTGCAGCAGGCGACACAGAGTATCAGGGTTAGGCCCGGCAGGGTCCAAGGTCCCAGGAGCTGGCTCCTTTGACAGCTGCCAGATGTGTACAGCGGATAGGTTCAGGAGCGGCATTCAGGCTTGAAGGGGAGCTAAAGGCCTTGTCCTAACCCTGCCTTTGTCCCCCGGAAAGCACATTGAGATTGTTCTCATAGATTGTATGTTTATTTGGTGCAGGCTGTGAGAACCGATGGAGATGGGGGGGATCTAACATCCCCACGAACCCCACATGTGGGGCCACCACAAGACTGTTTCCTGAAGACAGAGCAGGCACCAGGAACTCGGGAAGGCTCAGATCGCTCTGGATCTGTGGGACTGGACCGAGCTGCCGAACACCATTGGTAGAAGGCCCAAGGTCACGTGACGAGTCTTTGGGGGTGAGACGGAGGGGCATGGCTTCCCACCATGAAGAAACCCTCGGTTCCCCCAGCTACGGGACTGACACCCAAGGATAGGAGTCTAAAATTGCAGAGCTGTAAGACACCCTACAGGCCAGAGCATCCCTGTTTCTGAGGCCCAGAGAGGTGAAGAGGTCATCCAAAGCCATGCAGAACAGAGCCATGAGCCTCGGCCAGGCATTTGGGCATAATACCTACTCCAGAGCCCTCTGCCCTGAGGTTTGCCCATCCAGAAACTCTTTCTGCCTCCAAAAGGGGAGAAAGACCAGACTCAATCCAAGAGTCATGAAAACAATGACTTACCCAGAAAACCCAGAGAGGGCAAGGTGGCTGCTCCAGGCCCCAAGTCAATAGCGAAGAGGCTACTGACCAGCCTAGAACCAAAGCAGTGGTCACCAGTATCCCCCAAAAACCCTTTGTTGGGCTCTGACAAGTGTCGAGTCCTTCGCATACAGTACCTTCATTCCTCACATGAGTTCTTTGAGGCAGCCTTTACCCGCCTTACTTTATGGGGGAGGAAATGGGAGCCTGAGGTGAAGTGACTTTCCCCAGACCACACAGATAGGAAGTGCCAGGGCCAATATTTGAGCCCAGGCCTGTTTGAAGCCAAAGCATTTACCCCTTCCTCTATGCCCCCAGGACCTCTTTGGAGACCTGACCCGAGCCTCTGGGCTGAAACCCTAAAGCCCATTCCACAGAAGTGGCCATTGCCTTCCGGGAAGCAGCCCAAAACGAAACATACACCGTGGTACGAGGAAATCAAATTAGAATACTGAATGTAAACCTGTAGACAGTAAAATGATTTTTATTAACCCGTGTGCTGACATGTTGGCAAGATCATCTGGAGATCAGTCAAACCTTCTGGGGTCAGGTAAAGCCCGACCAGCACCACATGCTTCCTGTAGGGGCCCAGCCAACGGCCCCCTTCCAGGGACTGAGAAGGAGCTAGAGCAGAGACTCCCAGCACAGCGTTATAGAGAGAGCACTGGATTGGGAGGAAAACCTTGATTCTAGTTGGGCTCTACTCTGTTGGTTGGTGGTAAGACCTTGGCCGGTGAGTTGGCCATCTGTGCCTTAGTTTTTCTATCTGCCTTAGTTTTTCTATCTCTAAAATGGGCAACACTTCACACACACACACACACACACACACACACACACACACACACAGAGCTTATGGAATAGGCTTAGGAAGCCTGCAGTACAAACATAGCCTTCTTCCCAGGCTTGGGGGAGCTCGTACGGTTTACCCTGGTTGCCCAGACAGCTGGCATGGTGGCCAGCGGGCCAAGTCTCCAGGTCCGGAGGGCCCTCCCAGAGAGCTGTCAGGAAAGGTGGTTCCAACCAGGCCATGGATCCTGGAGCGGCCTCTCAGTTGCTGGAAGCCATTTTGACTTGGGCGTGTGGGGAGAGCAGAAACTGCCTATCCTGGCCTGGGGGCGCCTGGGCGGCTGGATCAGTTAAGCATCCAACTCTTGCTTTCGGCTCAGGTCATGATCTCAGGATCCTGGGATCAACCCCCACATGGGGCTCCGTGCTCAGTGGAGAGTCGGCTTGAGGATTCTCTCGCTCCCTCACCCCCTGCCCCTCCCTCTGCTTGTTTTCTGTCCCCCACCCATAAAGAAATCTTTTAAGAAAATAATAATAAAAACAGTAATGATGATGATGGTGATGATACTAGTTTTGGGGTGCCCTGTCTGGGGAGGCACTGCTTATGCCGTACCTCATTAAATGATCTCAGTTAGGGTTTGGAGCAGCTGTTGACCCTCCATCTCCGACCCCCCCATCCCATCCTTCAGAGTCTAGCGTGATGGAAGATGTGGGAAGACGGAGGTGGAGAAACGGGGGTGACCCTACAAACCACATCAGAGATCCATTGCCCAGCATGCTGCACGCATGCCCAGTAGACTCCTGTCACACTGGGGGCAATGGCGCCCCCTTTCCTCAGCATCGTGGGGAGGCCCTCAGTGCTGAGGTCTGATTTCTCCATCGCAGACTTGCTCCTCCGGGCGGCACTGTGGCGCCCTTGCCGACCTGTACCTCTTGACCGGGCCACGTCCACCCCCAGCCACCCTTCCTGGGCCCTCAAGAGGAGATCAGGAAGCTAACCAAGCTTCTCTTTCATCCTTCCATCCACTCATTCAGTAAATATCTATGGAATGCCTTTTACGCACCCACAGCTCCCTCCGGGGAGCCCCTCACCTGCTTAGTGGCACCCACTGCCCTTGTCTGCTGTCTCTGCCTCCGTCGAAACCTGCTCTCAGGAAAGAGGCCGATAAATCCATTCACACTGATAGCAGCTAATGTGTTCTCTCTCCCAGGGATATTAACAATTTAACAGGGAACAAAGGGAGGAAACTGAATGCTGGGATTCCAGCATCGACCAGGGGTGTCCCTGAGATCCCACAACACAGATCGTCCGTTCAAATGCCTGCTCCCCCAGCCTGGGCTTGCCCCCCAGGACGCCAGCATCGCATCCTCTCCGCACCCCCCACAGCCACATGGACACCCGGTTCTCCCCACGCGACAGCAGGCGCACAGCTGGGACCTCCCCACCGCAGCTCCTGGCTATCCGGAGTGCCTATGCCAACACCAGCCATGCCTGCTCTCCAGGCCCCCACCCCTGTGCCCACCATCTGGGGGCCGGGGTGAGGGGGCTGCAGAGGAAAACAGAGGTGAGAGCCTTTCCATTCCCTTTATTCCCCCACAGTCTGGCCTACACCCCCTGCCAGGAGCCAAGATCCAACGGTATATTCAGCCTGCAGCTGCCACTGGTCATGTGAGCCCATTGCTAGGTTACGGGGACCCAAAAATAAATCCTTCCCAACCAGATTAGAAACTGGGGGCCTTGGATGAACCAGGCTCAAAAGAGTGGCAGGAACACCCACAGTGCATGTGCAGGCTAGGCCTGCTATGAGACTGGGGAACCTTCCCCATTCAGCACCCCCTTCATCCATCAGCTGGGGCTCAGTGCTGGACCCCCAAAGAAAAATTATGGAGAGCTCCAGGGTCTTTGTCGATTACACAGTGAATCGGTCTACAGGGGGGTGGGCCTTCCCACTAGCAGTCAGGGACTGCTTGAGCGATACCCCTCTCCCTCTTCTTCCCAGCCAACCTCCCCACCATCTGACTACCGTGCACTGCGCCCCACACCACCCCCAGGGCACTTGCAAAGCACCATGGACCATTGGCCCCATGGCCTGTGAAGCCGTCTGTATCAGTTGTCCTTTTCTGGACTCAGGAGGGGACATCGGGCAGGACGCACAGTCCTGGGCACTTGCACAGGGTTTCACGACGATCTGCTGAGTTAATTTTAGTCACTCCATTCATAAATGTGGAAAGCGAGGCTCAGAGAGGCTAAGTGATTTTCTCAGAGCCACACAGTTGAGCAGCTGGGCTTCAAATACCAGATCTATATTTACTGAGTCTGGGGAGGTGTCAAGAAAGAGGACAGGGAAGCACAGCAAAGGAAGGGGACTCCCTGAAAACCCTGCTCTGTGCTCTGATTTCTGTGTGCTGCACTCACTCTGAATTAGGCACACAGTCTTCTGCTGCCCCAACCTCTGCATCATCTGAGTCGGGCCACAGCTTTGGGCTCTGTCACCTTCTCTGGGGCTGTCCAGGACCCAGTAAGGGTCATTCCTGGTGCTCAGGCCTGGGAGGGAGGTATGTGCAACCCCCCATCGGTCAGCACCCCTCTACGTCATAACCTTGACATGGAGTCAGACTAGCAGATCTCAAAGGGTCGTAGGAGGTCAGGTACCTATTTCACAGATGAAGAGGCCCAGAGAGGAGAAGCAGCTTGCCCAAGGCCACCCAGCTGACCAGCAAAGGAGACCAGAATTCAAGCCTCCAGATTCCTACTCCCTTTTTTGCCTATCATTAAGGATGCAGACACCTGGGGTCCACCAGACCTGAGCCTGGGGCCAACCTGTGGTTCCCTTACACTTGGTGCCCTTCTTTAACCCACCACATCTCCAAGGCCCTCCTGGCCCCCTCTTCTCTTCAGCAAAGTGCTCCTCTTCCCCAGCAATGTTCTGAGGGTGCCCAGACCTCCCCCACTCACTTCCCTATACAGGTCCTTGCCTCCCCATTCTGAGCCCACTCTGATAGTCTCCTAAAGCTCAGGAACCCCCCATTCCCACCTCTTTCAGCTCCCAGCAGCCCAAAAAGCAAACTCCATTTCACCCAATATAAGAAGTTTTTTATTGAGCACCTACTATGTCCAAAGCTTTGTGTAGGAGGTGCGAGGGAAGGGTACAAAGATGAAGGAAATACAACCCCTGCCCTCTTGGTGCTTACAATCTAGGATGGGGACGAAGCAAGTTATAAGCTTCCAGGGAGAGCCCAAGTGCTGTGGAGATTTAAAGGGAAAAAAGTGAACCCACTCCCTCAGGAAATCCGGGCAGCCTTCGTGAAGGAAGCGGCATGGGTCTTAAAGGAGGGTAGGGTTTTAACTGGAGGTAAATGAAGGGGGGTGAGGAAGAAGATAATCAAGGAAGAAGGAGCTGGTCTGGAAAAAACATGGAGACAGGCAAGTTTAGGGACCCTCGGGGCACTGAGACTTGCCCAATTTGACTAAAAAAATAATCCACGTGTAGGGAAGAAAGGAGAAGAGACAGGTAGGTTGGCCAGGCTGCCGGTAAGCCAGTGTGAAAAGCCAACACAGCAAAATTGTTTCGAGCAGGGAAATGAAGGGCCGCAGACGTGCCATCCTTCTGTCTTTTTAGTGAGTCAGTCAATAAGTATTTACTGAACTCACAGGTTCCAGAGTGAGGGGTTGAACTCCAGGCTGGGGATTTTCCTTGTCCTTCAGACCTGGAGGGAGGAGGGAAAACAAACAGGTCACCAAGGACATTGGGTCGGTGAACATACAACACAGTCAGCTCAGAAGCGAGGGGAGGTCAGAGATGAAGCGGTGAGATCCTGGGACACTCGTGCCCCTGAGTGGGCTTCTCCAGGCAACCTATGTACCACTCTGTGGGGAGGAGGTGGAGGGTGGGGCGGGAAGGTAATCTGAGTGCCTGGAAAGTCTCCCCTCTCGATTCACGATGTTGTAAGAAGCTGCCCAGCCTGATCTGCAGAAACACAGCACCCCGGACCACCCGCCGCTCAGCCCTGTGCAGGAACAAGGTCCTCTGCTCTGGCCTAAGAACAAAGGGCAGGGCCAGGTTCCCCAGCTTGGGGTCCACAGAGCACAGCAGCAGTGCCTGGTCTCTGGCTTGGAGGTGGTGGGGGGTGCCCCTGATCTACACATCTGGGGCACCCCCATCTAAGCGAGGAGCCCTCACCCCATCCACCCCATCGAACCCTCAGGCAGCCTGACCCTTCCTTCTGCAGCCTGGACACCGCTGGGCACAGAGATACAGGTCCTATGGCCTCTTTCCCAGACATTCTCTTTTTCTACAGGGCCTCCCCATGGATTCCTGATCCGCCTAAACACAGGACCCTCCCCCATAGGCAACTCTTTTGCTCTTCAGTCCAAGAAAGGGCCAGGGCTCCTCAGGATTTCTGAGAGAGGACTGCGAAGTGGCCCCTGGTGGTTGGTCAGCCTGAGGACCCTATTAAAGAATAGTGTGTGAAAGCTCAGTCTCTGGATGGCCCTGGAAGGGTAGCCCTGCAGGGTCTAAATCCACCGGGCCCTGGGGCAGGGGTCCTTGGAGAATAAGGACCGGCTGGGAAGAGGAACCATCCCCCAGGCTGCCCTGATGGCCGGGAGCCACAAGAGGGCAGTGTTGGCCACAGAGACCGAAGTCTCCAGAGGACAGACTTCTACCTTGGAAACCCCAGCCCATTTTGTCTCTCCTGAGGGACTTGCCGTCCTGTGGGCCCCGACCTTTTCACCTCTTTGACTTTCCACAATGTCTGCTGGGAGTTCCAAGCAAGAGGGCCAAGCCCCCAAAAGAAAATCCTTCCTACTCCTAGGAGGGGCTTAGAAAGAGATGGACAGACTGGGATCCTGGAAGGAGCACTGAACTTGGAGCCCAGAGACCGCATCCGCATAAGTGAGCAGTGCACTTGGGGTTACTCTCCTAACTTCTCTGAGCCTCGCTTTCAACTGAGGGCTCGGGATAGGCTTGTGGATTTCCCTAAGGTCCTTTGCAGCTCTAGATTTCCAGTCTGAGTCAGCAGCTGTCCTTGAGAGGCATTCTCTGGCCAGAGCCCTGATAGCTTGAATGATTCAGGGCCCCGGGGGCAGGTGGCGGGGGCAGGAAATAGCAGTGGGCACTTCTACTTTCCACGAACCAGGTCATTCCTCCGGGAATCACAGTCAGGAAGAAATGCACTGCTGGGACTGGGAGGGGACCCCAGAAAGACCCCCACCTAAGCAGCTCCAGCGGACTGATTTGTATGTGACTGTGTGACTAGTAGAAAGGCTGGAGGCTGCCCGAAGGATGTGACCAGCTCGGCCCAGGCCGCCCAAAAAGCCCTGGGGCCAGATTGGGCTGCCTGAAGTGGAGATGGCAAGAAAGCCTAGATCCCTCCCTCCCAGGCCGGAGGACTTTGCACCCCGGACTCCCCAGCAGTCACCCCCTCTTCTCCCCTGCCCCACTTGCTCTGACCTCTGCTTCCAGCTCCCCTGCCCATAACCTCGCCCCCAGGAAGCAGCACCCAGAGCCTGGATTCTCGGAGAAGGTTCTTGCCCAGCTCCAGACAAGCCTCTTTGCCCCCAGCCATTCTCACGAGGCCTGTGATTTCCCACCAGGCCCCTGGACTCACGGGCCAGCCTCTCCCCCCATGGGGCATCTGATCTGGCCCCTGGGGCCCGACTCCGCCCAGCACAGGGTGTGTCCTGCTTCTTGGATCCCATCTCCTTTCTCCCCCATGGCCCCATTTCTTCCTTTTCTGTCTCTTCTTTGGCTTCCTTCCTCCAATCTCTCTCGAAAATTAGCTCTCTGCTCTTCGGACTCTCCAAGCCCCGGGCCCTCTTCACCATGGGCCTCTGCTGCCCACCTCTCTGTCTCTTTGCCTCAGTGAGCACCTTTCCCTTCCATCCCTCTCTCCACCCTCACTTCCTACTCTGCAGTGAGCACATTGAGAATCTGATCCATCCTTCCCTGGACTGAGGGTATAAATAGCAGAGGGAGGCCGGGCCGGGAGCCAAACTTGCTCGCAGCCTCTTCCTTACAGTCCCAGGGCTGGCCATCCAGGACCAGGGGTGGGGAGGGTCCCGGGCGGGGTCTCCAGGGTAGGGGTCGGAGGGTTGGGATTGAAGGCCACTGCACAGAGTGACAGATCCGGCTGGAGGGAGGGGTGTGAGGGCACCCTGGGAATCCAGGGCTTCCCCTGCAGGCCGGGCTCTCCCCACCAGCCTCTCCACCCCCACCCGACATGGTGACAGAGTCCCTGCTTCTGCTCTGGGTCAGGAGACTCCCCGGGGCCACTGGAGGGCCCTGCCCCCTCCTCCCGGGCGCAGATGCCTCGCAGGGCCCAGGTGGCCACCAGCAGCCAGCAGCTGGGGACCGGAGTGGAAGTGGTGCCCTCAGGAAACAGGCCGCACTCTCACCCCAGCCAGCTCCCAGGCCTAATTAGACACCGGAACGGGCATTGATCGTCCCCGAGCTCATTATGTCACAGCTGGGGAACAGCTGGCCAGTTTTTTCCAGGCCATTAGCTGCACCATGAAGTGAAGAGAGGGAGGGGGCGCGTAGGCAGGATCAATACCCCGTCTGTCTGTGGGGGAAGCGGCCCGTGGCTGCCTCCCTTGGCGCTCGCCGGCCTGGCCTGCGTGTGTCTCTGGGCTTGGGCGGCCGGGAGCCTAGCGGCTTGGAAGGCTCCTGCAGTCCCGCTCCTTCCAGCCTGGGGCGACAGAGCTGACCCGGACGGGGCCCACGGGTGCCCTCCGAGTCTCCTCTCTCAGGGAATCCGTGGGACAGGAGAGAGGTTCGGGTTACCCACGTCGGTCTCAGAGGAGACCTTCAAAGTCCGGCTTCTGTCCACCCCCACAGCAAGTCGACACCCCGGACAGCTGCTTCTGCTGGCCCCAGGCCCACCTCTCGATGCCCCCGGGCTCAGCGGGGTCTGGTTTCCTGTGGGGTGGGGAGATGGCAGGGGAGACTCTGATCCTTAGGGGACGAGGGCACGGTGGGGGAAGAGGGAGCAACGACGTGATAGTTCTCCTCTTTCTCCCCCCTCCACCCCCCGGCCCTGGGAAGCAGGTCAGCTGGGCGGCACCCAAGCAGGAGGAAAACTGTCCCCACTGCCTGACCCCAGGAGGCCCACTGTCAGAGGCGAGTTCAGGGTGAAGGGAACCGGCTTTTTATTTATGGAGTCATAAAGTGTCAAGGCTGGAAGAGACCTCCAAAATATCCCCAGCCACCCTCCAGAGGGAGGCAGCAAGCTCTAATATGCGTTAAGCTCTGCTCTGCCTGGCTGACTACGGTCAAGGGCTGCTGTTCTCTCTGTTCCTCTCCTGCTTGTTCCGTGCCACCGTCCAACCTACCCCGAGGTCTCTCGGGCACGTGGCCTCAGGCCACACATGGAGGCTTCACTCACCAGGAGAGTGGTGAGGACTGTGGAACTCCAGACTCCCCTGCCCCCTCCCCCAGCCCTGCTCCCAGCCCCACCTTGGGGTGGGGGGGGGCGGGGGGGAAGCCCCAATTGTGGGAAGTCCTGCTGGGTCCGGATGCTGAGTTCCTGGGCAGTTTCCCTGCCCTGCTGAACAGAGGCCCGGCAGTGGCCTCTGCTCCCCAAATGTACTACGGCAGCCTTAGTTTCCAGAATCAGCAGTGAACAGAGCATAAGAGTCGGAAGGTCGGATTTCCAGACCTGAGATCCCGCCGGCTGGGCTCCGGCCCTGAAGAGCTTGCGGACTGATCATAAGGAACAAGTGTAGAAAAGGCAAAAGGGCCCTTGAAGCGTATTCCTCAAGGTACGGACGGGAAAACTGCATCCCAGTGAGAAGTGATGCCTGCTGGTTAAGGCAGATCGGAGACGGGCTTGCCGACTACCGGGTGGTTGGTGCTGCTCCCATTCCACCCCGGGACCTCGGCTCTAAGTTCCAAAAGCCACTGATCAAGGTCTAGCGGGTCACCCTTGACCCATCCGCTGTGTCCCAACAAACCCAACAAATCTGTCCCTAACATACCCAGAGTGCACCCTCTTTCTCGGGGGCTCTCAGAGCACAGAGGGGACCTGGGGCACCTCAGAATGCTCCTTGGTCACCCACTGGCACCAGAAGTAGCCCCTTCTCTGCCGAGCCTCCCTCAGGTCAGGAGCTGCTGCTACTCCAGGGATCAAGCCAAGACCAGCTGGGCTTTGCTGTGTCTGATGTCCATCTGTCCATCTGTCTGGGTCCAAACGGCGCTTAGGACAGAGGGAGCCTGGTGATAACAGGGCACTGCGGGAACTTCCTCCTGCCCGACTCACGGGGATGGAGTGACTTAGAAGAAATCAAGCATTACTCTTCTGCTGCCATTGTGAGGATGGAAATGTCTACACGGACTAGAAGGTGACTCAGCAGCTGGCCGGGGTATCAGCGAGGACGCTAGATGAGCTCCTGGGGACAGCTTCCCCAAGCCACTGGCAGGAGAGCCTCAAGCTCACTCTCTTCTCTCTTGGCTCTTGGCAGGGAGTGACATCCGTAAGCAGCAGGTGCAAAGACCCCGAAGCCTCTTGCAAGACCGTGTGGGCGAAGGGGGTGGCCGGACGGGCTGGAGAGGAACTCCGGCACAGGAGGCTTTGCAGTGGACCGTTGTGGCAATGGGTTCGCTCCAAGCGGAGCAAGAGGGAAGCAGTGCCCCGAGGCCGGCCAGGGGCCATGGAAAGGGAGCAAGAGAGGGGCCAGCAACAGATGGTCTCTAGTCAGAGTGTTGTGGGAAGGAGGGCCATCGTTAAAGTCCTGGCTTGAGGTCCCAGCAGTGTCGTTTATTAGCTCTATGGACTGGGGCCAATCCTGGCCTCTCGCACCATCAGCTTTTCCTGATCTGTGAAAAGGTACAGGGAACAATGAGGTGCGCGGGTTGCTGCTCTAAGGTTCGCATGAGGGAAGGTCAGTGGCCTTGCCATCGACGGTCCCCTTTCCTAGGTGCCAGGCCGCCTCCGTTCTCAGTCCATTAGAATAATAATCTTTTTGAGACTAATAACATCGTGATGGTAACCAGATGAAGAACTGAAAGAGATGTCAGGCCCCAAGGGATAGTTTTGCATGTGTTAGTTGTAGTTTGCTGAGAGAAAGCAGATACCACTAACGATTATATTTGGTATCATGTTTTATGACTTTCGAAGGACGGTTCCATGTACTATTATTTAAGCCACATGGCATTCTTGGGAGACATATACAATCATCTGAGGCTTGGAGAGAGGGAAGCACCTTTTTTCCGGATCACCCAACTACCAGGTGACAAGCTAGGTCACTTATCCTAAATCCTGTTTGCTTTCCGTGACACTTTACTGCTTGTCACCTCCCATGAACTTCCACCCCTCGCCCAGGGTCTCTCCTGCCTCAGACCAAAGGCATACATGTTCTTCCTGCTGTACTCCTGCCCTATATCATGTACTGCTATAGTCTATGATGTTTTGAACTTCTGATTTTGAAACAATTTCAAACTTATAGAAAAGCTTCAAGAAGGATACCAAGAACTCCTCTATGCCTTTCATTGAGTTTCTCGATTTATGTTTCATTTTTACCCCACTTGCTTCATTGTATGTCCCTTGCACCTCCCCTACCTTCGCTCCCCTCCCCCTCTTTCATATACATACATATGTAATTTCTGATCCGCTTGAGGATGAGTTGCAGGTATGGTGCCCCATTAGCTCTTAACCCTTCAGAGTATGTTTCCTAAAAACAAAGACATTCTCCCACATAACCACAGTACAACAATTATAATCTGGAAACTAACATTGATACAAAACTCCCATCTATTCCAGAGGACCCCATTCAAATGTATCATTTGGCATTCTTTTTTTTTTTTTTTTTTTATTCATTTAACAGAGAGAGAACACAAGCAGGCAGAGAGGCAGGCAGAGGCAGAGAGAGGAGCAGGCTCCCTGCGGAGCAAAGAGCCCGATGCGGGACTCGATCCCAAGACGCCGGGATCATGACCTGAGCCAAAGGCAGTTGCTCAACCAACTGAGCCACCCAGGCGTCCCTCATTTGGCATTCTAACGTAAGGTAGTGCCTTCCCTTCTCCCCATTTATTTACTTATATTTATATTAATTCATCTGTTCCCAAGCAGTGAGTTACAACCTAATGATAAAATTATTTATTTTGACACCTCAGTCGTCCCAGTTTTGGCTGGTAGGTAACCCTTCAAACTGGATTCTGTATATTTTTGACATATTCCCATCATTCTGTGAGCACATCCTTACTTTATAGCACAAACAGATGCTCCAGGCTCATCTAGTACTTTCCAGGCTGATCAGTCCTGGTTCTTTTTAGTGGAAAATGATATTTAGAAGCCAAGATCTGGGTGCTTGGTGTGCTCACTGCTATGGGATTATCACTGCCTCTAGGACCTCATAGCAGACAGAGCTAGAAATAAATATGTGTGTGTACACACACACACACACACACACACACACACACACGTTAACACTCATGTTAAAACATGAGTTCAAACTAAACTAGGTACCCCTATTCTGATCTAATACCATGGGGGTTTATTCTCTTTCCATAAATGTGACTCCTTTCACTAACCTTGAAGAATAAGGCTCCCATTATCCTCAAAATTTTATGTTATTTTCTTAATTCCTCTACGTGTGATCAATTTCCTGACCTCATAGGCCATCTTCTCTGCTCTAGATTCACCAAACATGCCGGTTGGCCCAGCCAAATCTTGTCCCCCACTCTCCTGACCACACCAACTGCACTGCCTAAATCCTCCATCCAGATCAAGGGGAAAGAGGACAGAAAAGGCACATTCCATAATTTTTTTAAAGGATTAGATTTATTGAACAGCTCTGTCTTCATCACACATTGAAATCAACTCCACAGCCATTCATATAACCTACAGATATGTGTTCCAATAACAGAACAATTTTAATGTGTCCAATCGAGTTATAGGGCCAATACTTAGGAAGTTATTTCTGGATGAATCTGAAAAACAGATTATGATGTGTGTGCATTCATTCCACACCTCTAAAGCTTTCTCATAATGTTTTTTATATGCCTGCTAACATGGGGAGATGATAATGCAGAAGCCCCCCTTGGCCTTACTGATAAGTTTGGAAACAAAACTTCAAAGAAGGTATGTTTACCAAACCATTTTCTTTTACCTCCTGCATGCCTCGCTTGACGACATTTCCCAGCCTTTCCTGCAGCCAGATGTGGTCACGTGACTGAGTTCCGGCAAGTGGAATGTGGGCAAAATTGATGAACACCACTTCCAGACCTGGCCCATAAAACCTTCTACACAATTCTGCATGCTCCCTGTCTCTTCCCCATCTGCTAACTGAATACAGAGGATCCAGTGGAGGTTTCCAAAGCCTGTAGCAGTTAGCAGAGTCACAGGATGGACAGTGCTGGGAACCTGAACCACCACATCGACTGAAGGCCATCAGCTGAGCATCTATCTGTATTAAACTGTCACGGGAATGAGCATGTCAACTTCTATTGTGATGAGGCACCAAGACTTGAGGGTTGTAAGTTACATCAGTTAGGTCACCTTAACCAATATAGAAAGTAAACGAATGGTCCAAATTTACCCTTCAGAAGCAATGAAGCTGGCTGATTCAGTCACAGAATGATCTCAGGGTTGTAAGTTCGAGCCCCACATTAAAAGTAAGTCTTTGGGGGGAAAAAAAGCAATGAAGCATAATGTTGAATGAAATCTTCTGATCCCTACCTGAGGGTTCTTCCCATCAGATAAGACCAAGCATGCAATTGACATGTCAGGACGCTGTAACTCTATCTTTTAGAATCTCTCACTATTCTAAAAGTGACATTTTCCTCCTTTGCCCAAGTATTTACTAGTGCCCCCCACTGCCCTGCCCCATTTCTCCCTTTTCTTTTCCCAAGAGAACTGTGACCCAGAGTTTGCTCTTTCATCGGTTTATCTTTATCAGATGGAAACATCTGGTTTGTCTAACAACTGATCTCTGGCAGAGAGCATTTTATCGACCACGTAGAGTATCCCCTCTGAGTATCCCCACTGAGTATCCCTAGTGAGAGGGACAGCCCTTTAATTTCCTACAAGTGGATTCTGTGGTTGGTGTGGAGGTAGGGAGGCCTGTAGTCTTGGGATGAACCAAAATACCTGGGGTGCAAGTTGATTTCTTCTTCTGAACACAGTAGGCCGGCAGCAGTACGGGTCCCCTCCTCATCCTGGCTTTTCATAGGCTGATAATTACTGCTTCAGCAAAAGAGCACAGCCCAGGCTGCTAGAAACTTAAACTTGCCCGGAAAGGATGTTTCTCACCCCTCTCCTCTAGGCAATACGCATTTTCCAGTTTTGAGAGAGCGAGAGAAGTCAGGTAAAGTGGCGGGGGGGAAGGTGGGAAACAATGCGGTTATACAGGGGAAAGGAAAACTCAGCCTGGAAATGTGGACACAAGAGACATTGGAGTTTTCCCAATATCACGGTCCAAATTAGAAAATCAGTCACACAGTCCTTTTTTTTTTTTTTTAAGATTTTATTTATTTATTTGACAGAGGGAGAGAGATCACAAGTAGGCAGAGAGGCAGGTGGCGGGGGGTGGGGGTGGGGAGGAAGCAGGCTCCCCGCTGAGCAGAGAGCCCGATGTGGGGCTCCATCCCAGGACCCTGAGATCACAAAGGGAGCCAAAGGCAGAGGCTTTAACCCACTGAGCCACCCAGGCGCCCCAGAGTCACACAGTCCTATTTTTAGAGTTAGCCAAAGCCCGGAGGGTCGTCTCACCTTCGTTCCATAGAGAGGGGATCAAGGACCAGAGTGATGAAGGATCACGTCCAAGGTCACAGAGGTAGTCGGGGGTAGGACTAGAACCCAGGCCTTTTAAGTCCCAGCTCAGCACTCTTTGCACTTTTCTTCTCTGCTTGCCTGTCTGATGGGAGCCTCTCAGTTCTAACGGTTGGAGCAGCAGATGTAATTAGGATACTAAGTGCTGGAGAGTGTGCTCCCTAAGGACCTATCTCTCCATGACCTTGGCCAACCCCCAAGTCTCCCTGAAAGCCTTTCCCTGCTTCTACCAGAAGCCAGCTGCCGTCACCCACCAGGGTCTGACACAAACAGTCTGTCTGGGGTGAGTCGCTCAATTCCAAGGTGAAGCGGGAGTGGGAACATCTCCACTTAGAACTCCAGAGTATCTGGGAAGGGAAAGTCTCCAGACTGGAAAGGCATGGAAATTTCCCTGAACCCAGAAGCCTGCTTGGAACAGTATCAGCTGCTGCATCACCACTCCAGCCCGGCCTTGTTAGTGAGGCAAGCCACAATCAGGAGCTAATTAGCTTGCTGTTATTTATTCCCCACACTAATCAGCAGCCCACTGCTTGCACAGTGGAGAGGGCTCCCGCCCCCGGAGCTGTGGGGGTTCTCAGGGACCTTTAGTTACCAGCCAGGAAACAAGTAGCAGACAAAGGGCTGGGGAGAAGGAGAGAGGGAGGAGGAGCCCAGACCACAGGCCCGGGGGCACCGCAGGTTTCTGCAGGGCACGCACCTCCCTGGGGAGAGGCAGCCCTGGGATCACCAGGAGCCCCAGGCAGTGAGACACCCCTCTTCATTCTGTTCTTGGGGTCGGGCTCTGGTCGATAAAGGGCGGCTGGCCTTCAGCTCCCTGCTCTGCCTCACTGCAGTCAAATTGCCTTTTTCCAAGGCGACTTTCAGAAAAAAAAAGATGACATTTATCAAAGCCTGCTGAGTGGTGACCTTGGTGGGAGGGAGAGAGGGCGGGTATACTGTCTGTTGGAAGCAGGCAAAGAAAATAAGAAAAACCTGGAGGGAAGGAAATGCTTTCAAACCTCAAAGTTTTGGGAACAATCACGGGAGAGATAGCTGTAGGTTTGAGGCCAGATGTTGCACGCTCACCGGCACCGGCTCCTGCCTCCTTCCTCCTCCTCACCAGCACATTCTCACCTACAGCCCCCGTCTTTCCAGCCCAAATAGGAGACCAAAGGTGCTCCATTCAAATAACAATCGCTGCGTAGGGCTCAGACTATGATTTGATAACTTGGCGAGGCACTGAACCTTAGATCAGTAGCCATTCCACAATGTCTCTACAGGACAGGCTAGGAGGCTGCCATGTTGTTGGAAGGTGGGGAGTAAGGGGAGGTGAAAGGTTGGTCCTAAAGCTATGTTTGCATAGCAGCACATTGAGATTGTTTCCATATATTGGACATCTGTTGGGAATGGTGTAGATAAAACCCTTCCACACCTCTTCTTGTCCCCATTGCCACATGGAGGACTTAGGGGGCATCTGGTCAACCTCCAACCCTACACAGGAGTCCTCACAAGGTTGCTTAATTCTCTCCTCTGGCCTCCTACCTTTTTTATACACAGGCTCATACGTTACCTATAACCATGTGTTGTGACCACCTGTGTCTCAGTTTCCTTCACCAAACCCTGACGCTTGAGAATGGAGACAGTTTCTTATGTGTCTACCTTTGTATTGCATTTTTCTACTCCTAAACACTCACAGGAGTTTTTGCTATATGTGAATGAGGTGTGTATGACAGAATGGATGAACAAACACATGAAAGGACATCTGTGCAGAGTAGTCATCTGGCCCCTGCTTGAATGCTCCCTGCAATGGGGAGATCATTACCTCAAGATGGAAACAATCCATTGCTGGACATTTGAAATGTCAGAAGATGTTTCTGCCCATGGGATGGAAATCTGCTTTTCTGACACTTCTACCCAGTAGCACAGTTCTTCCCTTTAGAGGCCCGGAAGAATAGAGGTCCTCTACCTAGTATTCCACGCACGGATGAGCTTTTTGAGATCCCTGCCCCCAAGAAACGTGTATAAAATTGCATGTGTGTGCCCTTGTGCTTAGGGGAGGGAATCCATTGGTTTCATGAAGGAGCCTGTATGACCAAATTTTACAGCCACTCTGCATTAGTTTACTCGCTCTTCCTCATGAAAATGTACATTGGACAAACCAAGTGGCCTCAAAATGCTTGCTTTTGGAGATTTTTCCCTCCTTACTTTTCCGAAGAAAGCAGATTCCCCAAGTTGTTATGTGTCATGAGCAAAATTAACTCTGCTACTCTAACCACAGATGATTGGATGGGGGTCCATACTCAAGTTGAGCATGTATGGGTGGGGCATACAGGAAGCCGAAGGAAAGGGCTCGATAGGAATTCTGCCCATCGGAGTTCTCCATATTGGATGGCAGCAATCTGACTCACTCAAAGCCTTTTACAGGGGATGCACACATCCCAGTGGTACCCACAGAAGGGTGGGTACATCTGGGATGACCAACCTCTTTCTGCCATTTCAAACCACTCTTTCAGTTTCCAAGTCTTGTAAGCAAGTTATGGCAGCTAATAAAGCAACTCCCTAGCTATAATAAACCTCTCTGTGGGGTCTTGCAAGCAACCTGTCTTCTGAAAACTCTGAGGTATTACTCTTTGTGGTTCCCAATCTTTGGAACCCTTCAACTTTCCAAAGTGATTATTATGGCTCCCAAAGTAGAAGGTCTCATTGCAAGCCATCCCTCATATATGAGCTGCCAAAGATTCACATGCATTCTCATTTAATCCTCATGAAACTCCTTTTATAGTGGTTCTCAAATTTGGGGGTACCGAGAATCACCGGGCTTCACCTTATATAGATTTACCAAGTCCCCGTCCCTAGAGGTTCTAAGCAAATCTGAGGTGAGCCTTGAAATCCTCTTTTTCATCAAGTTCCTTGGAGATTCTAAACACTCTGAGGCCCACCCATTGCTTAAAGTGGGGTTCTCAAGTCCCTTACTGTTACCAAATTGTTTCTCTATAGTGATATATTAATATTTGCTTAGTACATTTATGTGCTGCAGTATTGGATGAATATTTATTCATCAAGACTACTTGTAGTATCAAGACTACTCCAGTCTTGATAAGCTGACCTGTTTATTCCAAAATGACTTTTTTGTTACAATTTTTTACTTAATGTCTAATTTTTCCTTATAAAAGTACATCTACCCCTGCAAAAAAAAAAAAAAATGTTCACCCAAGGTGAACATTGCCCTAAAGGGTAATGTTTCCCAACTGTCCTGATGATCAAAATGCTTCCCAGACTCCTCCCATGACATTTCCGGTTCCGTGGATCAGAGGCTCTGGAATCTGCACTTTTAATAGAGCAGGTATTACAACTTCCATTCTATATATGAGAAACCCGGGACCCAGAGTAACCGATCCACAGCCGTACAGCTAGTCGATGAAGTGGCGGGGGTTGGGGGGCGACTAGAACCCAGCTCTCTTAACACTCAGTCCAGTGCTCTTTCTACTGGGCCACAAAGGCCGCAACACCTACCTAGAGTCCTGAACCTAACAGGCAATTGATAGATCTTTGCTAAATTGAATAGAGTCCACATACATACATTCCAGGTCCTAGAGGGAAGAAACGATTTCTAAAGCCGATTTGCATCCCACTCCCCACAGCCTCCCCCCAAGGCATACAACACAGTGGTCTGCCCTAGGGGTTCAAGAGATGTCTGTAAGAGAATGCCCGATGATATGATTACTGGGCTGTGCACCATGCCGTCAGCTACCTCTGGCTGTGCTCCACGCTAGAGGAGCTGTCCAGAATTGAACTTGATGCTTCAGCTATGGTCTGATCTGGAGCTTCTTTGCCCCTGGTTTTTTTGTTTTTTTGTGGGGTTTTTTTGCCCGTGGTTTTAAAGGAACTGCTGCCTGTCCCAGGAAGCCGGACCTTGCCCTTCCTGCCGGTCTGGTGTGTGCCCACGCCGAACTAACAGGAACTGACTGTTCTTTTGCTGACCCTGGGCCCTCCTCAACTGCCTCAGCTTCCACCGTGGCTTCCTACTCATGGAATTCTGCTAGGTCCCTGGGATGCCTGGGTGGCTCAGTTGGTTAAGCGTCCAACTGTAACCCAGGTCATGATCCCAGGGCCTTGGGATCGAGTCCCATATCAGGCTCCTTGCCCAGTGGGGAGTCTGCTTCTCCCTCTGCCTGCTGCTCCCCCTGCTTGTGCTCGCTGACTCTCTCTCTCTAACGAATGAATGAATAAATAAATAAAATCTTAAAAAAAAAAAAGAAAAATCCTGAACAAGGACAGAGGATGCAGCCCACTCCTACCCCCTCACATTTATAGAGCGCCTACTGCATGTTGGAGACTCTGTGAGGTACATAAGCTCAATGGATCCCCACCACAACCCCATTGGGCAGGTCTCCTTGTTGCGCCCGTAAGTAATAGCTCAAGTTGCACAGTGAGTGGCAGAGCTAGAACCCGATCCCAAGAAGCCTGGCTCCAGGGACTACACTCTTAACCACAAAGCTGTATGCCCTTTCCAAGTTAACTCAGCGCTGCTGTGAACCAGCTTGTGAACTTGACTGCTAAGGTGTCTTAGAGGCCTGGTAGCCTAAATTTCTGTCATTATGGGTAAGGGGCCGGACTGTCTAACATTATGATTATTAGCCTTAGAATCAGCTAAAAATAGTTTACATCATTGAAGAGTAGAAACTTCAAGCATAAACGAATAGCTAAGGACTCAGAAAGTATGATTAAAGGAAAAAGATTAACTCAAAGACTTAGGCAAATGGCCTTAGATAAAGGAGAAAAGTCCTTACCAGGAAGCTTAACATTTAGTTTAACTATAATCCTTCCCCAAATTACAAAAGCACTGACTTCCTAAACTAGAATATTAACTTTCCAAATGTAATACAAACTAATCAAGGACTCCTATGATAAGAATTTGCTGATAAGTCTCACATTAGTTAGAATTTAATTTTAGATATCAAGCCTTTAGAAATCCAAAGAGAGGTTTGCAGCTACAGGAAAACAAAAGATTTTCAGACTGATGACAAAACTTGCTTTTTTTTTTTAAGATTCTATTTATTTATTTGAGACTACGAGAAAGAGAGAGAGAGAGAGAGAGGGCGTGCTTGAGAATGAGTAGGCAGAGGGAGAAGGAGAAGCAGGATCCCTGCTGAGCAGGGAAGCCAGATGCAGGGCTCGATCCCAGGACCCCAAGATCATGACCTGAGCGTAAGGCAGCTGCTTAACCGACTGAGCCACCCAGAGCCCCCTGATGCCAAAACGTGTTAATGAAAAAAATCCTAAACTCCCTTTGGAGGACCTCCTGGTTACCCAGGTTCACGTGGCAGGAGCTCCGGAGGAGTCTTATTTATAACAATGCCCTGAAACAAAGTCTTCCAACCCTGGGGCGAGGCTGGTTAGCTGCAGGGTGAAGGTGGGGGTGGAACCCCGCCCCTCAAGGCTGAGATACCATTCTGTACCATGAATTTATTTGTCAGCAATATTTCAAAGACACATCTATCTGATGACTCAGTGCTGGGCTATTTTGAGACATCCATATGTGAGTGTCAAAAGTCAAGAAAGTGTTCGTGAGTTAGCCATCAGGGATGATCACTCACTTACCGAAGGAGAATAACCCTGACTAAGAGCATGAACTGTAAATTGGACAAGCTGACCTCGAATTTATTTGAAAAGCCTGAAAAGCCCAGGACCCTGAAAGGGGGTCTATAGCACCCCTCCACTGGCACCAATCATTCCTCTTCTGCCTAGAGTTAACATCTGTATCCTTGGGGTTTTTTCAGATCGACTGGAGCTTCCGGGCATGTGGGCAGAGTTGAGGGGGAAAAGGGTAAGGAGTAGAAAAAAAAGGGAGTCAGATATCAGGTGTCCAAAAAGAGGAAATGTTTGCCTCCGGGGCAGTAAATAATGGGCGGGATATGCTAAGGGGCAGATTTAAGAGGTTAAAAGCATCACTGAAATGAGTGGTAGTTTATGGAGGTGGAGTGGGGGTGGCAATAGGAATCCTCCAAACTGAGCACCTTCAGGGACAAGCCAAAAATGGTAACGGGGGTGAACTGCTAGATATAGATATAGAAAGGGCTCAACGCAAAGCTAAGGGCTTAGATTTTAGCCCTTTAAGCAATACTTCACAAAGGGACTACTCTTTGTTGCTACCCCCCTCCCAGAAATAGCTTCATTTTAGAGCCCCCTCTTTTTGGAGACCCTCTAAGAACTAAAAAATGGGGCTGATATTAGTAACACCATTGCAGTTCTCCACAAAGTATAAAAATGTTTAAAATTTGTTTTTAAGATTTTTTATTTATTCATTTGAGAGAGAGAGTGCACAAGCAAAAGCATGGGCGAGGGGAGGGTCAGAGGGAGAGGGACAAGCAGACTCCCTGCTGAGAAGGGAGCCTAATGAGGCACTCAATCCCAGGGCCCTGAGATCATGACCTGACCCAAAGGCAGATACTTAACCAACTAAACCACCCAGACGCCCCAAGAATATTTACAATTTTTAAGAATTTTTTTAAGTTTAAATTTTTGTTTAAAAATTGTAAATATTTTAAAATTTGAAACAATAAACCAGTGAAGGAGATCTTGTAAATCTGAATGTATGCTCCAAACAGGCAATACCCTAGAATGTGGGAACAGGGCAGATAATTGGGCAAGGTAATTTATATACACATTGACGGCAAGACCAAGGGATCTCCTGACTCTTATGGAGAAAACTAGGATTTTTTTAAAACGTCATACTTACAAATGATAAAGCACTTTCACAAATGTTAGCTCATTTGATCCCCAAAATAACCCTATGAAGTAAGTTCAAGTGTTGTTATTCGTTCCCATTTTACAGATAATGGAATGAGATTTAGTAGAACAAAGTGAAATATCCAAAGTCACACAACCCTTATACAGCTGGGGTTTGTCCAAGCCCAAACCCTATGCTTATCCTTACTTCTACATCAGGCACTGAGACTAACATATAAGAAATATACTAATTTAGTGCAATTTTTAATTCACGTTAATTCAACAAACATATTTTGAGTGCCTGCTACTAGCAAGACTCAGGGCAAATCCCTGCCCTCAAGGAGCTTACAATCTAATGGGGAAGCAGACATATAAACAGACAAAATAATAGGTGAGAAGTGGTATAAGGACACATACACGACGTGAAATGGAACACCTAAGTGCACCCAGCAAATTAGATTACATTGTCCTAAGGAAGGCTGGCCAGCCTCCTGGAGTCTTTTTTTTTTTTTTTTAAAGATTTTATTCATTTGACAGAGAAAGAGAGAGTGCACACAAACGGGGGGAAGGACAGGCAGAGGGAGAGGGAGAAGCAGGCTCCCTGCTCAGCAGAGGCTTGATTCCAGGACCCTGGGATCATGACCTGAGCCGCGTGCCCCTGGGATCATGACCTGAGCCGAGTGCAGATGCTTAACTGACTGAGCCACCCAGGCACCCCCTCATGGAGTCTTTAAAATGGAGTCAGTTTGCTTCTTGATAGGGTGCCTTCCTCCACTATTCTCCGCTTTGGATTCCACTGGCCAGTACTAGTTATTGAGAAAAGAAAAAACTACTACTAGTACAGAAAAAAGTAACTCATCGCGTCTCATAACCTGGTAGACCTACCCAATCTCTTTTGCTCAAACGCTGAGCTGCCCAAACAATCTTCCAAATTGTATTTAGCAACACTGGGTTGAACCATTTCAGCAAGAGGAAATAAATACCCACTATAAATAATCTGTTTATCCTACCAAGGTCGTCTTTTTGTTGTGAATTAATGGATAGTTATTCTGGTCTAGAAAGCAGCTGTGGAAGAGTTAGCATCAGTCAAATCTCAGTGCCAGTGCCATCCAGTGGAACTCTCCGTGATTCTGTTCAATGGGGTAGCTAGCCACATGTGGCTATTGAACGCTTGAAACGCGTGGAGGGAGACTGAAGAGGCGATTTGCAATGTTATTTAATTTTAATTAATTTAATCGACCACATGTAGCTAGTGCCTACCGATTTGGACAGCACAGCTCTAGATCCAAAGTGTGGTCTGCATCATCTTTTTAGGTTATTAGAAATATAGACTCTCAGGTCTTGACTCAGAAACTTATGTTAACAAGATCCCCAGGTGCTCTGTATGCACATTAAAGTTTGAAAATGGCATGGTTACTTCTGGATGAGCTGAAAAAATGAAAGGATTGACTGAGGACCCTATTTGTGGTAACCTCTCCGAATTGACACTGATGTCCGGCATAAGGGGCCTACTTCCTTTCCCTCCCCTTCCCTCCCCTCCCTTCCCTTCCCTTTCTTTCTTTTATATTTTCTGTATTTATTTCAAACAGAGAGAGAGAGAGAGAGAGAGAGCACAAGAGGTAGGAAGGGGCAGAAGGAGAGGGAGAGAAGCAAACTCCACTGCTGAGCAGGGAGCCCCACATGGCTAGATCCCAGGACCCTGGGATCATGGCCTGAGCCAAAGGTTGACGGTTAAATGGCTGAGACACCCAGGTGTCCCAAGGGGCCTTCTTTCTCCTCTCCTTCATTCCTAAAACAGAAAGGCAAAAAGGGAGAGAAACATGGAATATGGGACCCAGGGAAAGCTAGTATAGGATAGGGGATAGGAGATGGGATGTGAAGAGCATGTGTTTCTCAGGGATATTTATACAAAATAAATTATGGAATTCCCTTGATAATTACTAACTATGGATGATAGGTATATGAGAGTTCATTGTACTATTTTCTCTACCTCTGCATGTTTGAAATTTTCAAAATTAAAAAAAGATGTGATCTCAAAGATGATGTGTGTGGGGTGCCTGGATGGCCCAGTTGGTTGAGCGACTGTCTTCGGCTCAGGTCTTTATCCCAGGGTCCCAGGATCGAGGCCCGCATTGGGCTCCCTGCTAGGTGGGAAGCCTGCTTCTCCCTCTCCCACTCCCCCTGCTTGCGTTCTCTCGCTGTCTCTCTCTCTGTCAAATAAATAAATAAAAATTTTTTTTTAAGATTTTATTTATTTGACACAGAGAGAGAGATCACAAATAGGCAGAGAAGCAGGCAGAGAGAGAGGGGGAAGCCTGCTTCCCCCTGAGCAAAGAGCCCAATGCGGGGCTTGATCCCAGGACCCTGAGATCATGACCTGAGCCGAAGGCAGAGGCTTTAAACCACTGAGCCATCCAGGCGCCCCAAATAAATAAAATCTTAAAAAAAAAAAAAAAGACGATGTGTACGCTGACTTCCAAGATGGCCCCCAGTGAGCCTCTCCTTCTAATATTCATGCCTCTGTGTAGTCTTTCATATTGAATCAGGGCTAGTCCGTGTGACCAAAGTGGAGATAGCAGGCATGACATCGAAGAGGTGGGTCATTGTGATTTCTCCCTTGCTCTCTCTGGGATCCCTTGCTCTAAAGGAAGTCAGCTACCATGCTGGGAGAAGACTCAAGCGGACTTGTGGAGAGGCCTTTAGGGCAAGGAGCCCAGGCCTCCTGCCAATAGCCAGCGATGACAGCGAGCCACATAAGCAAGCCTTTGTGGAGTTGACGTTCTAGCCCCAGTCAAGGCTTCCAATGACCGTAGCTCCATCTGACATATGACTGCAACTGCCTGAGAGATCTCCAAGCCAGAACGGGCTGCCAAGCCACACCTGAATCTCTGACCAACAGAAACTGTGAAAGGCACTTAATGTATATGGTTGTATTAAGCCACTGAGTTTTGCGGTAATTAGTTATGCAGCAAGAGCGTACTGAAGCAACTTCATCTCAGCGTTTCCTACTCCCTGGATACCCTCCCCACCTTATCACCAATGCCTCAAATGAACAGGAAAAGCCCTTTCACACAACGCATAAGGTTAACATGCTAATACCCCTTGAAGAGATGATATGTTCACTTAAATTCAATGTAAAACATATGTGACAGATATAAATTCTTTCTTTTTAAAGCTTAGCAGGCTAATGTATCGAGACATTAATTTCAGTCTCACTCCTGCTGTTGTTAAGAGAGTGGAAAGAATAAAAAGGTAATTTCTCCGTCAGGGTCTACCATTCCAAGAACAGCTGTAGTCTTGAGTTATAAGGTCTAAGCTCTTCTTACATCTCCCTCACTCCATGCCCAGCCGTGCGCCCCCCCCACCACATACTGGTTAATGGCTTCTTGGTGTTAAGGGGCACCAGGGTGGCTCAGTTGGTTAAGAGTCTTCCTTCAGCGGGGGTCATGATGTCAAGGTCCTAGGATCGACCTTAGGCTCCGGGCTCAGTGGGGAGTCTGCTTCTCCCTCTGCCCCTCCACCCCATTCATGTACTCTCTCCCTCTCCCTCTCTCTCTCTCTCTCTCTAATAAATAAAAAATCTTAAAAAACAAAAAACCAGCTTCTTGGTGTTAAAGACCACCCCCCCATCCCAGCTCTATCTTGAAGATTAGGTAATAGAGAATATATGTTGGAATTGCTCCATAAGGGGAGGGGAAAGAGCTGGTACTGGTTCAAGAAGAGGGCAAGTGGCCAGGCCAAAAGGGTGAATGACTTCCCCAGGCTGGAAAAGGTTTTGGAGTTTCCAGAAGTGGAAGTCTGTCCCTCCCTGGCTTGTACTGCGTGTGCGTGTGTGTGTGTGTGTGTGTGTGTGTGTGTGTGTGTGTGTGTTGCAGTGGGGATCCCTTCAAAGGAAGCCTGGGCAAGTGGGATCCTGGGGCCTGGCTCTGCACCCCAGACCACACCCCCTTACCCCCACTCCTGCCCATCTGGCTTGCAGGCTGTGGAAATGTACCCTTCGGCGGTACCCCAAGGGTTGGGGAATAACAACATCAAGACTGAAAACAAACACAAAAACAAGGCTCTTCCCCAATCCTCCCCCCAAATTTGTGAGACTTCACAGCCCTAGAGAGAAAAGCGGGAGAACCTCAGAACTTGACTAATGAATTTCCCGCCAACACTGACAGGCGGGAGCTGAGCCAGATTGCTTTAATTCGTAGGATTAGAAGACATGTGACGCTTCTTGCCCCGGAGTCAGTTGCAGCGAATTCATTCCAGCTAGACCTAGTTTCCCTGGGAGCGGTTTCGGTAGGTGGAAGGGTGGGGGAGAGTGGAAACAATTCAAGAAGGTGGAGGAATAGGGGAGCTCGGGGCCAGAACCTCCTCCCGCTGCTTGCGGTCCCCAGGTCCCGGCCGGACTCCCTGCGGGAAGAGGACGACCCCGCGCGCCGCCGCCCTTCGGCTCGGATACAAACACACGCACGTGCGCCCCGCCCCCGCCGCGCGCACGCGCCCCGAGGCTCCGGCGGCGGCGACGGGCGCGCGCGCGGTGCTCGCTAACCCCCACACCGCTCGCTCCGCTCGGATCGCGGCGCCTCCCGCTCCCGGCACCGCTCCACGCCGGACCCGCGGAACCGGAGGCGGCGGCGGCGGTGGTCGGTGGCTCCTGCGGGTGCAGCGGTCGAGGCGGCGGCGCGGGGGGAGCGGAGCGGAACGCGGCAAGTCCCCGGGAGGCGATGTGGCCGGGCGCGGGCCCCTGCGTAAGGCGGGCGCCGCGACAGGCCGGCCGGTGAGGCGCCGCTTGGGGGAGGCCGCGACGGAGCTCCCGGACCCGCCATGGGCTGAGACGCGTCCTTGCCGAGCAGGTGCAGTGACCAGCGGCCCCGGGGGTGCCCGCCCCGACCGGCCCCGGGAACCCTCGACCCTGTCAGTAGGCGCCCTACCCAGCCGGTGCCCTGTTGACCTTCCTTCCCTCCGCTTGTCCCCAGAGGCGCTGCTGACCCCAGTGTCAAACCCGGCCTCGTGCAGCCCCCGTGAAACCAGCAGCCCCTAACACCCGGGCGTACCCCATCCTACACTCCTGTGCCCCGAGCCCGAGCCCGGTAGGCCCCTGTGCTCCCCTCCTCTACCCAGTGTTTTGAGCCCACTGCCTGCCTGCACGGCGCTTGGGAACTACCCAGCATCTCTTCGTTTCTCCCTGGCCCAGCATAGGGGTGGGGGCGGAGCGGGAGTGGGGGGAGTGTGACAGAGAGGAGGAAGGGTCAGTCCTTCCCTGCAGAGGCCCTGGTCACCCCCAAACCCCTCCTCTCTCTCTCTCAAGCCTGTAGTGAAAGTGCCCCTTCCTTATCCCACCAGAACATGCCCGGGTGACTCTCTCCCAGATCTTCCTAGTGGCCTTCCTTGCCCTTCCCGGTGACACTATGCAACCCCAGCGCGACCCGCGAGGCCTCTGGCTCCTGCTGCTGTCCTTGTTCCTGCTCCTCTTCGAGGCGGCCAGGGCTGGCCGGCCCGTGGTTAGCTGTCCCGCCGCCTGCCTGTGCGCCAGCAACATCCTCAGTTGCTCCAAGCAGCAGCTGCCCAACGTGCCCCACTCCCTGCCCAGCTACACTGCACTGTTAGACCTCAGCCACAACAACCTGAGCCGCCTGCGGGCCGAGTGGACCTCCACGCGCCTGATTCACCTGCAGTCCCTGCTGCTGAGCCACAACCACCTGAACTTCATCTCCTCCGAGGCCTTTTCCCCCGTCCCCAACCTGCGCTACCTGGACCTGTCCTCCAACCAGCTGCGTACGCTGGACGAGTTCCTGTTCAGTGAGCTGCAGGCGCTGGAGGTTCTCCTGCTCTACAACAACCACATCGTGGCGGTGGACCGCTGCGCCTTCGACGACATGGCCCAGCTGCAGAAGCTCTACCTGAGCCAGAACCAGATCTCCCGCTTCCCCCTGGAGCTGGTCAAGGAAGGAGCCAAGCTACCCAAGCTCACCCTCCTGGATCTGTCGTCCAACAAGCTGAAGCACCTGCCGTTGCCCGACCTGCAGAAGCTGCCCGCGTGGATTAAGAACGGGCTGTACCTCCATAACAACCCCCTGCACTGCGACTGTGAGCTCTACCAGCTCTTCTCCCACTGGCAGTACCGGCAGCTGAGCTCCGTGGTGGACTTCCAGGAGGACCTGTACTGCATGAGCTCCAAGAAGCTGCACAACGTCTTCAACCTGAGCTTCCTCAACTGCAGCGAGTACAAGGAGCGCGCCTGGGAGGCCCACCTGGGGGACACCTTGACCATCAAGTGCGACACCAAGCAGCAGGGGATGACCAAGGTGTGGGTGACGCCAGGCAACGAGCGCGTGCTCGATGAGGTGGCCAACGGCACGGTGACGGTGTCCGAGGACGGCAGTCTCCATTTCCAGCAGGTGCGGGTTGAGGATGGGGGTGTGTATACCTGCTTCGCCATGGGGGAGGCTTTCAACGAGACCCTGTCGGTGGAGTTGAAAGTGTACAATTTCACCTTGCACGGCCACCACGACACCCTCAACACCGCCTATACGACCCTCGTGGGCTGCATCCTCAGTGTGGTCCTGGTCCTCATATACCTGTACCTTACCCCTTGCCGATGCTGGTGCCGGGGTGTCGAGAAGCCGTCCAGCCATCAGGGGGACAGCCTCAGCTCGTCCATGCTCAGCACCACGCCCAACCACGATCCTATGGCTGGTGGGGACAAGGACGATGGTTTTGACCGCCGGGTGGCCTTCCTGGAACCTGCTGGTCCCGGGCAGGGCCAAAACGGCAAGCTCAAGCCAGGCAACACCCTGCCCGTGCCCGAGGCAACCGGCAAGGGCCAGCGGAGGATGTCGGATCCAGAGTCGGTCAGCTCGGTCTTCTCTGATACACCCATCGTGGTGTGAGCAGGATGGGTTGGTGGGGAGATTCCGCCCCAGGAGAGGTAACGCACCCCTGAAGGATAGGAGGGGATGGAAGAGCGGGCTGGCTGCCCAAGGGAGTGGGACCCCCCTGACCTCCAGGGAACTGGTCACGGGGACAATAGCTGGCAAGCCCTCAGCCAGGGTGTGGCTGCCACGATTTTCAAATAGGGGCATATTAATCCTCAGGCAAGTGCTACACCCTTACCCCCCAAGCCCTGGCAGTTCTCCGTGTGCCGGAGCAAGAGGAGCGTGTCTGAGTTGGGTGGGAATGAGGACGGGGTGGGGGGAAGAGCAGATTCCCTAAACTTTTTCGAGGTCATCCTTAGCTCCTTAAGAGAAAATCATCTGGGGAAAAAAAAAAAAGAATTTTTTTTTTTCTATCTCTGCCCACCCACACCTGTGATGTTGTGTGTGTTGGGGGCGGATCTTCCACAGGAACCACACTGGGGAAGAGCTGGGGTGTCTTCTTTGGCCAGGAAGTCACACTTCGCAGCTGGGGAAATTGGAAACCTTTGGAAAAATGAGTCAGGGAAAGGCTGAGACCTCACTCGGGGTCGCTCCCCAAAGCTGTTGTGACTTCCCATTAATGCCTCTCTTTCCCGGTGAGTCCTGGGCGGACGGACCTTTGCGGGCGCCCGGCCTGTTGCCTGTCAGATACAGCAGCAACATGAGACGTGGTCTCTGGGCCAGGCCCTGGAACCAGGGGCACAGAGGGAGGCAGCATGACCTGAGGGGTCTGTGTCACAGCATGGGTGCCGGCACAATCTCCAGATGGGGCGTCAACTCCGGGTTTGCTAATTCTCTGGTTGGTGAAACCCTTGGTTAGCACTTGGTTCCCCGCACCTGTGTGTCAGACCAGGGCGGGGGCTGCCGAAGGCGGAGCTTCTCTGCGTGTCTGCCACTGACCTGGGGTGGGGGGGGGGTCGGGGGGGGGGGGCCGCTGCAGCACTAGGAGGACGAGGAGGGTAGACCAGCCTCTAATATGTAGCATCCAGCTGGGCCTACCTGGTTTCCTGACGCCATCTCTTCTCTCGGTCTTCTTAGCAAGCTCAGGTGGGATCGAGTTTTCCCTAAGATGCTGCTCTGCCAGTGGAGGAAGCCCGGAGAGTCTGGCCCCCAGCTGCGTGAGACTGGGCTTGGGGATGGAGGGGACGGGTTACGGAGCTTCGCTAGGTTGACACAGCAGCCTGGGTCCTCTCTTAGATCTCACCCTGCTGCAAAGCCAAAGCATGGGATTTCATCACCCAAGGGGGTGGAATTGGGGGGTCCCTGCCTCAGAGTGGCAAGTGGAGTGCGGCTTAGAGTTCTACCCCTCTCCACAAGGTTCCAGGCAGTCTGGTGAACAGAGACGCTGGCACTAAACTTTCCGAAGGAAAGTTCTGCCGCCGCCATCCCTCTCAGCCAGAGGTCGGTGCCGTTGCTGGTGGTCAGGCCAGAGGAACTTGAGAGCAGGCCCAACATTCCCTTCCATCCAGGGTTGCAGAACACTTCGGGTATGGAGACGACTGCGCCCTTTGACTGTCCCGCAGGCCCGGGGAGACTGGTGCTCCGAGCTTTGGCAAGGGGATGAGCAGGGCAAAGGTGAAAATGTTCTCTGACGTTGGTCTTTTTCAGTGTCTCCCCTTCTCCCAACCAAGCTCCCTGTCCATTGGAAGTTCTCCAGATCTTCTAGGTTTCTGACCTGCTCTCTCGGTTCCGAGGGGTATGTCCTCTACCTGTGGGTGAGGGCTGCTTGCTAGGAGGGCCGGACTCCCGCTGCCTATTAAGATTGGGAAAGGGGACTGGAACTCAACATCTTCCTTGTCTGTTCCTGGGATGTCAAGACTGCTGTCCATCCTTTCTCAGTAACCTAGTTTGTCAAGAGAGGTGCAGCATTTCCCTCAAGTACTTGCATGCTCCCAGGTATGCATGCTTCCGAGTGCGCATGCACACCAGCGCCTTGACTCCCCTCAGGACAGTGATTCTGTAGTCCCCACTAATGTCCCCCATCACAGTGGGTTCCACCTATGTGCCCAAGGTCATGCACACAGCTGTCTTGCTCCTTAGGAGAGACAGTGATCACGCCAGGCTCCCCAGATCCAGACTCTTGTACTTCTAATTTCTGAACTCCCTGAAGCTTTCCCCACATCTCCGTGGCACTGAGTAACTTCTCTACGAAAGCTGGAGTTAGGAGAACCGCAGGTCGGCGACCTGGGGAGAGGGGTTGGTGAGGAGCTGGCTGGTTCTTCAGAGCCCTCAGAAACCTTCTCAGATTAAAGACAATATATATGAGAAATAAGTGCAGAACTAGGTCAACGATGGACCCAGAAGGAGACGGGTAGGGGGACAAGCAGCTATAAGTTGTTCTTCCTTTGTTAACTGTGCTGGAAAGACAGGGCATGAAGGAAAAATTGTCTTGTTATATTCCAGAGACTTCTGAGGATTTTGGTCCCGGAGCTAGACTAACCAGGCCACCCTCCTCAGACTTACTAGGGAACCAAGGGAAATCTCATCTCTACGCTGCAGTTTCCCTCTGGGCACCACCTAGGGCTCTGAGAATCTTCAAAATAAATGAAGTTGGCCTTCTGGAGCATTCTCAGCTCCTGAGGATTAGGAGGGCTGTTTTCTTCAGAGGTCCTACCCAACTTAGGGAATAAGAAAAGACCCTGAGGCCCCACGTCTCCCTACTATATCCACTAGGTAGGCCCCTCGTTTGAAAGACTGGTAGATGTGTCTGGCTGCCTCACCAGGAGATTGACCTGATTAGCCTCTTCCCATGGTTTCAGTCGATAGAAACCAAAGGTAGCTTTCTACTTGAGGGATTAGGAACTCAGCATATATAAGCTCACTAGAAGCTTGTGTAGGAAACTGCCAGGTCTGATTGTAAGAAAAAGCTGAGAAATCCCTCCCTCCCTTCCCCGCACCCTGAACCCATAAACCAGACATATCTCCCAGGAAGCAGGTGTCCCTGGAGACAGAATATGGCAGGGCTCTACAATCTGTCTATGTGATTATTTGTAATCTTTTTCCTTTGCCTGTATTTATGGGGCTCCTAGGAAGGGGCCAGGAGAGGGTATAGCCCAGCTGGGGACAGTAAAGCTGACTGATTCCCATTTTCTGTGTGTTCTTACCTCTGTACTTCCTTGTCACCCTGCTGGCGAAGCAGGCAGGCCTCCCTGTGTCCGGGACCCCGTCCCTCCCACTTCTGTACACCCAGGCTGGCAAACCTTGGAGCCACTGGGCTCTGAAAACTAGACCATGATCATTAAACCTGGCTTGAGTCTCCATTCGGGCAGTCTGTGACTGGTTTATTTATCTTTTCAGCCTGTGGGTGGGGCTCACTGGGCCTCAGAAGTGTGTGGCCTAAGGAGAGGATATTTAAATGCTGGGTGTTTTTGTTTGTTGTTTTTTTTTTAAGATTTTATTTATTTATTTGACAGAGAGAGACACAGCGAGAGAGGGAGCACAAGCAGGGGGAGTGGGAGAGGGAGAAGGAGGCTTCCCACAGAGCAGGGAGCCTGATGCGGGACTCCATCCCAGGACCCATGACCTGAGCCCAAGGCAGATGCTTAAGGACTGAGCTACCCACGTGCCCCTGAAATGCTGTTATAAAGGCAAGGGTAGAATCCACATCCAGGCATGAAAATAGACCGGGGTCAATGAACTTTCTTCGGTGAGGAGCCAGACAGTAAATACGTTAGGCTTTGCAGGCCGGCCGCTGTCTGGTGGAGGCCCACAGTTGGGCCCCTGTAGCAGGCCGGCCGCCACAGACAGCATGGAAGCGGACCCGTGAGGCTCTGTTCCAGGAAAACTTTATTTCCAAACATTGCAATTTGAATTTCATTTCATTTTCACGCGGCTTTTGAGTTTTTTCAACCATTTAAAAATATGAAAACTCTTAGCCCACAGACCATACAAAACCCAGCAGCGGGCTGGTTTTGACCGGTAGGACCATAGTTTCCTGACCTGACAGATTCTCAAAAAAAAATGTCACTGATGAAGTTAGCAGGAGAGAGTTTGGAAATTCCTTCACTCGGGGCTACCGCCTGTGGATAGTGAAGTCTTCCTGGATCCCTGGGGAGGCGGGCTGCCTCTCTGTTCTCTGTTCCTCTCTGTGCCTCCCCACAGAGTTCTCTTAAAAGTCTGGATGAAGCCTATTAACTGGGCTATGGAGAACTGCTTGTGCTGGATTAAAAGAATCAGTGGAAAGCAGCTCAGTTTCAGTATTTTGATTATTACCTGTATTTTCTTCACACTGTAAATGGCAACTCTCTTAGTTTGGCTCAAAGCATATTCATTGAATGGACAGGTTAATATTCATTGACAGTTTAACGTGTCCTAGGCATTGCGTAGAACAGAGAAATGCAACCCCCAAGTTCTTGGTCTAGACACAGCCTACCAGAAAGTGGACCAGATTCTACTAAACTCTGAACACGCAGATTCTTTGGCTACTCTCTTGGTACTTCTAGAAGGGGACTGTCATGGTAGAGTCCAAGAGGGGAGAGGAATTGGTATGAGGAAAATAGAAATTAAAAACCAGAACTTGAATCATTACCTAGTTTCCTATATTGATAAAATCGTGCCCAAAGGGCAGCCCTCCTGTCTGGAAAGTTGTCCTGTTCTCTTCATGAGGAACCACCGAAGTGGTGAGGGGATAGAGACCTTCACCAGCCACATCAGACAAAGCAACCCTGGCAGGCAAGTGAAATGGCAGATGTGGGTGCCCGAGTGCCCCCACGGTCCACATTTACATGGCATTTTTGCATCTTTTCAAAGCAGTTTTTGTTGCGGCTGACATTGAGCAAGAAGAGGACACTGGTAAAGAGAACGGGTCTGGGAAGACTGCTGGGTGTTCTCCCCTCATGGCCTGTGCTGAGCCCTGTCAATGAGCATGACAAGTTTTGGTGCTCCTTTCTGCCATCATGCCAAGGAAGTCTGTAGCTGCATCTCAGACCCCCACCCCCCACCCCCAAGTCACAAGAAACTCCCTAAGGTTCTGGTCAAGATGTGCAATTTTGTTTGCCATGTCTTTTTTTTTTTTTTTAAGATTTTATTTATTTATTTGACAGATCACAAGTAGACAGAGAGGCAGGCAGAGGGAGAGGGGGAAGCAGGCTCCCCGCTGAGCAGAGAGCCCGATGCAACGCGACCGCGCGGCTGGATCCCAGGATCCTGAGATCATGACCTGAGCCGAAGGCAGAGGCTTTAACCCACTGAGCCACCCAGGCGCCCCTTTCTGCCATGTCTTGAGGCACTCTCCTTAGCATAGGTGGCATTTCAGGGGAGTGGGGGAGGCTAATAGGACAGTTGCCTTGTAGAACAGAAGTTGAGAATTCAGTTGCTCTGGGCAGCCTCGTCTCCCTTCCTCGTGACCTCTCACCTCCTTCCCTACTGCAGTGGTAGTTCTTGTACCGCTGACCTTGTCTCACAGGAAACCACTTTCCCCATCCACACTGTAGAAAAGGCTCAGACCTGTGCAGTAGGAAGGTTGGCTTTTCTGGTCTGGCTGCAGTGAGCCTTTGCTTCCTCTCCTGGGTCTTGAGAGAGGAAGGCTAAGGCAGCTGCCACATCAAGCCCCTTCATTAGGCTTATATGCTGTCGAGTAGGAGATCCCAAGTGGTAAAGATACACAGACCTGCCCTGAGGCCTTCCAGTCTATGTCAGCACGATTCCTGTCCCAGAAACATAGAGGCCGTGGAACTGTGGCCTGAGAGAACCGTCCCTCCACGAGCCAGGACACAGAGCCATGCAGGGAGACTTCCAGGCACCCTATGGCACTGGCATACATAAGGTGAGAGTCACTGGCCCCAAAGTTAGGGGTGTGTGTACGCATATGTGTGTGTCTGTACACAAACACGCAAGCAGGGCAAGGAGCACCGCAGCTGGACAGAAGTTGGTGCTGCTTTCCCCTCACCTCCACTGCTCCCTCGCTTGGCCATAGTTTGCTTTTGGTGGGGTCTAACCAGAAAGGCCCAGCTCAGTCCGGGGCATCCTTAGAAAGCATGGCGAGATAACTCACATCTGTTCATCTTGCAGTGGCTCAGCCGTTAAGCCGCTGCCTTCGACTCAGGTCAGGATCCCAGGGGCCTGGGATGGAGCCCCGCATCGGGCTCCCTGCTCAGCAGGAAGCCTGCCTCTCCCTCTCCCACTCCCCCTGCTTGTGTTCCCTCTCTCTCTGTCAAATAAATAGAATCTTTAAAAAAATAATAAAAATCAAAATAGAGGGGTGCTGGGGGCCCCTCATGCATACTCAGTGAGACAGAGCTGGGTCCTCTGGTACCACAGAACGGCCTGAAGTAGCTGCTTAATCTGCTTTTAGCGGAGGTTAAAAAAATCATCTGGGAAATTCTGACGATAACGGGTAGATTAAAAACTGGGGCTCTTATTCCCTGCACATTGGTGACTAGCCAAGCCTTCTGGGTGGATGGGTGGGGGCAGGCTGTCTTACTGGAGGTATTTTGGGTCTGCTTTAAGCTCAGCCCCGTGCTGGGAACTGTCTCCCTCCAACCACCCTTGAGTCTGGGGCCCTGTGGTTCTGCATTGTCCCCTGTGTCTTCTCCGTGTCACCTGTGTCTTCTCCGTGCCTGCGCTGGTGAGATGTGCAGGGGCTATGGCCACAACACCCAACGGGTGTCTCACTGGGATCCCAGGTTAGAAAAACAAGATAAAAACCCGAATACACAATGCACAGCCTCTGCACTGCTGTGGTTCGTGCCTCTCTCTGGGTGCACCCCAGGTGGACTGCTGGCAATTCTCAGACAAATGGAATGGAAAGTATCCTTCCCCTAATTTAACATTTAAATAGGACTGCCTTCCTGGGGGTGTGTGTGTGTGTTTTAATTCCTATAAAGTCCTTCAAGGAGGGGACTGTGATCCTCCCCCACGAGCCTGTTACAGGGAAAGAGAAGCCTGGGACAGAGCTAGGAGCCACGAGTCACAGCTCTGCACCTCCAGTGCCTGATACAGGGCCTGAGGCAGGCCTTGCTCAGCCTGGGGCTACAGGGGAAACCAGAGTGGGGGAGGGGGCAGTGTTGTGCCCATTACTGTTGCTCCTGTCTTCCTGGCTGGACTGCTCCACTTTTCCTTCACAAGTGCGGAATTAGGCAGGAGAGACATAGACAGATGTGGGACCTGCTCTAGGAACTTCAGGCTGGACGAGGGGACAAGGGCACTGACTTCCAGATTTACAATCAGGCCCACGCCCTGAAAGCACCAGGCAGGCAGCACTCAGGGCTGGCTTCCATAGGATCATAACCTTGGTCATGGAGTGCATGACCGCTGACCTTGCACCTAGGAGGAGGAAATGTGTGTGTTCCCTTCCGATGGCCAACACCACCTCTGTGAGACTTGGGTCCCCTTGGCATCATATCCATAACCGTTGATCGCCTCCCTGAAAGAAGCATCAAACCCAGAGCCACGCCGAGTGAGACAGAGTCAAGGACAAGAACATCCTTAGAAACACACCTGTTTCCATTTGTTTAATGCTTGGGACTTTCCAGTGCCTGTTAACACGCGTTCTCTGCTCTGACCCTCACAACACCCCTGTGAGGCAGGGGGAGCAGTGAGCGAGCCGCTCGCCTGCGGCCATAGGTTGTTAAGGGTGAGCCCAGCAAACCCAGTCCCGGCTCCCGGGTCAATGCGCTTTTCGCTGCCTGATCCACAGGCTCTGATGTCAACCAGATACAGGGGCAAGAGAGCACTAACCCAGGAGCCTCCCCGCTCCCTAGGCCTACAGAGGGCCCCCGGAAATGCTGAGCCTGGGGCATCAGGGCCAGGGGTGTCCTCTGGAACTCAAGACAGGTAAGAGAGGGAAGGGCAGCAGGACTAGAAGACTGGGGTCAACCGCAGGTGCCGCCATTCTCGGCGGAGCCTACACTGTGACCCCCACGTCTGCATCTCTGTCCGGTGAGAAGGCCTCAGTAATTTCCTCGGGGTGCGCAGGGCCCACTCCCCGAGGAAAGAAGCCTCGAGCCACGGCTAGGAAGGGAGCCTCTGACCCCCCTGCTCTCCCCATTCCGCTACACTCCAGCAGCCCAGGAGGAGGGGGAAGGTGAGGGCTGGCTGACTCAGCCTGCAAGTGCCGGGAGTTCTGGAGCTGAAAGGCCCCAGCTCTGTGCAGCTAATGATTATTATTAACTCTGAGCAGGCCTTGGCGCAGCAGCCAGCTGGCTCAGGGAGGATGCCTAGGTCTCCCACAGTGAGGTCTGAAAAACAAGACCCAGAGCAGCCATGCACGGGGGTGGAAGGGTGGGGACAATGAGAAAGAAGGGACAGGCTGGGGTCAGGGACTGGGAGGGACAGTCTGCCCTGGGGGGCAGCAGGGAGAGGCAAGGGACGGCAGCCTACCTTTGATGCAGCTCAACAGCCAAGGTGAGGCTGGGCGACCTCCCCAGACACAAACCCCAGCCCGGGATGGGGGGCCCTCCAGGGAAGGAGCGGTTGGGGGTGGGGGGCCCTGGGGGGGTCTGAACCCGGAACAGTAATCCTGTTACCATTTGGATTTGCTTACAAAAAACATCTACATTTCTAATGTCCTCAAGGTTGAGTTTGAAATATAATCATATTTGGAATCAAGTCTTAGTGAGCCTGATATGCAAATTTGTGCAAATGACATGCATTTTTTTTTTTTAATTTGAGCACCCTGGCTTTTTTTTTTTTTTTTTTTTTTTTAAAGGCAAAACAGGCTGACTACTAGCAGCTTTCCCTAGCCAGGGAACAAGGGCAAAAGGGCAGCCATTTGCTTCGTCCCCTCAAGGCCTCTGCCTCATTGCTGAGGTGCCCAGCTAACACCCCAGATGGGGAGATACAGAGAGGTGGGGGGAACAGAGGGCCAAGGGAGGAGGAAACGCACACAAGCAGGAGGCGTGTGCAGCCGGCAGCCACCCCGCTCCCAGCTGGAGGAAGAGTGCCCTGGCACTGAGGTCTAATGGTTGTCCAGCTGCCGCCCCAGGATGTGAGGGCAGGTGGCGATGGAGGGAGAGATGCAGAAGAAGGGGGAGGGAAGTTCCCCCACCGATCTGGCCGGCCGGGAAGAAGGGCTCCTCCTGGCGACCTGCTCCCCATACTGCAGTCAGGCAGGCTCTGCAGAAGACCACCTGTACCCCCCTCTCCGCCCTGTGGCCCTGCCCTCCAGGCCTCCTGGTCAGAGAGGTGACAGCTGGGGCCCTTCCTCCTGCGGAATATAAATGACTTCCCCCTTCCTCCGAGGGCTGGGAATAGACATCAGCTGGCACAGCCCACGCAAACTGCCGGCTGTCAGCCCGCCCGCCCGCCCGGCCACCCCCGCACCACCTGGGAGCAGGCAACACCTCGGGCAGGCTCAGGCTTTGGGGCGCTGGCTGCCTGGCTCGCGGAAGCTGGCGAACCTCACCCCACTCCGTCACCCTGCCATACACAGAGTGAGACTCCCAGCACTGGCTGCGATGGGGGGACAGAGGATGGAGTCCCCGAGCCAAGTGACCTTCATGCCGTGCCGGGAACCATCTCCTCCAAGTTCAGACCACGCTGGGTAGTCTGAGAGGGGAGAGAAGGCAAGGAGACAGGAGTAATCACCCTCTGAAGGTGCACAGACCCCCCCTTTAGATGCTCCAGGTCTGGAAAGCTCCCGGGAGACGCCATCTGACCCAGTGAAATCCAGAGGACACTTCTGCCCTTGCAGTCCCCATTCCGGGGTTGTTAAATCATGCCAAGCTCCTTGCTTCTGAACCACTCAGAGAGGGAGGTCTTAAGTCTTAGGAAGACCTGGGGCATCTAAATTACTGCCATCCAGGAGCACCTGCCCTGCTTCCGGGACCTGGGGCTCCAGCCCCTTCGCCCAGGCTTCCCTGAGCTCCCACTGAGCTGTCTATCCGCCTCAGCACCAGCTTTCCTGGCGTGGCTGCCTTCAGTCCTCGCCATCGTCTATGGAGGTCCCCGCCCCGGCCCCTGACGGAGCCAGACCACTGGGGGTCCCCGCCCCCACCCCAGACCTCACCACTGAGGGCAGTCTGGGGAACTATCTTCAGTCTAGAACGAGGAGGGGGTTTCTGCAGGGAAGAGGGCCCAGGCCTTTTTTGCCAACTGGCACCACACTCCGCCCCCTCCTGGGCCAAAGAGCTGGCAAGAGACAGCTTAGCTGAGAAGGGGAACCAGGGAGACTTTGTTTTTCCTAGATCAGAAAAGCCCTCCCCCATTTCCTTAACTCTTATTTTGTTCTAAAAGCTTTGGAATACCTCCACAAAGCTTTGTGCCAGGGCAAGAACCTGAGCCCTAGGAAGGGTGATGAGAGGCTCAGGACTACGCCTGGCAGGGAAAGGTGCTCGCCCGTGCCCTGCAGCCCTCAAGCCCAAATCCTGAGGTGGGCTGAGGGACGTTCTTCACAGGGCTAAGGAGCCCAGCCAGGAGCCAGAGACTTGCTGAAGCCGATGCCCTTCCACTCCAACAAAAGCTTTAAAGTGACTTCAGTGCTTTTAACTGTCTTGGAGTTCAAGACAGCCTCGTCCGGGACTCTTCTCTCCACAGTGCCTGACCCCCTGTGCCCTAGCCCAGGAGCCCAATTGGCAGACTCCTGGAAGGCCACGGGGCGGGGGGGGCAGACCTGTCCCTCCAGAGGGATAACAGGATAGTGAATGTACAAATGACACCCTGAGTCTGCTTAGCGGTCCAGCCCACGGTCCCGAGCGGGGGGAGTGTGTTCTGTGGCATTAGCCTGGCAGACAGCGAATGCTGGAGATTGTTCAGAAACACTCTCCCATGACACACACGCGGAAACTGGCCCCGAGACATGGGACTTGCCTAAGGCTGCCCAATAGATCCTACAAGAACCATCAGTCATGGTCTCTCTCCCCACGGCTTTCTCGAAGACCCCCCAAACCACTACTGTCATTCATAAGTTACCAGAACCCAATTCTCCGTCAGGCACACAGGCAAGAAATGACTGCGAACACCCTCACCACCACCACCCAACACTTCTGTCTCCCATCAAGAGCGGAGACTTCAGGATCAAGCCCCCCCCACCCCATCACCTTCCACTGGCACCCAGTATACTTCCCCACTTTGGCCCACTGAGTTGTCATCAGAAATAGCAGTTTGGGTTTCCGCAGCCCCTGGCCCAGCTAAGAAGTACAAAAGCCCTACCACTCCTGACATGGATCCCTTGAAGGTCACCAAAGGGAACATTTAAGTCCGAGGCAAGTGTCCCACCTACATTCAGAGTTCAGAGGAACTCACATTTCCATTTTCTTCTTTGGCAAGTAGGAGCTGGAGATCTGGTGCATGATCACCAGGGCCGGATAGAGGGGCAGCGCCAGGCACAGGTACCAGGCTGTGCCCTTGATCTGGGCCTGGAACCACACCGAGTACATGCCCAGGAGCACCGTTACTGTAGCCATCAGGTAGACCACCAGTCCGCAGGTCAGATGGTAGAGCTTGAGGCGAGCCACCCTTGAGACCCTGGCTGCTCGAGGACAGAGGAGGCAGAACCCACACAGCGCCTGACCACTGGTGGCCAGCAGCGTCAGAGCCCCTACCCAGCTGTGCCAGGACACCAGATGGGGCAGCTCGCTGCGGGTCCTGCTGAAGATGATGAAGCCCAGGCCCAAGGCTGCACAGAGGATGGCCAGGCTCTGCCCTGCCCAGTGGAGCCGGATCCGGGCCTTGCGGGAGCAGAAGAAGAACAGGGAGTGTTCAGGCGAGAAGAGCAGGATGGCCTCAGCCATGCAGATGCAGAACTGTGAACACAGGAGACGGCCAGTGAGCCTCAGGCCCAGCGTGGAGGCCTTAAGGAAAAGGAGGTGCTCTTGTACATCCAAACAGGGACGGTAAAGGGTGGAGGCTAAAGAACTCCCGCCCGGACCTCCTGCCTCACAGGTCGGCATTTCTGGGCACAAGTGGAAGTCACCACTTGAGTGGAAGTCTTAGCATTCAGGCTGACCTCCATGCTGACCTCCTCCATAGGTAACGACTCCCCATTTCCTGACCAATGTTAAGCCAATCTATAGCAAATGTTAAACTGCCTCCTAAACTTTGCGGGGGGGGGGGGGGGGGAGTTGGAGAGGAGGGGTAACTGGACAACTCCACTTCTACTTCCCCCTTTCAGACCCTAGGAGAGAAAGACACATCTTCCATGCCCTCCCAACACCCCTCAACCACCTGACACTAACTACAGCCCAGCCTTCCATGTCTCCCAAACAAGTTTCACGGGAAGATAGATGGGGCCCTCGCTCTTTCCCCACGTCTCTGAGCCTTAGACAAAGGCTGAGCCTCCGAAGACTGGATGCTTCCCTAGGGGGCATTTCCAAACAGATCAGCTGCAGAAAAGAAGCCCAAACTCACCGCCAAGGCCATGAATACAGGGTGCCAGGAGAAAAGACCTAAGAATCAAAGAGAACAGACTCACGGCTGGGCACCAAGTTTCTGCCCCTGTGGCTGGCTGGAGCCCAAAGAATCCGGCTACAGGGGACAGGTCAGTGTACTATTCCCAGCCCGAATGAAGAACTCCGTGCAAAGTGGAGCAGCCAGTGGGGCTTAAGGTGAGCAACCAAAGGGGCAAACATACACCAGTCTGGCCTGTGGTTCCCCATCCGGCAGCTCGCAGCTGTCGGCGCAGTCCCAGAGTGGACCTTGGCCTCCTTTACTTGCATCCTCCACGAGGGGCTCCGCTTCTGCTGAACTGGTAAGTTCAACTGAGTGTCTGCCTTCCCAACCCCGCGCCCAAAGCCCCACCCTTCCAGGACCCACCTCCCGGGGCCTGCCCCCCCATGCCGTTACTACCCTCCACAACTCGCCCCTCCACTGCGGGGGTCCCCACTCCGGGTCTCGGAGCGCTCCCAGCGACGCTCCTCCAGGATCCCGGCTCCGCCCCCTTCCCTGGCCCCGCCCCGCCTTGCACACTCACTGGTTCCCGGCCGGGACAACACAGTCAGAAAGATGGTGAAGCCCAAAGCCACCAGGTGCGCCAAGATCCCACTGCCTGTCCGCAGCCAGAGGGTCAGTCTCGGCTCCCTGGCCGGAGCGGGAACCAGACCTGCCTCCAGGGGCTGCATGGCCGGGCGGGGCCGGCGCACACTCCCAGCGGCTGGAGCGCGTCTTCCGGGTTTGCGATCGCAGGGGCTGCCGCGGCGGCGGGAGAGGCCCCTCCCCCGGCCGCCGCCGGCGATACGGCGGCCTCGCCCACAGCGCCCTCTGGGGGCTGGGGGGAAAGCGCGTCCGCCCTGGAGAGCCTTGGGGGCAGAAGAGGACCAGACAGCAAGTGGCTAGCCGGGTTTCTTCAGTCAAACTCATTTGTGCCTTTCTGTCCACAAGGACAGAACTTACCTCTCAAGTAGCCTGTGGAAATTACACTTATGGCAACTGACTCCACCCAACCCCCCCCCCCGCCCCGTCCCCCCATCACAAACTTCGCACACTGAACCAAGAGTGTGAAACCAGTGCTCTGAACCGTCTTCCAGAAACACTAGATTTCTCGGCCTGCCCACGCCCTCCTGCCATCCCTTCTTCTGGCTTGTTAAGGGAGTAAGAGTCCTCCCTGCCTAAAAGCAAGGACACCGGAAGGTAAGGATTAGGTCAGAGAATAGTGCCCCTGCCTGGTGAGTTCAGGTTTGAGGACCAAAGGAGGGGGGTGCAACTGTGTCACCCCTGTCGGCACACTAGCCTCCAGTGAGATACATGGAAGAACTAGGGCAGTCCCAGCCCTTCCCACCTCCACACCATCTGCTCAGCCCTGGGGAGCCAGGTGATCCTGAGGGACCAGGACCTCCCACATTCTTGGTGCCTCCTACACCAGAAGTTTCGTAAGTGATCATACCTTTCCCCTTCCTGCCTCCAAAAAGGTGTGGTTCAGCTTAAGGAGGCCTACCTGGGAGAGACTCTATCCCTTCCTGAAGGGCAAACCCACAGGCCAGGGACAGGGACCAAAACAGGCTATCCCACAGAAATCACGGACATCCTTAGAGCAGTTACTAACTCAATTCGAGCTCCCCCAGTGGTTGGGAAAATGAGGCTGCTAGGGAGAAGCAGCAAGGGCAGGAACAGCTGAAGAGACTGAGGCAAGAGTTCAGAGGCAGGATGGAGGCCCAGCATTGCTGGAAGACTGGAAAAGGGCCCAGGCCGACTCCCACAGACCCTCAGGGCAAAGACCTGAGAGGAGGGCCAGAGGAGTGGCTCCCGTGCCCCCATCAAGTTTCCCTTCCCAGCAGCCCGGAGTCATCTCTGGGATAAAGATTCCTGCGAGCCTTGCTCACTCCGAGCCATAGGCCTCATCATCCTCTCCAGAGAGAAGACTCCCCCATGACACAAACCCCAGCCATTCCCACACCATTTAAAAGGACAAAAATATAGGAGCATAAGAGACTTCTGCAGGCAAGCCCCGGGAGCTGGAGTCTGGCTGCCTATCATCTCTGCCTCCTGGGGTGAGGATGGGGACAGCAAGGACACTCATTTTATTACATCTTTTTCCTTCCTTTTCTATGTTTCTGTTTTTACATTTTCTTAGCAGCAACAGAACAGGGAGACAATCTTGAGGTATTTTAAAGAGTTTTTTTTCTTAAAAAAAATAATATAAAGTTATAAAAAGCGGCAGCAGCCTGGGGCCCGGATCTGGAGGGGAGGAGGCGCTGGCGGCTCCATCGCGGTGGGCAGGCACTTTCTCGTTAATGGGCTTTCGACTGTAGGAAAACAAGAGGCAAGAGACGTGGTCAGGCTGGGGGCCTACCAGTCCTGCTACCCAGTGGACTGTGTGGGCCACGAGAGCTAAAGCTTGCTTTCCTCCTGGCTGGGCTGCTGACGAACGCTGGGCGAGGGGAAAGATGAATGCCAGCAGAGCAGGGATGGCCTGAGAACGTCCGTGTGCACACACGCACACATGTGGGGGCACAGTCCGACTCACTACTCCTGGATGGATGCCAGAGGAGTGGCTATGTGTCCAGCCCATGGCTACACCAGGAAGGCGCCCCCCTTCTCGCCACGGGCAAGTCCCTCCTGGCCGAGATCCTACGGACAGCCCGGAGTGTGCTACTCCGGGGCTCCTGTCGGAAGAGGCACATAAACCCGGCCGCTGGCTTTCCCAGAAACCCCAGAGGATTTGCCTGGCACCTGAAATCCTGGAAGCAGGCATGTCTGCTTATAAAGACCTCGGCTGGTGTCCCTGCCCTTCCAGGCCCTGAGGCCCGGAGGCAAAACCTCTAACAAGACCAGCCCACCTACCCTGCCGCCCGGCACGTCAGGCCACGGCTCAGGGACCCATGCTCAACCCCACTGCCCACATCTTTCCCGTCAGAGTTCATGAAGTCCAGCTTCCTTTCCTGGGGGGAACAGGGACAGGTCCTGGTGTGAGGGCCCCAGCCGGATCAGAAAGCGGCCCTTTCGTTCAAACAGAAGGAGGTGTGGGGGCGGGGCAGAGGCAGCATCCCCTCAGCTCCAGGGAGAGACAGATGGGAGAAGGCCCATCAAACAAAAGCTGGGTCCCCTTTCAAAGCACTGACCTACCTCTCCCTAGAGGAGACAGCCTGGTAACTCTCAACTTCCCCTTTCCAAATCCCTTCCCTGCACACTTAGCACCTGCTCTGTGCCGGGTTCCCACCGTGTGCTCTACCCTCGTCCATCCTGTTCTCTCCCTGCCCGCGCTCTCCAGGGAGCTGGGCCGGTACCTTCAGTGTAGAACACTTCTCCTCAAAGGCCAAGGCGGGAGCCGGCTTCTTGCGGCGCACGGAGCAGACCGCGTCGCCAGGGGCGCCGGCCTGGCAGTGCTTGGCCTTCACCGGCCGGCAGTAAGTGGCCAGGTTTTTCCGCTTCTTGGCTACCTCCTCCTCGGAGAGGCAGTTGGTGGGCAGGGCCTTGGCTGGGTGTCCGGATGCTCCCCGGCTGTCCAGAGAAGCCTTGACGGGTGTGGGGGGCTGATGAGGGGAGCCCCGACAGTCCAGAGGCCCTGCCCGCTTCACTCTTGGCCCCACCGTCCCATTGAGCCCCATGCCCAGGGCTGTTTTAGTCTTGGCCGAGAGGCCCCGGCAGCCAGAGGGTTTGCCTTTTCCAGAGGGCTCCAGGATGCAGGTCCTTTTGAAAGTGGTGGGGCCAGGGGATAACTTTCGCTTTCGAGAAGGGGCCTCCACCTCGACCCCGTCCTTGCCTTTGGACGACTTGCTGGCCTTCGAAGGCGGGAGTTTGCTGAAGGATGGGGATGGTGTGTTCGCGGGCAGTGGTGAGGTGATGGCCTGGCTCCCGCCCATGCACTCTGCCTGGCTGCAGGCCGCTGCCACGCTGGGGGAGCCTGCAGGGTAGCTGGGGACCAGGCTGTCCTTGGCGGGGGGCGTGGAGGCTGGGCAGGCAGGTCGGGGGGGCGGGCCTGGAAGGCGGGGGCAGCTGCCAGTAGAGGATGGGCTCAGGGGAGCAGACAGTGGGGAGCTGACAAGGTGGGACGGAGGCTCAGCCGCCGGTGGGATCTTCCTGCAGCAAAAAGAGAGCTTGGCTGTGCCGCCAGGCGAACAGGAAGACCTCCCCACCAACATCCACCCGGCTCTCCGCCCCACCTAGAAAAGGCCCAGAGCCCCAGCCTTGCTGCCATCTGCTGGGAGACGCTGGAACTGAGGCTTAGGAAGAAAGCACAGGGATAGACAGCAGTGAACTAGTATATGGACCCATTAAGAACCTCATTTCAAATTTCAGTTTGGGCACCCCTATCGCTAGTTACCCACAAGGTACTGGAAGTGACGGGTAAGAGTCGGGCCTTGCTCCCACCCCCCCCACTCTTGGCCTGCCTCGGCCCAGCCTCAGGCTGTCAGGTTCCCTCACCTCCTTCATTCTATCTGGGGTCTTGCCCGAACAGCCGAACCGCATCTACGGGCAGGTGAGAAGAATGAGGGCTTCTGAAGCCCGTGGATGTCCAGGGCCCGGAGTCTAGAGAGAGCAATGGTGGGCCCAAAAGACTCACCTCCACATGTGGGAGCTGAGGTGCCGTTCCAGCATGGAGCTCAGTGCTGAGCAGAACCGGTCCAGCCGGCGGCTAAACACGTAGCATCCTGGACTCACCAGCCGGCTCCCAAAGGTGCAGAACTAGAGGCAGAAGGAAGGGCCACGGTTAGTGGGGCCCGGGATGCAGCGAGGGCGCCTGCGCAAAGGATCTGACCTCCTCCCCACACTGTGGGCCGGGACGGCTGGGCCACCCCCCACCCCAGGTCCCTGCCCCAGGTCCTTACCGCCTGTGGCCGCGGGGGCCGGGTTGCATAATGGCAGTCAGGGGGGAGGTGGAGGTCGTCAGATGTCCCCTCCTCCTCACTCTCCTCGCTGGAGGCCTGGGCCCCACCCCGGGGCAGGGGAAAGGGGAACAGGCCTGGGTCCCCATCACCACCACAGGGGCCTTCATCATCCAACTCACTCTCAGAGGAGGCCCGGGACCTGGAAGGGCCAAAGGGGACGTGAGGGCGATGAGACGGGAGTGGGTCAGGGTGGGGGTGTCCCTGAACCCGCCAAGCTCAAAAAAAAAAAAAAAGCCAGGGCAGTCACCCTGCTGGGCAATGACACAAAGAGGAAGGAGGACGGGAAGGGAGAGAACAACAGAGCTCACAGAGTGAGAGCCGGAAAGGTCAGGGGCCACAGCTCCCAAGGGATCCTCTCCCCAGCCCCTTCACTTCCCCGGCCCTGCCTCCTCGGGGGGAAATCTGCTCCAGATTCGCCTCCTCCAGAAAATCTTCTGAGCTTAACTGCACCCAGCTCTGGTCAGCCCAGTCAATTCTCTCAACCCCCTTCTCGCATCACATATTCCTGTGAGCCTGTCTGTGAGCTGAGCCTGTGTCGGGTCTGCCCTTGTGTTACGGGCAGAGATGCGTGTGTGTCTCCTTCGGCAAGGTGGGCTCTCCCCGGGCTCCGGCGCAGCCTCTACACACGAAGGGGCCAGTGAATGAACACACAGTAGGACTGCCTCACCCAGGACCCTGACCCTTTCCGCTCCCCGTGAACAGGTTTTTATCCCAGGCATTGGAACTGGCACCCTACAGAGAGGTTAGGGTACCGCGGCGTGCCGGGGTAGGAGCAGGGGGGTCACCTACTTCCGCACCGGTGCCAGGGGCCCAAGCTGTCCCCCCGACTTGGGGCGGAGTGCGACTCCCTGGGCCTGTCTCCCGGGTCCCTGATGGCTTGGGACCAAGTGTCCCCAGGTGGGGGACTGGCCCCCAGACGTACCTGGGCAGTGCACAGTATGGGTAGGTCTGCTTGGCGCGAGCAGAGAAGGTGCTGCTGGGGGCGGCCGTTGCCACAGCCTGGACTGAGGAGGGGGGCTCCTGGGAGGGGCGCTCAAGAGTGGGTTCCTTGCGCCCTGGGCTCTTGTCTTTGGGAGACTCCCCTTTGCGGGAATTGGCCTTCAGCTCTGCCACTAGCACATCAAAGTCCTTGGCTCGGCCCTGGACCTCCCGGCGCTGGTGCACCGAGTGGATCTAGAATAGAGCAGGGTGAAGGGTGGGGAGGGCATGTGAGCTGTGCAGGAGTGAGGGGCAGCAGTGTGTGCGAGCCTAGGCAAGCTGGGAGGGGTGCGTGTGTGTATGTGGGGGGGTATCTGTGTGTCTTTGTTTCACTCCCACCACAGGCCCAGAATCTTCCTTTGGAGTAGGGCAGTCTGCCTACTGCCTCCAGCCCGGGCACATGGGGGCAGCCTCCGCTCCCCCTTGCCTTACCTGGGCCTCGCCCCCACCCTGAGCTGCATCTTGGATAGCTCTGCAGTTTCTCTCCCCACCCAGGGCCCCTGCCTGTGCTGTCCTCCCTCACTGTGCAGTGGGACTGAGATTACCTTGCAGGTCAGCAGGCGGGTACAGATCTTTTTGGTCTCTGGGTTTATTACCCCACACTGCCTGTTGAGGTCGCACTCCTTCCCTGTAGGGAAAACAGTTCCCATGAACCCCAAGGCCATTTCCAAGAGGCCCACAGAAGGCCTAGGAAGAGCTGGGCCTAAGGCAGAAGAACCTCTGGCCTTCAGGTCTGGGGCCGTAGCCTTCCAGAGAAACTGCTCTGGGCATCAGAGAGAAACTCTCTGCTGGGCACAAGAACCATCCCCGCCCCTATTCCCAGCCCAGGCGATCTTTTTGGTGACTCCAAGGCCAAAATGGGGCAACACGGATCAAGAAAGAAAAGCAGCCACAGGCATCTGGGATGCCAGGGAAATCAGCTGTGGGCGTGGTTTGGTGCCCTGGATCTAGGTGAGAGGAGAGAGAAAGGTCAATGGCCCAGGGTGAGGAAGAATACCTTCCCCTGCTTGGGCATAAGCTCCCTTAGCCTTGGTCAGGAGACCTGGGCTGGAGAGAAGCTTCCTAGAAAGCAAGGAGTTCAAGTGATTCCACGTCAAGGGGTGACCAGGGATGGCCAGGCCCACTCCTTCCTGACCCCTCTCCATCAGGCCCAAGGACAAAGTAGTCCAAAGGGATCCCCCACTCTACCTTCCTGACCCCCAAGACCATGACTACTCACGGGCCATCTTCCGGTGGGTTTTGGGGGGCAGCCTGGCTCCACCAGGCTCCTTTTCAGGGGGGCTGCCTTCAGCCCGGTGACTGGGGCCCTCGCTGGGGGTCATCTCGATGCTCTCTCTCCCCGGAGGTTCTTTAGAAGGGGGTGCCATGGGGTTTTTCCCAGGGGAGTCCTTGGTGAGGCCACCAGGCTGGCTGAGGAAAGCAGAGGGCGGGGCCACCCTGATTCCATGTCCATCGGGCTTCGGGAGACTGGACATCTTCTCCAGATTCACCACAGGCACGAAAAGGCTACACATGGAGAGAGGGTGTGGGCTGGGGGGCAGGGGGGCTGGGCCTGGGCCCTGGACTCTAGCCCAGAGCCATCTCCTTCCCAGCCCTGGAACTTGGGTGGGCTCCAGCAGGGGTGCAGAACATGGGGACAGGGGGCCCCATATTCCTTGGAGCACATGGAAGGGAGCTGCAGAGAGAGAGTGGCCGCCTCTTGCTGTGAGCAGTGCCCACTGCCCCACAGCAGTCTCCATTCATGTTAACCCCTCCCTGGGCTAGGGTCAGGGTGAAAGCTGGGCTCAGGGAGTCTCCAGCCTCTCCTTACCAGAGGTTGTCCTTCTGTGTCTTCTCAGGAGGCGGGTGGCCACGGCTCCGGGACCCCTGGCCCTTCTCCCTGGAGGAGGTTTTGGTGGAACCCGGGGCCCTACAAGCTGGGCCCTGCCCATTCACTACATGGCATTTCTGAGAGCTGGCAGGGGCTGGAGGTGGGGGTGGGGCCCGGGCGTAAAGCTTGCTGAGGGGCCCATGTCTTCTTTCTGTCACCAGGAGGTGGAGAGAGTAATTGAGGTGAGTGGTACCAGCCGCCTCCTTCCCCAAGGCTTCCTAACCCTGCTGTCAGACTCATGGTACCAAAATCTGCAATTGTCCAAGCTTGAGATTTAAAATTTGCCACCTTCCCACTTGAATCTGACCCTTTGAGACTCAAAAGTCTAGGACTCGGCTTCCTGATCCTCTTCGCTCTTCCCCTAATTCTTCTAGGTGCTAGAATTTTGCTCAATCACCCTGACCCGCCACAATCCTCTGAAGCCGCCCCCAGGACCTTCTGATCCCCAAGGCCTCCCCTCCATGACCCACATGATCTCCCAACTGACCCTGTCCTCAGAGTTCCATGTTCCACCTTTCCCTGTCCCCTCTATCTCCTCCCTAGGGCTCCCCTCACCGCAGTGCTTCTGGAAAGCTTGAGGCTTCACCACTTGGCTGCAGTGGTTACACACAACCAAATAGAAGTCGTCATGGGCAGGGCAGTGCCCGAAGATGGACATGTCTGCAACGACAGAAGCCCTTATCACTGGGGCTGGGGACCCCAGGGTTTCCCTGTAAGATCAGACAGCTCTCCCCCCAACCCCAGAAGACACTTTCCCCTCCCCAGCTGACATGACAGGCTTCATGCTGTGAGCTCTCAGCTTCTAGAGCTCAGCCTAAGAACTCGGGCTGCCAGGTGAGTGATACCCCCATAGCACAATCACCTATGATTAGGATCTCCCACAAGTCACAGGAGGCCGGGGCATGGGCTGACTCAGACCTAACAAAGAGAGGATCCCCAGACCTGCTGCTTCAAGCAGCCACCTCCTGGGACATGTTGGAAGAGTGGAAGGTGACCCTGTCTACCCTAGGCCCCAGCCCTGATGTGTGTCAACTCCCACCTTCTTTAATGAGGGTCATGGCATCCAACTTCTTCGTGTTTTTGTTACTCTCCTCCAACTCGGCCCCTGGAGGAGAAACACAGCTTAGAAGGACCACCCTCACCCCAGAAACCCCATCTCCTACCCAACCAGCGCTGGCAGCCGAGCAGTAAGAAGCCCACACTCTCTAACAAGCTCCTGGTGCTCAGGACCCCTCAGAGAGTCTTTCAGTGGGTCATTCTCAAGTGCCCGTTCTTCCTTCAGCTGCTACCTCTGGAATGAGCTGACTCCCTTAGGAAGGATCCTGCCACCTTTCTTATGGACTCTTTACTCCAAGGCGCAATTTGGGGTTCCACTGCTGAGTAGCTGGGTGACTGTGAATAAATATGATCTCTTTTCTGGGCCTGCTTCCCCATTTAAATGGGAAACAATCCTTAACATATTCTACTATCAATCTCCAAGTCCCTTCTTGAGATTTCTCAGATGGGTCCTTTCTACTACTCTGTGCCACACCAAACAGCTACCTTCCAGGTCCCCATCCCCATGAATGCGATTTTCTTCCACCTGGGTTACTGTGGTGCTGACAAAGTTACACCCAGCTTCTCAGGTCCTGCATTAACAGGATAGTCACAGGGCAGAGAAACTGCTGTCTCGAGGGTCCTCTGGCATCTTCGAAGTCCCTTTGGTCAGCTATGCAAGCCACTCCCCTCTTTAGGAGGGCTTTGGGCAAGCTTTGCCCTTATACCTCAGTTTCTGGGTTGATGACAAAAACATCTTAGCTGTGCAAAGCAGCTCTTTCCCCCATCCCCCTACCTTACTCCTCTCCCCTCCCTCCTCTATGCCCCCTCCCTGTCCCTTGGAAAAAAAATCAATTCTGAGTCACCAAACCCGTCTGATTCCATTTCCGGTTCTCAAAGCACCCAGACCCTGACAATGGCCCCATCCTTGCCCACCCAGCATGGGGCAGCCCTGGGGTGGCCAGGGCATCCACTTAGATGTGCTTCTAATGTCTACTAGCAGATTTGCCCCTTTCTAGGATGATAAGATCGCTGACAGTCTTATATAATCTCCAGATATGAGGGGTAGTGGGTCAGGCAGGCAAGAGACAAGGGGCAGCTCCCACTCCTAAGTCCGTTAAAATGCACTGATGGGCAGAACTGAGCTGGGAGTCGGACGTCTCAGAGGAGAACAAGTGTCATCAGAGACCGCTCCATGTGGTCTCCTCCTCCACCTCTTCTCACTTGCAAACTTCTTCAGGGCTGTGATGCCTGCTGTCACCCCAAAGGCCATGAGGCCAGGTGCCCCCTGGGGCCCAGGAGACAAAGATCAGCAGAAGGGGCTGTCAGCCCGCTTACCAAAAGCACTCAGGGGCCTAGAGAAGGTGGGGGTCAGGGGAGAAAGCCAAGAGGCAGGGCAAGAGGCCCGGGAAAGGACTGAGGGCTGGAGGCACAGAGGGATGGATGGACGAAAGGAGGGAAGGAGGGAGGAAGGGAGGATGGATACATGGATGGACCGACGAACTAATGCGGAGGGGGCGGGGGTCCAGTGGTACTGCAACCCGCAGGCAAAAGCCGAAAAGGAGCAGGAGGTGTGGGGCTGAAGGCGAAGGAACAAGGGGGGTTGGGAGGGGGGCACAGAAGTGGGGTGCGTGGGAAACACGTGGAGAGGACTGTTGCGGACAGGGAAAGCCCTAGGCAGGTGCAGGAGGGGCGGAAGCTAGAGGACAGCAGGCGAAGAGAAAGATAAAGGCAAACAGATGTGGGGGCAGGTACTGGGCACCGGCAGAGGCAGAGGTGGGCAGGGTGGGCTGCGGGCGGTGGGCCGGCGCTAGGACCCGGAGGCGCGAAGGTGACGGAGCAGGCGGGCACTAGGACCCGGCGGGTCCTTTGTTTGGGGGGCCGGGGAGCCGGACGGCGGCTCCCGTCGGCGGCTCCCCTCTGCTGGAGGGGGCCCGGAGAGGGGGAGGGGAGACAGTGATGGGGTCCCCGGACTCTAGGGGAGCTTCACTCACCGTCGGCCGCGGGCAGGTCGGCCCGTTCCACCCACGAGCTCCAGCTCTGTCCCGCGAAGTCATCGAGACTCGGCACCCGCCGCTCCAGAGCGGCCATTGCTGCCGCCGCGCGTTCACGCACCGCCATCACCGCCGCGGACGCGCGCCCGCCCCGGCGCCACCGCCGCGCGGCCCCCTCCCCCTAGCCCCGCCGCGGGCACGCCTCCCCTCTCCCTCCCACCTTTCTAGCTCACTCTTTGCGCAAGCGCAGCACAGGTTGGGTTCCCCTCGCTCTCCCTTTCGCATAGCCTTCTGGGAAGTGTAGTCTTGGGGGGTGGTGCTGTAGCCGACGGAGCTTGCCGCTAGAGCCCCTCCAAAATGCACAATTGCGGAGGGTGAAGAGACCAAAGCCCCAGGTTCTCCTCTCCTAACCCTTGTGCACACATTCTTTGTGCTACCAGCCCGCTTTCCCAAGCTCACTGCATACACACCCCAGCCCCAAACCTTTCTCTGCCCAAGACGCCCCTCTAAGCCGTGCCTTCGCCAGCTGGCTGGCGCCCCTTCCCGGGCTGGCGGTCAAGAAGCGACTTCGCTCCCCTGTAGATCGAATAGGGTAGGTGCAGGGAGGTGGGCGCTGTGAATCAGAAGGGCAAGGGGAGGGAGTCTGTAGGATGTGCTGAAGGACACAAGGGTTGGAGTGGGGGAGGGTCCTCGGCTTCCGTGTTGTGCCTCCTCTGTGGGAAACCCACGGTGCCCTGATGCAGGGTAGAGGGCTGGGGTGGCGTTGTCTGGGTTTGGGAGGACCTAGATGAGCTGATCAAGATCACCTGTCAGGATGACAGAAGGCTGTCTCGGAGCCAGAGCCAGCCCCGGAACTGGAGTGGCCCCGAGGCTGCTGGTGTTTGCAGCATCTCTGCTGATCCTTCTCTCCTCCTGAGAACTGCGATCGATACCCTGTGCCGCCTCTTCCCAAACCCTGGCTGGACCCTGACTCCATCTATCACTTTGGCTTCTTTTTCTAATGAATATTTTCTCTGCTGGAAGGGCTGCAACCAGAGCCTCAGCATAGGGAGATTTCTCTTCAGGTCTGTCATTTCCTTTGCTAAGGCCTGGAAAATACCTTAATCATCCTCTTTCTTCTTCTCAGCTGATAACATTTCTGCCCACCCTCCCACAATCAAGAGACAAAAGCCTCCCCCCATCACATCAGAAAAGAGAGACTAGTTCTCTTTTCCCTCTTCAACCCTCACAGCTCACCCCATATTTATTTATTCAGCTAAAGGAAACCAAATTGGAGAGTCTGACTTCAAGACCTCAGACTTTCTTCTCATTTTCACCCAGGGAAGGTTTAAGTGCTGCAAAGATACTCTCTGATGGCAATGATTCTTAATCTGAGAACCACAGATGATTGGGGGTGGAGGTGGGAGTGACCAGGAACTTGTTGAAATTGTAACATCGAGTCTGAATTTGTTTTTCTGGGGAATGTAAGGGTCACTTGTCAGAAGGGGGATAGAGGTGTAAGTTTGTTCAGGAATAACCTTTATAGTTAAAAGGGCAAGACATACAGCCCTCGCCTCCTGACAGGAAGCTTAGGAGAGCAGATGGAAACAACATAGTAGAAGCTACTAACTCTTGCTTTTTGAGTTTGCTCAAATTTGCTAAAGAATCTCAGTTACTTTGGACTAATTGGTGCCACCAAAATAGAAAAAGCAGACTCTATTGCTTGGGATGCAGAGTGGAGAGGAGTGGAATGATGTTTTGGTGGAAATGCTGATATTTGTCCAAGGACGTAAAGCAATGGGAGGAAGAGAATAAAAATCCCTGGAAGGGCTCTAGTCTTAGCTCCTTCATGGCAAATGCTTTGAAGCACTGTTTATTCAAATGTGTAATAACAAGCACCAGAAAACAACATGCAACATTCTCTCCTCCCGCAACCCCGATCTTCAATCCCAGAAGTAGAAGACCTATGATCATGATAGTGCAGGGAACTCAAAATTCCGAAAAGGTCCTTGGTGGGCACCCTGACAGGGTCAGAGTTTAGTAGGGCAGAGGGCGAGGGCCCTGCCTGTTGGCCTCCTGCCATCTGGAGAAACCAGACACCGTCTCCTACCCCAGGCCCCGCTAGGCAAAGCAGTGGTGCCAGCCCTGAATGGAGGGGACATGAATCCTATGAGGACAGATCTGCCCTCGGCACTTGGCCTAACCCAGCCCTCTGGAGGTAATGAGGTGAAGTA
>CM052798.1:82896303-83044480 GCA_028533885.1 Nasua narica | reverse complement strand
GTTTAGTAGGGCAGAGGGCGAGGGCCCTGCCTGTTGGCCTCCTGCCATCTGGAGAAACCAGACACCGTCTCCTACCCCAGGCCCCGCTAGGCAAAGCAGTGGTGCCAGCCCTGAATGGAGGGGACATGAATCCTATGAGGACAGATCTGCCCTCGGCACTTGGCCTAACCCAGCCCTCTGGAGGTAATGAGGTGAAGTAGCCTTTCATCTTAGGGTGGTCATGGAAAGCGAGGCCATAGCCAAAATCAAGGCCCTTCTGAAAGAGAACAAGCCAACCTCTTGAGGAGGAGAAAGAGCTTTCTCTGCTCTAGGGAGAGTTCTGGGCTAGGAGTCCTTGGCAGGAGTGCATAGCCACCTCACTCCCACCCCTTCCCCTAGCTTGAGGGCCAGTTGCTAACTTCAGCCCCCAAATGAGAACACTTTATCCATCACATTTCAAATAAATTATAAATACATACACAGAATCCAAACAAAGTTCCAGTAGAAGCTGCTCACAGACCCTCACAGGGGCCAGCTTAAAGAAAAATGGTCACCTCTTTGTTCTCTGTGTCTCCGGAGCTGTAGGCAAAACTGTTCCCCCTTTTCCTTGAGTAACCGTAGGGGACAGCTCCGAACAGAGAGAGGTTCAGACTTAGGAACACTCTCATCCCCATCCCCTCTCTTCCCTCCTCAAATCCCTTCCCCAAAATCTAAAAACAAAACAAAACAAAACACCTAATTCTTTCATTGAAGGGTTCTGGAGCATTTGAAAATATAAATCTCACACTCCCCCTGTCAAGTGGGGAAACCCTGACCCAGAGAAGAAATGATTGGCCCAAAGTGAAAGATCCTGTCTTCTGGGCATCCTGGTAATGTGCACATTACTATGGATGGTGTTTAGGGAGGTGAGAAGGTCGGAGGGGTTATCTCAGTCCTGAGGAGAAATTGGCACAGGACACATTCACCTTTGGGATGATAAGTGGGGTAATTAGCACTGGATTGGAAAATGACTGGATTCTTCCTTCTTCATCCTTCTCTGAGCAGCCCTATGGCCAGGGCAGACTGAAGTGCTTTGAGCTAGGTAGAAGATGGATGTCCCTCTCCCAGTCAGCATTGACTCTTAGGCCCTGGGGTCCCGAGAGGGACTGAAGGAGGTGTCAGAAAGAGGAGACATATCAAAGACAAATATGGAACTGGGTCCCAAAGTGAAGAAGCACCAATAGCATTGGCCTGCCCTGGACTGGGGTTCAGGGGGCGGGGAGGGATAGAGCCTGGGAGAAATGAGGAAATGGGAGGATACGAGGGCAAACGGAGAGGGGATGTCCTTTTGTAAAGGTGAGAGAGGGAAGTATGAAAGAGAGGCCAGAGAAGGAGTTGTGAGTTGGGGGGGCGGGGAACAAGGAAGAAATGGGCCCATCCATCCATGTCCTGGGGCTCTGGGGCAACTTAGCCTCATGATGGTCCTTTAGGCCCTTCCAAAGTCGCTATCTTGACCCACAGGAATGAAAGGAAGGCCTGGACAGACATGAAAAAGGATCTTGAATATGCCTCACACCCAAGAGGCTGGGGAAGGGAGATGGACGGAGAGGTTGGAGGCAGGGAGGGCTGAAATGGAGGTGCTCCTAGACCCCTCATCTTGTGTCCCATATGTGAGACTAAGCCCAAGCAGGAGGACAGAGAGGAAGGTCAGGAGTTTCTAGGGCAAGTACAAGTGTAGTGTTGGTAGAAAGTGCCCCAGTCTGGAGAGACGGGAGGACCAAGGGAACAGAAGAAACACTTCCCCAGCAAGTGTCCTGGCTTCAGGGTCTTGAAGTTGCAACCCAGTTGCAAGTTATCTGCTCCCCACTGAGTCCAGGCCTTATCAGGACCCTCTACAGAGCTGTTTTCTAGGCTAGTTGGCCTCCTGGGTTCCCACCCAGTAGGCTGTGTGGGTGAGCAGAAGCCAGAGGGAAAAGTGGGAGAGCTGACTGGTGATTGGGGCAGACACAAGGCTTAGATGACAGCCACTGGAGGGGGGTCACTGAACCGCTGGTGGGCCCTTCATGCAAGGGACCAGGAAGAAGGCGGCCAGCCAGTTTCCCCTCCCCCCACTTTTATTGAAGCCGACAGGTTGATAGAAGTGGCTGCTAGGAACAAATCTCGGGACTCTGCTCTCCTGCCGCAGACGCTCATCCTCAGAGGCTGCAGGGGTACGAATAAGACCCCAAGTAAGATGCTGGGGTTTAGGCAGTAGACAAGAAGCACTGAGCTCCTGCCGACTGAGGCTCCAGCCAGAGGAGAGATAGGAAGCCATTGGGAGGGCCGCCTGGGTTTCTGACAGTTGATGCCTGCCCATCCATCAGCGCCGTCTCAAAGCTCCAAGCCCAGAATGATGGGGGAGGGGAGTTGGAGAAGGAGGAAGAGGGAGGTCCTGGAAGCCGGAGGTGGTTGAAGAGGTGCTGTCCTGTTCGGGAGTAGGCAGGTGGGGGCTGCTTACTGCTTCTCCACTGCTCCCTGCTCGGCTGCACTCTCCTGGCTAGGGCCCTGGCCCTGGTCCTGGCCCTGCCCGTGCCACGGGGTCTCCTTGAACACAAACCAACAGTTCCCGGCCCACAGGAAGAAGTTGATGAAGCCGAAGAGCTGCAAAGACATCAGGAGAGCTTGTGAGCATGGGAAGGAGGGCGTTTGGGGGAACAGGGAGGGGGTGTCCCTGGGGTGGGGGGAGAGAAGGCAGAGGGCTGGGAAGACTAAAATACAGAGAACTGGACGTAGAGGCAGGGTTCGATGCCCATTCCCACTAGCGGTTCTCGGGTGAACGTCTCTCACTGTCCACAGCGGGCCCCTGAGTTGTAGCTTGATCGCTGGGAGAATCTGGCCCCTGGAGCGAGACATCACGCAAAGCATAGCAAGGAGCAAGGGCTCTGCTGGCGCTTTCCGCACGACGGTTCTGAGTGCCTTTTGCGAGGTTGGGTGTGACCAGAGCTGTCCAAGGTGCTCCTTTCCTGGGGCTAGGGACCCAGTCAGGGCTGTATTCAAACATTAATTCAAAAATACTTAAAAACCTATCAGCAGGGAGTATTGGGGGAGGGGAGTGTACTGATGTCCGCAATTAACTTCAAAATGCATTACAAATAAGGTGGTTTGATGGATGAAGAGGGGCAGATAGATATGTGATAAAGCACGTCTAGGAAAATGTTAATGGTACAGTTTAGGTGACGAGTGTGTGGGTGTTCATGGTAAAATTCTTTCAACTTTACTGTATGTGTGAAAATTTTTACAATAAAATGTTGGGGGCTAAAACCTATCAGCAGGGTTTCAGCAAGGTCTAGAAGGCTCCCTGGTGTGCCAGCGATGAAATCCCTTCAGTGGCTGGGCTTGGGGTGTTCCAGGCCATTTTCAGGGCAGGGCTAAGGTGACAAGGGGCATTTGAAAAGCTCAAAGCCTCAGCTAAGTGCCAGCTGATATGAAAAGATTTTCATATTCTAACAACGGCGATGGCCAAACCTGTGCATACCAGCTGGACCCACCCCTGCCCAAAGCCCCTTTCCTGTCTGGAGGCCTGAGTGACAGTGAACCCCTTCTCTCTCACTCTGGGTCTGCTCCCAGTCTTGAGCCTGGCCACAGACTGTACTCCCCTTCACATGCTCTCATGCACACATGTGTATGCACGCACACACACACACACACACACACACACACACACACACACACGTTGTCAAGAGGCAGGAGTGGGAGGCGGTCACAGAGAGCATTCCTGAATGTGGGGAGAAGTGAAATGGGAGGGCAGAGTACAGAAGGAGGAAAGAACAAGAGGCTAAGTGGTTCTTGGGGGTCCCCCCCTCAAAACCAAAATGTCCTCTCGGGGTCATCTGGGGGCCAGCAGTCACCCTTAGGTGCTGGGGTCACCCTCTCCAGTCGCAGGGGATACCAGCTGGAGAGACACCCCTCTGTTCCTCTCAGGACCTGCTAGCTGGGACAGGCCTGGGTACCCGGGCTAGCATTGCCTCCCCCAGACCCCTTCAGTGGCCGCAGGTCTCACCACTGAGATGTTGGCCAGTCCCATTGAGGGCGTGGCCCCGGGACTGCACACCGCTTCTTCTCCGTGGCACACGGACATGGCTGCGGTCAGGCTGGATGGCCGCGTGGCCCCCTTGATGTCCGTCAAGCCCTTGCCCCAGGCGGCCGCAGCTACCAGCCAGAAGAAGGTGAAGGAGACAGTCACACAGAAGTCCTGGGAGGAGTAGAGGGACAGGAAATGTACTCAGAAAGGCCTCCCTGATGGCCTACTTCTCCTCCTCTGGCCATAAGGCACTGGGATCCTGCGGCGCCAGGACAGCTACCCCTGCCGTCCTACCCAACACCTGGAGCCTGTTCGCTGCCATCAAAGGAACGCTGCCACCCAGGGCTACCCCTGCCCAGGCCCTCAGAACTGAGGTCAGGCAACAATGTATCAAGGCACCTGCTGGTCATGGTCACCCCCAAACCGAGGTGGCCTAAAATCCCCACTCTCGACTTCAAGCCTTTCCTTGGATCACCACTGCTCAGCTACAAGAGGTGGCAGAGTGAGAGCGGACTGCAGGAGACAAATGGGGTCCTCTAAGGCACGCCTTCACCTTGCATGCCTGGGATAGGGAAACGTAGGGAGGAAGAATGTTAATGATGGCTTACACTCACTGAAGCTAACTAGATACCAGATATTTTATTTGCATTTTCACTCATCTCCCCAACACACTGAGAGATAGGTACATTCTTTTATCCCCATTTTATACTGCGGAAACTCAATAGAAGTGACTTGTCCAAGAGCACACAGCTAGTAAAGGACTGTCCTGGAATCCGAACCCAGGGAGCCTGGCTCCAGGGCCCCCTCCTTGATGCTGCTATGCCTTCTGTGAGCACAGCGAGCAATGGGGGGTTGGTAGAGGCAGAGTTGTGGCTCGGTGGCTGGGGGAGCCACAGAACCTGAAGGGAACGAACAGCAAAGAGCTGGCGGGAGACCCAGGAGGTTCTCCACAGGGGTGTCCTCCCCCGTCAATGTGACATCAGTCCCAGAAGGCGCATCTCCTCGTTTCTCCACCCCCTCCCCGCAGGCCAATGCACACTCACCACCAGTGGGAAGCGCTTGTTCTCTGTGTAGAGGTTGTGGAAGCGCAGGTAGAGGACTAGCGCAGCCATGGTGTAGAAGAAGGAGAAGATGCCCAGGGTCACAAAGAACTCGGCGGGGGCAGAGAAATCCCCCATCAGGTGCATGGTCTTGGAGGTGGAGTCCTCATCGCAGAGGGGCATCTCATACTGGACCCGGTTCAACCTGCAGTGGGCGGGGGTGCCATCCTGAGCTCGGGGCAATCCTCTCCCTGTGGAGGCAGGGGACCCGCCCCGTGCTGGGAGTGGTCCTGGGCTGCTTCTCGCCCTGGGCCTCTTACAGAGCCAAGGAAGGGGGTTTGGCAGTTGGGATGTTTCTAGAGGCAAACCTGCAGTCAAGACAGGAACATTCCTCCTCCCCCCCCATAAAAGATAGGAACATCCCCAGAAATCTGGTCCAACTCTCGCTCCCATCAGCCACTACCCAGCCCTCATCTACCTTGCCCAGATACGGTGACTGTCTATCTCCAAGTGTCTCCAGGGCCCTTTAGGTCACAACCACAATATATAGAGTGCATCTATTTCTGGTAGCCAAGCCACCAGGGAGATCAGCTTCATTTTGCCCCTGGGAGAGTACAGGTCCACAGGCCAGGTTAGGGTTGGACTTGCCCATTCTCAGGCCTTATTTAGCACCCCTCCCCCATGAGACTATATGGGACCAAAAAGGACAGGAAAAACAAAACAAAACCACAAACACCCTGTTAAATACAAAAGATAGTTCACCTAACTTGACTGTTGGTACTAAAAATATCTGAGAAGGCGAGCCCTGTCCCTCGTTCTCTTCTGAGCCATTGGGACTCCCCTCCGTAGGCTCTTAAATAGCCAGGATAGAGTATTCTTTTCTACCTCCCGGTAAGGGTGTACCTCCTTGTATTCTAGTGCACCTGGTGAGCACCCCACATCGACTCTAGGATCTAAGTATAACAAGCTCCCTAACCTTCAAGGCAAGGGAAAGGTCGCTGAAGGTCAGAGAGACCTGCCCAAATAGTCTCCATCCGAAACGGCACAAGTTCTTTCTGCAGGAACTTTGTTCCCTGCTACCGCTTATCTATGGACTGGAACGTTATTGTAACAATGACCTATCTGAGTTTCCCTGATATTTTTCTATGGTTAGTGTGTCTGAAATTCCTAAAGGGCAGGAAGGACCCAAGTCTTCTCGTTCTATTTGAACCTGGAGTGGCACCCAGCAGAAGGTTGTTCGTTAGGCTTCTGGAGGAGCAAGAGACCAAGCAGGTCCTGCCAAACCAGCGAGGGAGGCTGTGGGGGGGGGCAGAATCAATTCCTGCTCACCTGAAGGGATAGCCGAACAAGACAATGATGGAGCTCACATCCTTGGCTTCGTTGCTGCAGCGAACCGTTGCTCCTGTCTCCCCGCTGTAGGAGCCGCAGGACCCGAAGGCAAAAATAGCAAAGAGCTGGGGGGGGGGGGGGGCAGAGGGAAGCCCCTTTGAGAGTCGGAAGGCCTCAACTGGCCAAGGAATATCTCCTCAGAACCACCTTCTGACTCTCAGCAGGTGCGGTTATGGGGGTGGGGGTGGGGGGAAGGATTTCCTTTAATCAAGTGCCTCGCGAGCAGGGACTCATGGCTTCCCTCAGCCCTCTGGCCTCAGGATGCTGTGCTCACGGCACCCGAGGGCTGGACCGAATAGCCCAGTGAAGGAGGCTGATTTGGGGTGGTGTCTGGAAGGGAGACGTGGAGAGAACAAATGGATAGTTTCCACATGTCCCCACTGGATGTGACACACAGCCCCCTCAAGATGAGGACAAACTCAAAGCAAGTCAGGCTTTTGGAAACGTCTAGCATAAAGTTGGACTCAAATTTCATCCCCAAGGGAGAGGCACCCTAGAAATAGATTCCTCTGTGCCACCTGGGAGCAGGCATGTGTTGGAATTCCTTCCATTTCTCCTTTGGAGCTGTCATTGAATCTTGTTACTGTGTCGCTACCTTCCAGTGGCTTCCCAGAGGTATAGCTAGAAGGGACAACCTCTGCCAAGCCTTCAGAGGGGCCAGGCGGGGAGCTGTCCCACGCTCTGCCAGCCTAACTCCTCTTCCCCCAAAGGTCCTTTTCCTTGCAGCTTCCGTGCTGCCTGCGTCTGTGCTGACCGTCCTGGCTCAAGCCCAGAGAAAAGCACCTTCCACTTGCCTTATCAGCCTCCACTCTTTCCTCAGTAGTGTTTCCCTTTGTAATCTGTCGATGCTGCCATCGCTCAGTGTTAAGAACCAGAGGCATTCCAGATCACTTGACTTGTTTTCCTCTCCACCTTTCATCACGTCTTACTAAACCTCCTGTCTTGAGTGAGATGAAATTTCCTTAACCTATCTATGGTTTTCGGGGTTCTTTCTGGGAAAACACACTGGTTAGAAAAGGAGGTGAGAAGCTGGGACCTCTAATCCTCCCACATCATCGGTTCGGGCCCCGTTTCCTGAGACTTACCTTGTCCAGGCTTGTACATGATGGAATCATGCTTAGTAAGCCCAGAGTTTATTCTGTTAACGACGGTTTTCTGTGTGTTTCTCCGTGTCGCGGTGTCTTGGACATTAAGCACCTAGAAGACAGCTCACCTATGCCCCAGTCTTGCACGCAGCGTTTACAATAGAGTTGTGTGCGCGCGCTTTTGCTAATGCTCCGGAGTCAGAAGAGACCTGGGGTAGGAGTTAGGCCACCCGGCTTCTAGCCCTGGTCCGGTCACTCCCTGGCTGGGTGAGCTCGGACAAACGGCTCCGCTCTCTGGGTCTCTGTTCTCTCGCCTGTTCGCGGAGGCGTGAGGAGCAGGCGGTCGAGAGGCCGTGCTCTCTCCCCGGATGAGGGCCATGCTGTCAGTGTGCTCTTGGCCCGGCCGGCCGGCAGCTGTGCTCTGGCCCTGCCCGGTGCCCGGCGCCGCCGCCCCGCCTCACACCGCCGGGCCTGGCAGAGCTTGTCCGTGCTGCAGCCGCTGACCCCTCTCTAAAGGTCACAGTGGACACCTCTCTGTTTCCAGGAGGTTTAGTGCCGACAAATGAGAATTGTCTCCATTTTTAAACAACATCCAGGGAAGGAGAGAGCATAACCCTCTCCACGGCCTGAATAACCTCAGCTGGCTTAACTTATAGAGGCTGAAGTAGAGCCCCGTTGGCTCCCGTTGACAGAGCTGAAGAGAAGGTGCCCGAAGCCTCGGCCTCATTACCCTGTATAGGCCCCGAGCCCCCTCACTGGCATAACAATGGCACCTCTCTAGCTCTTCCTCACAGGAACTCACGAATTTTTGTCAGCTCTGCGAGCTTCTTACGGGTTTCTTTTTTCCTCTTAGCTTGTGGCCCTCAGAACTGGAGATACGATGAGGGTGTCCCATTCTAGGAAGGGGAGCACAGTTGGATATACTTTTACCCATCGGCAGTTAGCTCTATCTAGGTCCCCTAAGAAAGTAGGTATTCCTAACTTGGGGCAATGAATGGTCAGTTGTGGAGCCTTCTCCTCACCGGCGCTTCCTTGACAGGCACATCGACAAAAACATGAAACTTATCAAGCATCTACTGTGTACCAGGCACTGTTCTAGGCACTATCATTTAGTAGTGAACAGGAGAGAAAAATCTCTGTCTTCGCAGAACTCGTACTCTAGAGTGGCTTTATCCACCACAGTAGCCACTAGCCAAGTGTGGCTAATTACATTCAAACTCATTAAAATTAAATAAAATTAAAAATTCAGTTGCTCCGTTGCACTAGCCACATTTCAATAGCCACACGGGGCTAGCAGGTACCATACTGGACAACACAGACCATAGAACTTTACCATCGTTGTTCAAGGTTCTGCTATGGCTGGATGATAACCTTGAAGTTCTGAAAATCCTGAACCCTGTTCTATGATTACTCCAAGAGTGAAATATACCACGAAGAGCTTTAGTACTAGCTGTATTCCCTTCTCTTCTGATTCTCTGAAAGTCAGGAATCCCTAACCACCTTACACATCTCCTTATCAATCAGAATATGTAATTAAATCTGAACATCACACAGTCATAGGATGCCAGAAAACGTAAAGTTTGCTAGGTAAGTGGACAAAGGGAAAAATCTGAGGAGAACCTCACAGGTTCACAGGACAGCAGAGCAAAAAAAGATCTCGGACAGGGATGCCTGGGTGGCTCAGTTGGCTAAGCCGCTGCCTTCAGCTCAGTCATGATCCTCGGTTAAAGATTTTATTTATTTATTTGACAAAGAGATCATAAGTAGACAGAGAGGCGGGCAGAGGGAGAGGGGGAAGCAGGCTCCCTGCTGAGCAGAGAGCCCCATGTGGGGCTCGATCCCAAGACCCTGGGATCATGACCCGAGCCGAAGGCAGAGGCTTTAACCCACTGAGCCACCCAGGCGCCCTGGGATCAGACTTCTTGACCAGTGGGGAGCCTACTTTTCCCTCCGCCTGCTTTTCCTCCTGCTTGTGCTCTCTCGCGTGTGCATGCTCTCTCTCTCTCTGACCAATAAATAAAATCTTTAAAAAAAAAAAAAGGATCTCAGAGATTATTAAGCCCAATGGTCTCATTTTATAGAGGTGGAAACTAAAGTTCCAAAAGATCAAGTGACTCTCCCAAGGTCCATTTAGCCATTGTGAGAGCCAACCTTGGAATTCAAATCTCCTGATTCCCTGTCCAGTGTTCTCTTTCTACTTCATTCATTCATTAATCAACAGTTATTGACCATCCCTTATGTGCCAAGTGCTGGTGACACAAAGATCAATAAGACCTGGTACGTTCTCTTGCGAGTTTATGTCAGGCAAAAAAGTGTCATGCTCAAACAAACAAACAAAATAAAATTCTGCATCACAAAGTTATTAAGGCTAAAAAAAAAAGAAAAGAGAGAGAGATCTCCTATGTTCAGCGAAGATTATAAGGAGGCAAAGAGTATCTCTGTACTTGGGATGCAAGAGCAGAGAAAGACACCCTGACCTGGCCCCCTCTACCTTTAGGCACCAGATTTGCCTTCTTCCCTAAATGAGTCAGGTGACTGAGGCACAGGGAAGAGCAGGAAAGAACTGAAACCATCCATGTCACCAAACACAAGGGTCTGTGTTGAGCAAACTGCTCAAAAAGAACAGGAGCCGAGGACAGCTGGAGTCCCTGAGCTGGGGATGGGGTGGGGGTTGGAATCTCTGAAGTTCTGATGCCAACCAGCCTCCTTCCTCTTGGTCCTGTCTTGCTGGGGACACGATGGTCATACACTGCTCTCCACACCCTCCTCCTCCTGTCTCTGCTTCTCTTTGGGAAAGGTGTCAGAATAACCTTGCCAGTTTGGTGCCAGTTTTAGTGCTTGATGGTGATGATTCTTTGAGAACACTCCCATCCCCAGTTGGTGCAGGGCACAAGGGAGACAAGTTCTCCCCCTACTCCTACCCCTGCAGTCATCTCATTGGTTTTATGGACTCTGGTGGGATTCTTTCGCATTCCCCACACAAACTGAAATAGCTTATTTTCATTACAGAGACCCCCCCAGAGCCAAGTAAGTGGCTTTGGCACCTCAGAGGTGAATTAGTGATCAGGGGTACATCCAGTTAATGATAATGTGACTTATTATGGGAGCAGTGACAGAGTAATCCAGGAGATTCCTTTCTGCCTTACCCTCAAAGTAAGGATTTGACAGTGACATTTGAGTAATCTAACCAAAGGACAAGTCTAGCTGACGGACTGCATAAAGAAGAAATTTAGGGGAAAGGGGAGGTTCAGGAGCAGGAGGAAGGGGAACCAACACTCACTGAATAACTCCTGGACTGCTTGGACTGAATGTTTGGATGCTTTACAGAAATCACCTCCTATAATCCTCCCAGTGAACCCATGAGATAGATCTTACCCTCGTTTATATATATGAAACCAAGGTCCACAAAGATTTCGTTGCTTACCCTAGGTACCCTAGATTCTATGGCTAGAAAGCAGAGGAGACTCCATTTAAACCAAAGCCCGTTGACCTCAAAATATGCTTTTTTCTTTTTTTTTTAGGAAACCCAGTATTTAATAAATTGGTCTATAGCCATGTTATTTTGCTAGCTTTGTGAAGACTTAGTGAGACTCCAGAATTGGAATTGAGGTGAGATGAATTTCTGAGTTAAAAAAAAAAAAAAGACACTCTAAGCTGAGCTCCTGACTAATAAAAGCCTAACATTGCTTTCTTCTTACCAGGATTCCAGCAGAATTTCTTTTGGATAAGAATGACAACAAAAGTTTTCAAGTATCATTACGATAAATGCAAGACCTGTGTTTTCTCTTTTTCCTTTTCCAGCCCAGGAGCATTTGAGCCCCTCAAGCAGGAAATGAGTGAAAATCCCAAATGACACCTTCACTGTCATTTCTGGTGCTGGTTCCTATGTGCTTTTACATGAGCTCATCCTGCAGAGACTCAGGGCAAGTGAAACTCATGCTCTGAATTCAGGCTGCCCGGATGGAAGTAAAAGCAAATCATGTCTCCCTTTGATGCTGCCCTTTCCACGAAGTCTGCATTCAGAGTCTAGCCCTGGGCCCCTGGATTTAGCACTATGAGAGAAAGGCATCACCCCCTCTCTAAGAAGTTGAGGATCATAAAAGTCAAATGGGTCTTAACTCTTAGGGATCAGTGCTGACCCTGGGAAGAGACTGGATCATTTTCCTAGGTATTGCTTTGTGCAGCCTTTATAGAAACGTGGCATTGGGGTGGGGGTGGCATTGAGAAAAGGATAGAAGGATTGCAGAGGGAAGGATTTCAGAATCCGCCCCCCCCCCCATGAAGGATGATTCCATGGTCTAATAACCTCATTGTTTTCCTTATCCCTTGACAGTCTTTCTCAAATTTCCCTTGGATCCATTTATCTAGTTTAATGATAAAATTGTACTCTTATGTTTCAGGTTCTGCTCCTCATAATGGCTCCCTAGTTCTGGATGGCAGTCACATGGAGCCTTAATAGCATTTTTTACATGGCCACCACTGGTACTCAAATGGTGGGTCAGAACAGGGAAGTGGTGGGGGGGGAGGTGAAATTGCTCAGTCAGCAGTCCATGCAACTGCTCTTGAGGCAGTAGGGAGGGTGGAAAGTCCCCACCAGGTCTCAGAGTTTGCACTCGGGATCTCCTTGCCTGGCCCATAGCCCCAGTCAAGGTCTCAGATATCTGGAGATAACCCCAAATGCACCATTGCCCCTGAATCCCAGGTCTGATGATTCCCATCCAAACGATGATTCCCATCCAAATGATGATTCAAGAATCAGTGACACAGAGCTCACTCTTGTCTCCCATGAGTTAAAAGCCCTTTAGAACTCAATCGTCCTCAGTCTTAATGGTAACTTATTCATTAATTGAATTCTGTGCTGAAAGCACATTAATAAAGTTATCCACACAGCATTTGGAAGTGTGGATTGTCTAACTTAAATCTCCTCTGTTATAGCACACTAAATGTTCCCAACAAGTTTTCATGATTTGAAAGAGTGACTCCACCTGTCTGCATTCCTAACTTACACTCAGGAGGCCTTGGGCACTGGTAAGGACAGAGAATATACCAGTATCTCAAAGTACCAGTGAGGCAAGGAGATATATTCCCCCTAGACCATTAGAGAGGAAACTGAGGCTATGGGCAAGTGATTTCTTCAAGGTCACAGGGTGAGTCTAATGAAGGGCAATATTCTGGCATACCAACCCATTTAGAGCAGAAGGGGACCCTGGGGATAATGTGATCAGCTGTTAACTAATGTTGGAAACCGAGGTCCAAAGAAGTGACTTGCCCAAGGTCACGAAGCTGGAAAAGGCAGGCCACGTTTGAAACCCAGAGCCCCAGCTTTCCTACTCAGTGCTTTATCTTACTCTACAAGCCACATTTTGCCACAGTGTGACTTTTAGTGTCTTAATATTTTTTCTTTTATTTAATCCTAGAGCTGTAGACTTCATTCATTCATTCATTCATCATTCATTCATTCATTCATTCACCCTTTCACTCAGTCACAAGAACCCAGATTACCCTAGTGACCTCAGCAGGACAACTGCCAGCCAGGACCCTGTCCCTGGAGCCCACCTTCGAGATCAGCCAGGTCCCGGTGGGTTTGGGAGCAGGATGGTTTCCATCGCCCACCTCCCCTCCTCTGCCCTCCGTGGCTTTCCTCGTCCTCCTTGTCCTCCTCCCCCTCCCGCCACCGAGGAGTGGTATGTGCAGGATCAGAGTTCTGGAAAGGTTACACCCGGGTCCTCTCGCCCGGGTGAAATGTGAGCGCCCTGGGCAAGGGCTCCTTGCACATAGAAGGACCGAATCCCAGACTCCGCATGCCTAGCTCCTCACCCTCCTGCCACCAAGTACTGGAGAAGCGGCCCCAGCCCGCCCCTCCCCCGCCCACCTGTCGCCGCCCCCCACCCTTCCGTCACGGCGGGCCGCAGCACCTCCCCGCCCCCCGCTCCGGCCACATTGCTTCGGGTCAGCGTCACAGCCCAGGCTCCCGAAATAGCCCGCGGCTACAGCGTCAACTCACCCACTGGAGAACTTTGATGAAGCCCAGCGGCTCCTCCAGCCGCCGCCAGCGCAACCCCACCAGCAGGCGGTCCACCTGCGGAGACACGGCCGGCGTGGGGTCAGGGCGGTGGGGGACCGGGGAAAGCGCTGGTCCTCCTCCCACTCACACTCGGAAGAGGGGGCGAAATTAGGGTCCGGCCCGACCCCCCCGGTGGAGAAGAGGTGGTAGGAGAGCCCCCGGGGCGCACGGGGAGTACCTGCTGGCGCGGCGACTTGTCCGCCGCGCGACTCGAGCCCTCCGTCGAAGACATGCTGGCAGAGCGCGGCCGGGGCGCAGCGCCGGGGCTCGACTCCCTGGCCGGGAGGCTGCCGGGACCGCGGTGGGGCGGGGGGCTGCTGCCGGGCGGCGGCGGCAGCGAGCGGTGCGGGAGCGCGGGCGGCCGTCGGCGGCCGGGGCTCCAGGCCGGCCGTGCGGGTGGCGGGGGCGCTGCAAGCTGACGCTCGCCGAGGCCCGGACCGCCGCTCTGCCCCTCCGGCTGCAGAAAGCCCCCGAGTCCGATTCAAACTTCTGTCAAACTCGCGAGCGCACTTGGCAGCCGAGTCACGTGGCGTGCGCTCGCGAACCCTCCTCCCGCCCCAGCTGCTCCGGGTCGGCCCGCAGGGCACCTTAAAGGGATCTGTGGCCTCCGCGGACAGTTCGGCAGCGAGGGGGCTCAAGTTCCCTGCCAGAAGCCTCCAGGGCCAGTCCCAAGCCCTACACCGCAGCGGCTCCAAGTAGCGGCCAAAGTCGGAACCAGCCTGGACGCACCGAGGTTCCGAGTTCATCTTTCCCTTTTTGCCTGGGTTTGGAGCCGCTCTGCGCCGTTTTTCTCTTTTTCTACCCCACGGTACCCAGAACCTACACGATTCTCATAAAGCATGATCAGTGTCGATATAAGGTTCTAAACCTTACGGTTAACAAACTGCTTGCTTTCAAAAATCTCTGAGAGCCCCTACAGAGGGGAAGGGCAATAAAACAGAAATTGCTCACGTTTTATTCCGTCTAGTTAGGTGTCGGTTTAACTTTTTAACAAAAGGCATTCGTAAACTGGTGACAGAAGTTATTAATCTTTATTATTTTTTAAGAAGTTATTAATCTTTAGAAAGTATAAACTCATTCTCCTTTATAATAGACATCGCCGTTTAAATGAGAGTGAAAACAGTCTATGAGGAATACGGGGCTTGGAGAATAGTTGCATTGAAAAGTTGACATTGTTAAAAAAAAAAAAAAGAAAAGAAAAAAAGAAAAGTTGAAATTGTTGCATTATGATTGACCTTAAATCGGTCCCTAATTTTCAAAAAAGTGTTTGGCAGGAGCCCTGAGTGAGCAGCCGCGAATATTACACGTTCGGTTTACTGGATTGTAAATAGCGAAAGGTTAAGTGATTTGTTCAAGGTCACTGAGTGAGCCAGGGGGCGGCGGCCAGGACAAAACCCGCCTGTGCCTCTGAAGAATTGACTTGTAAATATGTATCCTTCCGGTCACGAAGTCGTTATTGGACGTCTCCTCTGGTACTTTAGAATGACTATTTTTAGAACAAACATTTAGTTATTATTAATACAATTCATTCCCCCATCGAGTAAGTACCTTACCAAGGTTTGGGTAGGAGGGAGTGGCTGGACCTGAAGGAAAACTTCTCCAGCATATTTCCATGCAAATCTGGACGAAATAAGAAACAGCATAGGGAGCCTGGGTGGCCCAGTGGGTTAAAGCCTCTGCCTTTGGCTCAGGTCGTGATCTCGGGGTCCTGGGATGGAGCCCCACATCGGGCTCTCTGCTCAGTGGGGAGTCTGCCTCTTCCTCTCTCTCTGCCTGTCTCTCTGCCTACTTGTGATCTCTCTCTGTCAAATAAATAAATAAAATCTTAAGAAAATGAGAAAAGAAGAGTCCCTGATCCAACTTTTAACAAATTGTTCTGCAGTTTTAGTTCCGTGACTGTAGAATTAGAATAATAATAACTACATATATAGTGGAGTTGCCATATATGCCATAGATATATAGGCAGTAAGTGCCTACTTACTGCATAAGGCCCTCATGAGGATTAAGTGATGTGATGTGCGTAAATGCCCACACTACACAAAGATGAACTATTTATTACCAATGTTTACAATACATACAGAATATAACACCATCAGAAAATTCAGAATAATACAGCAAAAATCCCACACATCTACCAAGTAGCCTTACTAAATTTTAACTTTTCCTTCTTTGCCTCAAACCCATTCTATAACCAAAAAAATTGCATATAAAAACAAAGCCCTGTGTGTTCGGATATCATTCCCTCCCTCTCTCCTTCCTCCCCAGAACTAACCACTATCCTATCCTGTATTTTTTTATCAGCTTCATTCATATTTTAATACTTGTACTGTAGAGTGACTATATCTGCAAACAATACATTAAAACTCACTAGACTTACTATTGATTCTCACATGATTTTAAACTTTATCTAAATACTGAGCTTTAGGTAATCTTTAACTTGTGGGGGTTTTTTTGTTTGTTTGTTTTTTATACTCGGATTTATGAGAGTCATCTAGCCTGATGTATGTACCTTTAGTCCCTTCATTTTAACTATATAGAATTCTACAATATACATATACCACTATATTATTCTCATATGGGCAGTTAAATGATTTCCAGATATTTACTTTTACAAACAGTGTTGCACTGAATGTACATATATGTCCATAGTCGCCACACAGCCCTGAATTTCCAACTTTCTTTTTTTTTCCCCCCTTAAACACAAACTCTGGTAAAAGACAAATTTTTAAGTCATGACCCATTGTATGAAATGAAACAAATATTTCATAAACCATTCTCATTATTTTCTATTCCATTTCATTAAGAAAAAAATCTGGCCATCTGGTGGCCAATTTAGGTTTTATCTAAATTTGCCTAAAATTTATACAATTTGGGGGCCCCCTGTAGAAAAAGAATACAAAATTATGAATACAAAATTAGTAACAAGGCCTTGGAAGAAGACTTTGCAAGTGAGGGAGCCTGTAGCTTAACCATCATTAGTTTCAGGGTAAATACTCCTCTAAGGAGTCACACTAGATTGCTTTAATAGTTCACTAATAATGGGTCTTTACCAGCAGTTTGACGAACATTGCTCTATACCTAAAAGTGAGCCAGGGTCATAAGATGTGAACATTTCGACTTTGAATTTTGACAAATGTCTCTACTCATGTAACCACCACCATGATCCAGATATAGAATATTTCTATCATTCCAAATAACTCCCTCTTGCCCTTTTGTAGTCAATCCCCCAGCAACTACTGATCTGCTCTGTCATTATAATTTAATTTTGCTTTTTTCTGGAATTGCAAATGAATGGAATTATGCACTATGTACTCTTTTGTGTCTGGCTTTTTTCACTGAGCCTAGTTTTTGAGATTCATCTATATTGTTGTACTTATCAGTGGTTTGCTCCTTTTTGTTGCTGAGTAGTCCATCACATTATGAAATACGATCCATCGCTGTTTATCTATTCAACTGCCAAGTACATTTAGGTTGTTCCTTTTCTTTTCTTTTTCTTTTTTTACTATTATGACTAGACCTGACACAAACATTCTTGTACAGATTTTTGAGTGAATGTAAGTATTTATTTCCAGGGTAAATACCCACAAGTGAGATTTCTGGGTTATACATAAATACATATGTTTAACTTTATACAAAAGTACGAAACTGTTTTCAAGAGTGGCTGTTTCATTTTGCTTTCCCACCAACAATGTATTCCAGTTGCTTTACATCTTCTCCAGCACTTGGTATTATTAGTTGTTTAGGGTTTTGTTTTGTTTTGTTTGGGTTGGGTTGGGTTGGGTTTTTTTGGGGGGGGGTTGCGTGTTTGTTTTTTTAACCATTCTGAAAGGTATGTAGTTGTATCTCTTTGCGGTTTTAACTTAACCCTGATGGCTAATGATGTAGAGCATCTTTTAATGTGCTTATTTGCCATCTGTGTATATTCAGTGAAGTGTCAGTTCAAATCTTTTGCCCATTTTTAAATTGGATTGTTTCTTTTTTACAATTGAGTTTTGAGAATTCTTTATATAATTCAGTTGATATATAATATATACAGTTAATATATATTATACACATATATTAATTCTCCATATGTTATATATTATGTAATTATATGTAATAATTATGTAATTGTGTAATAATATGTAATTATGTAATATATTATGTATATTATGTAATATATATTATATATAATATGGTATCTATATAATATATAGTTAATATATAGTTGAGTTTTGAAAATTCTGTATAACCCTAACCCTAAGTCCTTTGTTGGATATGTGATTTACAAATACTTTCTCCCAGGGGCACCTGGGTGGCTCAGTTAGTTAAGCAACTGCCTTTGGCTCAGGTTATGATCCCAGAGTCCCGGAATCGAGTCCCACATCGGGCTCCAGTCCCGCATCGGGCTCCCAGCTCCATGGGGAGTCTGCTTCTCCCTCTGACCTTCTCACCTCTCATGCTCTCTCTCACTCTCTCTCTCAGATAAATAAATAAAATCTTTAAAAAAAAAGAAAACAAATACTTTCTCCCAGTCTGTAGTTTGTCTTTTCATTCTTTTAATTGTCTTTTGCAGAACAAAGTTTTACATTTTGGTGAAGTCTATTTCACTAATTTTTTTAAAGATTATATTTATTTATTTATTTGACACAGAGAGAGAGATCACAAGTAGTCAGAGAGGCAGGCAGAGAGAGGGGGGAAGCAGCCTCCCTGCTGAACAGAGAGCCCAGGGCTCAATCCTAGGAGCCTGAGATCATGACCCGAGCCGAAGGCAGAGGCTTTAATCCACTGAGCCATCCAGGCGCCCCTATTTCACTATTTTTTAAATTAGCATCATGTTTAATCACTCTTTGCTTAACCTTAGGGTCACAAATATTTTCTCCATTGTTTTATTCTAAATATTTTACAATTTTATTTTTGAGTTATTTTTTGTATAAGGTATGGGATTTAAGTGAGGGTTATTATTATTTTCTTATATTATTTTGTAGATTACTGATTGTTCTAACACCAGTTTTTGAACACACTATTCTTTCTCCATTTAATTGCTTTTGCACTTTTGTTAAAAAAAATCAATTGGCCATATCTGTGTGAGTCTATTTCTGGACTTTCTATTTAATCTGTGTGTCTGTACCTTTGCCAATACCACATTGGCTCAGATACTGTAGTTTTCTAGTAAATTTTAAAATAGGCTAAAATGATTCCTCCAACTTTGGTCTTCTTCAAAATTGTTTTAGTTATCTAGTTTCTTTGCCTTTCAAAATAAATTTTAGAATCAGTTTGTCTATATCTACAAAAAATTCTGCTGGGATATTGATTAGAATTGCATTAAATCTATATATCAGTTTAGACAAAATTGACATCATCACTATGTTGCATTTTCCAATCCATGAACACAGAATGCCTCTCCATTTATTTAGGTCTTCTTTGATTTCTGTATCAGCATTGGCAGTTTTAAGCATACAGCATTCATGTACATGTTTTGGTAGATTTATATCTGACTATTTAATTTTTTGGAGCCACTATAAATGGTATTATTTTAAATTCAAGTTTCCATTCGGCAATTACTAGAAACTTATATTTTTCTATTGACCTCATATCCTGTGACCTTTCTAAACTCGTGTTTTAGTTCCATGAGTTTTTTTGTAGATGCCTATGGGTTTGCTATATAGACAATTATGTTGTCTGTAAACTGGAATAGTTTTCTTTCTCTCTTTACAACCTGAATGCCTTTTACTTATTTTCCTTGCCTTAGTGCACTGGCTAGGACTTCTAGTACCGTTGAACATGCATGGTGAGAGTGGACGTCCTTGCCTCATTCTTCTTAGAAGAAACTGCTCAGTCTTTCACCATTTAGTATGTTATCTTAGGTAATTCACAGGTTCCTCTTATCAAGTTAAAGATGTTCCTCTCTATTCCCAGTTTGCTGAAAGTTTTTAACATGAATGGATGTTGAATTTTGTCAAATGTTTTTTCTGTATCAATTAATAATGATCGTGGACTTTTTCTTCTTTGGACTATTAGTATGGTAGATTAAATTGATGTATTTTTTAGAATATTTAAAGATGTATAATTAAATAATATACTATAATATAGTATAAAGTACATAATTTTTATTTATTTTTATTATTTTTTTAAGATTTTATTTTTTATTTGACAGAGAGAGACACACAGCGAGAGAGGGAACACAAGCAGGGGGAGTGGGAGAGGGAGAAGCAGGCTTCCCGCTGAGCAGGGAGCCCAATGCAGGGCTGGATCCCAGGACCCTGGGATCATGACTTGAGCTGAAGGCAGATGCTTAAATGACTGAGCCACCCAGGCACCACAAATACATAATTTTTAAAGATACATATATCTCCCAGTCCTTGGCTTGTCTCTCTATATACATAACTACACTTTATTTTTAGAACAGTTTTAGGTTCAGAGCAAAACTGGACAGAAAATTCCCACCTCCCCTCCCCTTCTCCACATATGACCTCTCCCACCACCAACATCCTGAATCAGTACAGTACCTTTATTTGTCACAATCAATGAGTCAACATCAACACATCATTATCAACAAAAGACCATAGTTTATATTGGAGTTTGCTCTTTGTGTTATATATTCTGTGGGTTTTGACAAATTATAATGACATATATTCACCCATAGAGTATCATACAGAATAATTTCACTGCCCTAAAATCCCTTGTCTTCTATCTATTCCTCTCTCACTCCCCCAACCCTCTGGAAACGATTAATCTTCTTACTGCCTCTATAGTCTTGCCTTATCCAGAACACCATAGAGTTGGAATCACTCAGTATTATAACCTCTTCAGTAATATATCTTAGTAATACACTTTTAAGTTTCCTCTGTGTCTTTTCATGGTTTAATAGCTCGTTTCTTTTTAGTAACAAATGATATCCCATTGTATGGATGTACCACAGTTTATGTATCTATTCACCTATGGTCGGACATCTTGGTTGCTTCCAAGTTTTAGCAATTATGAATAAAGCTACTATAAATATCCATGTGATACAGACCCCCAATTACCAATTTTGTCAAATAGATCAGTGGATATCTTGATTTATTTAATTGATCACAAATGTCTCCTATTAATTGGGACACCTTGCAGGAGTTAACTGTAATGTTAAAACAACACATGTGAGGAAATTTTTCACACCTCAAATGGTGTAGCAATAGAAGACAGTTGATAGTGGCATGGTTCTCCAGAAGTCCTTCTCTGACTTCATTTAGTTCTTGGATGAGTGCATCCAATGCCTGGGAAGTATCATTTAGAGTCCTGATGAGCAAGCATACTATTTTGCTTACTTTATATTGCAGTCCTAATGTAAGTCCCATAGTGAGCTTTGAAGCTCTTTTTACCAGGAGGGCTGTTGTATGCTTGGTTAAAGCCTTGATTTGCAATTGTACATCAGTAGAGGTGGCTTCTAGGACAAATGACTATGAGGGATGAAATCAGCAAGAAGCCCTTTTTGTTTGAAGTCCAGCCTTCACACTATCTTAATTACGAGGAATCACTGGCAAATAGGAGAAGACTTGTCTCAGGAGATAAGTGCAACCCCAAGTGCATCATCCAATCTAATCATAAAGAAAGTGCGGCCCTCCATTATCTCCATGGGGTACGCTCTGGCTTTTAAAGAGCAATTTTGTCATCCCAGCCACATAGAATTGGTCAAGGTGATAGTTGAGTTATACAATTGGTAGGGCATCTATCCCATTTCCCAGTTGTTCAAATAATCATATGCCCATAGGGTCCTCTTATCCCCACAGAATAACAAGCAAGGAGATTGTCTATACATGAGCTATTTCTCTGTTTACCTCAAGTTGTCCAGCTCAGGCAAACAACATTCAAAGACAATCAGAACTAAAATTTCACATCAACAAAGGTGTGTTATTAAAACATAATTTTTCTCTCTATAATAACCCTTATTTCCAGAGATAGCCAAATAAGACTAATTTGTTTGAAAAACAAGTCTAGTTTAACAAATGGCATAATTATTTACATAAGCTCAGCAAGAATGATTTATCATATAGATCTTTTAGAATCTGCTTTGCTGGAACTTTCATAAGGAATCTCTAGGTTGAACTTTCAGTTGCCTCTCCAGGCTAGAAGCCCAGTCAGTACTTGCCATCAGACATGCCTGCAATACCTGTAGATTTGGGCAGATTCCTCTTCACAAGGTCCCCAATATATCCTGAGGTTCCTGCTCCTGCGAGGAGGTGACATTCTTTACTCACCTGGTAAGGCTGCTGGGAACTCTGTAAGCAAAGTATCAGGCCAACATTTCCAAGGGGCTTTAAGACTCCAGGTTTCATAAAGTTTTAGTTCCTCAAAGCTGTTTGGTCATATTTGAGTCTACGCATTTCTCTCTCAAACATGACATTCCAGCCAAAGCCTTGAGAAAATAACCAATGTTTCCAACCGTGTCCTGCTATAAGAACAGATTCTTATTGAACTTATGCAAATGACCATGATCTCAATGGAAAAAAGAATATTTCCTGAGACCTTTTAAATTTCAAAGGGTTCAGGCGGAGAGAAAAGCTAAATGCGTCAATATGTTTACAAATGAATACTTTATCACATTTCTGTAAATCATATCTTAAGAGAAGTTTCCTCAATCTGGTAGAGCAAACATTAAAGAACTAGCAGTGTTTCAAACAAAAGTCACAAAACTATAATCATCTTTTTAGTCCCATGTTACCAATTCTTGTTTAGTTTGAATGCAGCTTTAGTTCCAGAAATTTTTACCTATTTCAGTTTTAATCTTAAAGATATTGAATACCTGTATTTGTCCTAAAGTCCTTTTTATGAACCTCCTTGAAGATGAAATTCATTTTGCAAGAAAATAAGAACAATTATAAAGACAAAAACTCAGAAATGGACATTGTTAATGATTTGAGAGTTCATTATGATGCAATTGACAAAGAAACTCAGTTATTTTTGTGTCACATAACACTTTCAGTAATCAAAATATTAAGTGATGACTTTATCTTAAAATCTTAAAGCTTTAGAAATTGCAGATCATTTCTAGAATAGTTAGAACATTTACCCAAATGTAACTGAAGGCTTATCATTTGTTTAACAGTGTTGCCAGAGTAATTTAACATACCAAATAAAAGACCTAATGAGTCAAAGAGACTTTGTTCATGGTTTAAATCTTAGGGAAGTTTGTTAAAACTTTAGAAAGATTTAAAGCACAAGCCTAAAATAGGATTAGGGATCATCAAAGACTTGATAAAGGCAAAACATAGAAACTGGTTTTCTGGGCAGGCAAAGAGAAAATAGTTGTTTACGTTTTCTTTTTTCTTTTTTTTTATTATATATATATTAAGATTTTATTTATTTATTTATTTATTTTAAAGATTTTATGTATTTATTTGACAGAGAGAGATCACAAGTAGGCAGAGAGGCAGGCAGAGAGAGGGAGGGGGATGCAGGCTCCCTGCCGAGCAGAGAGCCCGATGTGGGGCTCCATCCCAGGACCCTGAGATCATGACCTGAGCCTAAGGCAGAGGCTTTAACCCACTGAGCCACCCAGGGGCCCCTATTTATTTTTTTGACAGAGAGAGAGATCACAAGTAGGCAGAGAGGTAGGCAGGAAGAGAGCGGGGAAACAGGCTCCCTGCCGAACAGAGAGGCCGATGCGGGGCTCGATCCTAGGACCCTGAGATCATAACCTGAGCCGAAGGCAGAGGCTTTAACCCACTGAGCCACCCAGGTGCCCCTTTCTTTTCTTTTTTTTTTTTTTTTAAGATTTTATTTATTTATTTGACAGAGGGAGATCACAAGTAGGCAGAGAGGCAGGCGGGGAGGGGGGGAACAGGCCCCCCACTGAGCAGAGAGCCCTATGGACTCAATCCCAGGACCCTGAGATCATGACCTGAGCCAAAGGCAGAGGCTTTAACCCACTGAGCCACCCAGGCATCCCTGTTTACATTTTCTTATCAAGAGCAGACCAATAATTCAAGAAAACTCTCTTTTGAATAGAGAATTCCAATCTTATATACCATTGTACTTTTATTTTTTTATTTTTTATTTTTAAAGATTTTTTTTTAAAGATTTTATTTATTTCTTTTTAGGAAAGAGAGAGAGTGAGAGAGAGCATGAGAGGGGAGAAGATCAGAGTGAGAAGCGGACTCCCCACGGAGCTGGGAGCCCGATGTGGGACTCGATCCTGGGACTCCGGGATCATGACCCGAGCCGAAGGCAGCTGCCCAACGAACTGAGCCACCCAGGCGCCCCTATTTTTAAAGATTTTTATTTATTTATTTGACAGAGAGGCAGCGAGAAAGGGAACACAAGCAGAGGGAGTGGGAGAGGGAGAAGCAGTCTTCACACAGAGCAGGGAGCCTGACTCAGCTCAATCCCAGGACACTGGGATCATGACCTAACCAAAGGTAGACGCTTAGTGGTTGAGCCACCCAGGCATCCCTACCACTGTACTTTTAAAATCCCTTTATTTTAATCTTTGTTCATCCTGACCCGCACCTAAAATTCCTTTCCAAAGATTTTCCTTTACAAACCTCATACAACTTTGTTTTGCATTCAGATTATATCCCAAGCCATTTCTCTCCAAACAAACATCTTATTTAGGACAAAATTACCTTCTTTTACACTTCAACAAAAATGTTTTCCCATTCCTTATATCTTTCTTACATATCTCCTACTTTTCTACATACAGAGTTGCTGAATTTTGCACTCTTAGAAATCCTAATCTCCAGTGAAGACTAAGTAGTAATCAATTGTGAACTGTCATACGAGAGTTCTTTTTTTTTAACAAGTTTGCTTTTTTATTTTATTTTATTTTATTTATTTATTTGACAGAAAGAGACAGAGATCACAAGTAGGCAGAGAGGCAGGCAGAGAGAGAGGGGGAAGCAGGCTCCCTGCTGAGCAGAGAGGCCGATGCGGAGCTCGATCCCAGGACCCTGAGATCACGACCTGAGCCAAAGGCAGAGGCTTAATGCACTGAGCCACCCAGGCGCCCCACACGAGAGTTCTTTAGATGGCAAATTTATGAACTGGTTAAGCATAAAGTATGTTTACCAGCCAACTTAAATATCCTTAGTTTCTTTGCAATAAGTAGTCAAAAGCACAAACCTACGTCCAGTAATGAATGATTTAGCACCTTATCCTATTTGCAAAGACCTAGATGTCTGATGAATTTAAGCCCAAAGACTTTGAAAGCTATTTTAACAATTCCTATGAAAACTTTGATTGGACAGGCAATTAACCATCATTTTAGTCATCTTTTTGCTAACATATTGCAAAGAGATAACACGAATTTATTTGACCTTCCGCAAACCTTGGCAGAATAAGTTTTACATTTAATGTTGCTAACTTTAAAGACATGTCTATCCTAATGAAACCAACAAAGTTAACTTAGTTTGAAGACCATGTTATGTTTCACTTGGGTCCACTTTTAAAAGTCTATCAGTGGGGGCGCCGGGGTGGCTCAGTGGGTTAAAGCCTCTGCCTTTGGCTTGGGTCATGATCTCAGGGTCCTGGAATCGAGCCCCACATCGGGCTCTCTGCTCTGTGGGGAGCCTGCTTCCCCCTCTCTCTGCCTGTTTCTGCCTACTTGTGATCTCTCTCTCTCTCTGTCAAATAAATAAATAAAAAATCTTAAAAGTCTATCAGTTTGTTCCCCAGTGTCAATATTTACCTGGGACACTGGTGGGGAAATCCGATGTCAGCAGTGTAGGCAAGCCCTCGCCGTACCCAATGTGCAGAAACAGGAGCAGGCGGGGCAGACAGAAGAGGCAAAGTGCTACCAGAAGACAGGGGAAAAGGATCCCCAGTTCTAAAGCTCATCCATTTGGACAGCTGAGCAAACTCCATGTTTTTCCACCAACAAGTGGGATTAGGCAGTCCATGTCAGGCCAGAGAGGACAGAGAATTTTCTGGAAACAAAGGGAATTTCAGCAGCTGCTTGGGAATATTCCTTAAAGTCCCTGTCCTGAGGTAGATTAACCACAGTTGGCTCCACGTATAGCCATTAACCTGGGAAGTGAGTGAGGGAGAAGGCCCCACATCTCTTAGGAGGAACAGTGAGAGAGAGAGAGAAAGTGTCCCCTTTGCTAGGGATGACCTGTGTTTCTTCCAGCAACCTAGGTTTATTTGGAGGAGGACTTCTGGCAATTATCCAATATGTCAGGGAGCTACTGGTCTGGTTGCCACCAAATACATTCTGCAAGAGGGTTTGGGTCCTGATTTAGAGCCCTGAATGCCTCGATGGATCTAGGGTACTTCTGTCTATTCGCCTGTTTCTTGCAGAAGAGACCAGATAGAGCCCACTGTGGCCATGCAGTGAGTGTTACAGGAGCTCGGTCTTTTCCGAAACTTACAATCCAAATTGTTTCCAGTGGGTTAAAAGGCATCCCAAGGGAGAGTCCTTGGGAACTTAAGAAGAGACCATGCCTTGGTGCAAAGGTCACGCCTTATTTTACCTTGCCTTGGAGAACTGGCTGTGTCCATTTACAAGTGCACCCAAAACCATAAGATTCCTAGGAATAAATCTAACCAAAAGGCAAAGAATCTGTATTCAGAAAACTATAGAATATTCATAAAAGAAATTGAGGAAGACACAAAGAAATGGAAAAATGTTCCATGCTCATGGATTGGAAGAACAAATATTGTTAAAATGTCTATGCTACCGGGACGCCTGGGTGGCTCAGTTGGTTAAGCAGCTGCCTTTGGCTCAGGTCATGATCCCAGCGTCCTGGGATCAAGTCCCACATCTGGCTCCTCGCTCAGCAGGGAGCCTGCTCCTCTCTCTGCCTCTGCCTGTCTCTCTGCCTGCTTGTGTTCTCTCTCTCTCTGTTAAATAAATAAATAAATAAATCTTAAAAAAAAAATGTCTATGCTCCCTAGTGCAATCTACACATCCAAAGAAACCCCTATCAAAGTACCACCAACTTTTTTCACAGAAATGGAACAAATAGTCCTGAAATTTGTATGGAACCAGCAAAGACCCTGAATAGCCAGAGGAATGTTGAAAAAGAAAAACAAAGCTGGTGACATCACAATTCTGGACTTCAAGCTCTATTACAAAGCTATAATGATCAAGATGGTATGGTACCAGGGGCGCCTGGGTGGCTCAGTGGGTTAAAGCCTCTGCCTTTGGCTCAGGTCATGATCTCAGGGTCCTGCGATCGAGCCCCACATCAGGCTCTCTGCTCAGCGGGGAGCCTGCTTCTCCCTCTCTCTCTGTCTGCCTGTGATCTCTCTCTCTCTGTCAAATAAATAAATAAAATTAAATTAAAAAAAGCTTTTGCACAGCAAATGAAACAGTCAACAAAACCAAAAGACATGTGACAGAATGGGAGAAGATATTTGCAAATGACATATCAGATAAAGGGCTTAGTATCCAAAATCTATAAGGAACTTATCAAACTCAATACCCAGAGAACAAATAGTCTAACCAGGAAATGGGCAGAAGACATGAACAGACATTTCTGCAAAGAAGACATCCAAATGGCCAAAAGACACATGAAAAAGTGTTCAACATCACTCGGCATCAGGGAAATACAATACAAATCAAAACCACCTCACATCAATCAGAATGGCTAAAATTAACAAGTCAGAAAATGACAGATGTTGGTGAGGACGCAGAGAAAGGGGAACCTTCCTACGCTGTTGGTGAGAATGCAAGCTGGTACAGCCACTCTGGAAAACAATATGAAGGTTCCTCAAAAAGTTGAAAATATGGGACACCTGGGTGTCTCAGTGGGTTAAGCCTCTGCCTTCAGCTCAGGTCATGATCTCAGGGTCTCGATCCTGCTCAGCAGGGAGCCTGCTTCCCCCTCTCTCTCTGCCTGCCTCTCTGCCTACTTGTGATCTCTCTCTCTGTCAAATAAATAAATAATCTTTAAAAAAAAAGTTGAAAATAGAGTTACTTTACGACCCAGCAATTGCACTACTGGGTATTTACCCCAAAGATACAAATGTAGTGATCCAAAGGGGCATGTGCACCCCCATATTTATAGCAGCAATGTCCACAATAGCCAAACTATGGAAAGAGCCCAGATGTCCATTGACAGATGAATGGATAAAGACAATGTGCTGTGTACACACACACACACACGCACACACACACAGGAATATTACACGGCCACCAAAAAAAAAAAAAAAAAAAAGGAAATCTTGCCATTTGCAACAACGTGGGTGGAACTAGAGGGTATTATGCTAAGCAAAATAAGTCAATCAGAGAAAGACAATTATCATATGATCTCGCTGGTATGTGGAATTTGAGAAACAAAGCAGAGGATTATAGGAGAAGAGAGGAAAAAATGAAACAAGACAAAACCAGAGAGGGAGATAAACCATAAGAGACTCTTAATCTCAGGAAACAAACTGAGGGGTGCTGGAGGGGAGGGGGTGGCTGGGTGATGAACATTGGGAAGGCTATGTGTTGTGGTGAGTGCTGTGTATTGCATAAGACTGACCAATCACAGACCCATACCCCTGAAATAAATAATACATTATACGTTAATTAAAAAAAAAAAAAAAGAACCTGCCATGTTTAACCCATGGAAAACACTAGAAAAGTTTTACAACGGGAAATTACCCAATTTTGCAGTACTCAATCTAGAGAATCATTTGCTTCCCATCTTATGATCCAGTAGGAGTTACCCCGTACCTGTGATAGAGAGGGGACTATGAAGGTGTCCCTACATATCACTATTCCCTATGAACCAAGGCTTCCCATGGTTTCCTACTCAAGGTTAGAGAATGGTCTAACATCTTGGGTTGAGGAGGCATCAGGCCGGTGGGAGTAGCCACTCTTACCCATCCATCAACTGATCCTCCTTTTCTCCTCTGGCTTTCCTCCCCCCAAATCTGGCCCAATCATAAAGGCTTAGCGAGGTTAATAGTCTAAACTTTGATTCAATTATGTTGCCTCGCCTTACCCCTGGGTGCTTGTTTCTGTCCATATACCTGAGGTCCCATTTGCAAGCATGGCCCTGTTGAGGGGTGCAGACTCTGAGATTTAGCATCATCATAATTTCATATTTCTGTTGTTGGAACAAGAAAGCCTCAACTATATGACCCATTAAAGTCCCAGCTGCTAATGCAACCATTCGAGGAATTGGCTGAGGGTCTGTAATTTCCTCTTTAATGCCCAAGGTATTCCAAGGGAAGTAAATGCCCAGGAAACATTGGGTTCCCTCCAACTTATCACATAAAGGGATAGCGCTAACCCTGCTTGCCAAAAACTTGGATTTTGATTCCTGCCCATGATTATACCTAAATCGTACCTAACAGAAAAACCTACTTCTTATCAGGCAGCAAAAACGAGGAAAAGCTTCTCCTGACCTAAGTTCTCACGAAAGACATCTTTGAATGTAAAAACTTTGTATCTACATAGGCAACTACTCTTCCTGAAATTAAATGAATTAAAAATTAAATGAATGAAATTAAATGATTAAAAGGGCATAGTGACCATGAGAGACTGGAAGGGACCTACTATAGGCAAAGTCCCTGAGGTGGGAGGAAGCCATTTAAGAAAAGCCACTGAACAGAAAGCAGAACTGGGTGGAGTTAAGACAACACACCCTTCTTTTGAGGAAGGGGACTGACCAAACCTTTATGCGGAAGCCTGTCACCTGAAACTTAAGACTGGTGGCAGCTCTTTTCACCTTTAACTGGCCGACAGCTGTCCACAGTTTTGTCGTTTGTGAGAAGAGTCACCCAAGGGAGAGACATCTCCCAGGAAAGAAAAGAAAAGAGTTCGCTTTTACTCTCCCTTCGGTGGAAGTGATCCTGGGTTTCTGCACCAAAATGAAGCTGGAGAAATAGGTTCTTGTCTCACGGAGTTGATTTTGTGGACAATTGAGAGTGAGTAAAGTGACAGACGTTGATTAAGTAAAGATACAGAAAAAGTTCTCAAGAGTGAGCAGGGTTGCCCTCTCTCAGCATTTTTTAATCCATGAAATTACACCATAGCAGATATTTCATTTTTTGAAAATTCTGCCTGTTAGGAGTAGAGTCACCCTACAAAAGGAGATTTGACAGCTTGGTGAATTTCTGTCCTAATTGTTTGTGTATTCGTTTCTTTTAGATAACCTTGGGAGGTTATCTAAAAAATTCTTGGATTTGGGGAGTTGCTTGGGTGGCTCAGTTGGTTAAGCATCTGACTTCGGCTCAGATCACGATCTTGGTGTACTGGGACTGAGACCCGTGTCAGGCTCCCCGCTCAGTGGGGATTCTGCTGGTCCCTCTCCCTCTGCAACCCCCCCTCCCCGTTCACGCTCTCTGTCTCTCTCTCTCAAATGAATAAATGGAATCTTTAGCCAAAAAAAATTATTGGGACTTTGGTAAAATGACTTCTACTGTCTGGAATCCTAATTCTGTTGGATTGAGATTTACACACAACTTGTAAAGGCCGAATATCCAAAACCACTTAATCTTCATGCTTCAGAAGAAAATAGTTTAAGGGAAAATACACATTGGAGAATAAAAATCAATAGCTGCTGTTGTAATGAAAAATAAAAGTTATGACAATTATTGTGTAAAACAATGATTTAAAGATTTTTTTCCTGGAGCTAGTGACACAGAGAGAGCAATTTGACATAAGTAAAAGCACAGAAGTGTGAATATTGAGGGATACTGGTGATCAGCAAATCTCCTCGCCCTGAAACTAGGATGTATGAAGGGGAGTAGTAGAAAATAAAATTGGAAAGGCAGCTGGAGATAAGGGCCTTGCATGAAAAACTCTGAGATGCCATTGACCACTTACTCTCAGGTTTTGGGTAAAAGAGGTAATATAGAAGTGTTTAAGGACCAAGTCCCCCGCCTAGTTCTGCCATTTAGTAGCTATGCTAAATCAAGAGATTTAGTTTCAAGAGATGTAGTTTCTTTAAGCTTTTGTTTTCTTATCTCTAGAATAGGGTTCATGATAGTACCTACTACAAAGGGTTATTGTGAATATTAAGTAAGACGACATATGGTGAGCCTGGTGCCCGGCACAAACCAACTATTCAATAAACATTAGTGACTACTTGGTTAGAACTGTGCTTCACGAATATTAATCTGGCAGCTGTGTGCATAAATTCTATAAGCATATGGCTTTCCTTTTTAAAACAGAATCAGGGTCTTCCCAGGTCTGTGCCAAGAACATTTCAGAAGCTGGAATCTTGAGGTGGAATTTCATGTCTCTGAAGTCGAATTAACAAGAGTTAGAGGCTACTCTGTCCGAAGCAGGAGTCATGATTGCATTACTGCAATCCGAAGCAGAGAAGCAGGAGTCATGATTGCATTACTGTTTTCTCTATTTCAGTGTTCCGGGGTCCTGTACTATTTTTAAGCACCAAAAGGGAGGTATCCTTGTTGGTGCAATACCATTACTTTGAACACTGGTCAGCAGCTTCCTTTACTCTTTTTAGCTCTCTTCAAACCCTCGTTCCTTCTCCTCCCTCCCGCTCCTCCTCACTGTCACCACAAGACTGCATACCCCCTCTTTACCACCCAGTTCCGGCAATGCCCCCACTTCTTCCGAACTCCCTCTTCCTCCACCGCACTCTCACAGCAAAATTGCTGAGCAAGGACTAGGGAGGAGGAGGCCGCCCCCCAGGGGATGGGAAAGAGTCCCACTGGTTAGGGTCATCTCTCTTGGGCTAACGGGGGAGAAATCATTTGCAATCAGAGATAGCAGTCCTGAACACTCCTTGAGGAGCTAACCTGGGCCAGAAAGTCTTGAAGCTCTTTCAGACCAGCTACTTCAGAGATGATGGATGTGTGGGGCCGGGAGTAGGGGAGCAGTGAAGTTGTGAGAAAGCCACATTGCCAGGAGTCACCAGAAGGACATTTGTTTGTGTTCACGAACACAATGTGTTTGCAATGTGTTTACAAATTTTGTTTTAAAATGTGCTAAATAATACTTAGTTTCATTAGTGTTTTAAAAACTTAATGAATTCTGACCATGTAAAAAGTAAAATCCAGTATTTTGGTTTTGCAAGAAATTAAAACAGAAACATTAATAATACAATTTTGCCCTAGTATCATAATTGCTCATTGAGAGTGGAATCAATGAAGTGTGAGAGACCACTGAGGGCAGTTATAAAAATAAGGAATGCCATCAGGACTATCGAACACTGTCCTGTACTGTAAGATATTGTACTGTAAGATATGATATCATAACTAGGGTCCCAAATTGTTTCCGCCCTTCTGTTCCCTTTCCTTCCCTCCCCTTTCCTTTGGTTCCTCTCCCCTTCCCTGTCCTCCTCTTCCCTCTCCTCCCCTCCCTTCCCTTCCCTTCCTTTCCTTTCCCTTTCTCTCTCTTTCTCTTTCTTTCTCTCAGAGAGAGAGAGAGAGGGAGGGAGATTCTGTAGTTTTCCTTTGCCTTCCTTTGATACCAGTACCAAGTACCAAAAACTGGACTTTATTTCATTAAGTGTTCAGAATTTATAATGCACAAAAAAATTGGAGAAGCTGCTGCTAACTCACTTGCCTCCAAGCAAAACCCCTCTTCTATTGTTGCTTCTAATTTGCTTGACAAGAAAACCAGATGAATTTGTTAAGACTCTTTCAGTGCAGAAACCCAACTCAACCAGGCTTAAGGACAAAGTAATTTATTGCCTCCTGTAACTGAAAAGTCTGAGTTTTAATCATGACTGGTCCCAGGGCCTCAAATTATTACATCAGGGCTGGGTTCTTCCTCTGTCTCTGCCTCTCCATCTCTTGAGAGACTCTCCTCTCTCTCTGCCTCCTCTGCTGCTCCATCTCCTTGCTCTGATTTCCTTTATATCGGTTTCATTTTCCAGCTGGATTCTCCCTGTGATATCCCACATGAGTCTGACCTTACATCTTTTTTTTTTTTTTAGTAACATTATCCTATAGGATATAGTTCATGTAAAACTTGATAATTTAATGAAATAAAAGATGGGGGTTGATACTAATATTCAACCTTGCTAAAAATATAATATTTTTTGTTTTATTTTTCGGTGGTTTTTTTTGCCTATGTATGAACAAAGCTATTACTAAAGATAATTCTCGGGGGGCGCCTGGGTGGCTCAGTGGGTTAAAGCCTCTGCCTTCGGCTCAGGTCATGATCTCAGGGTCCTGGGATTGAGCCCCACGTCGGGCTCTCCATTCAGTGAGGAGCCTGCTTCCCCCTCTCCCTCTGCCTGCCTCTCTGCCTGCTTGTGATCTCTCTCTGTCAAATAAATAAAATCTTAAAAAAAAAAAGAGATAATTCTCAGAGTGTAAGGAGTTTGGGGGGCTGACACTCATTCACAGCTGGTAAGGAACTCATTTCGACAATCTTTCAGGAAAGCAATAGCAGGATTTTGTTTGTTGTAACAGAAACTAAGCTTAAACTAGTTGAAGCAGAAAAGGGGAATTTTTTGGCTTATGCATTGAGAAGTTCAAGGAATGGAAGTGGCTTTATGTAGATGGATCCAGTAGTTGAAATGATTCCTTCTGTCTCTACCCCTGCCTCTGTCCCTTTCATTGCCTGCCTCTGTGTGGCTATATTCTCAGGCAGCCTCTCTCTACGTGGTGAAGAGAGCTGCTGCAGACCCAAGCTCACATTGTCCCTACTGCTTACTGTGTGGGTCAAAGGGATGGAGTTGTCCTGATGGCCAGGCCAGGTCACCATGACAGCTCTGGAGCCTGGGAGCTGCATCAGCCCCATCCGAGCCACACGTTTGGGAGTAGGATTATTATAGAATGGGAAAGGATTCTCCAAAAGCAGGAGAGCTGGGAAGGCAAAGGTTGTGTCTATACCAAGGACAACTTGACAGTATATACCCAGAGTCTTTAGAATATACACGTTTCTGAGCTTAGCAACACGAATTTTGGGACTTAATCCTAAAGAAAGGACCAGAAACAAACTTTTAGTCCTGCTGTTCCCATGGTGATGGGTAGGAAGCAGAGAAGGAGGCCAATCTGGCCTTACATCTTAACAACCTAGCAACCCCATAAGGGCTGTAAGCAAAGTTCTGGGTAGGGCTGTCAATGGCCCAATTTGGGTCACATTCCCATTTCAGAATCAGTCACTGTGGCCAAGGACTGGCCAGATCTTGGCCACGTGCTCATTCCTGGACTTTGTGGGTAATATCAGTCTTTCCAAAACCACAAAACTGAAAGTTAGAGAGAACTAGTTTTCCCCAAAGCAAATCAGGGTGTTTTTGCCTAAAGAAGAATAGACAGTCAACAAGCAAAAACAATAGATATTCGCTACATCAGATAACTAAACCTTTAGAACTGCATCTAGAATAGTGGCAAATTTGCTCTAAGTGAGGATCTAGGAATGTTTCCTAAAAATAAAGTCCATCAACTCTGGTATATAAACTTTGTGACATATATTTTGGTAGTTCCAAGTGGTTTTGCAGAGCTGAGGGCATAGATACATTCTTGCAGAATCATCTTCCTCTGTCAGCTCTTTAAGTGCAAGCATTTTTTAAGGGTTTTATTCTCTGAATAATTAAGTTGTCACATAAATGATCTCTGGAGAAGATGAGTTGTACCATAATCTGACAAGCCGTATTTCTCTCTTTCAGAATTGCACCAGCAAATCATTAGGTTTCCAAGAGAACCTTGCAGGATACTTAAGCCACCTGGAGTACAGACAGAACAATTGCTAAGTGTAGAATTTAAGACCTAAAGGAATCTGGGATTGCTTTCCAGAATGCAGCTAATTTTCAAAAGGAAGAGTCAATTCAATAAATATCAATGCAAGTTTCATTAACTATTGCTTCCACAGTATTCATATCCCTATTTTTCCAACGATAGCACCCACATTTTGCTTAAGGCAAGCCATTCGTAGCCAAATAGTTTGGGTATGAGAAATTCCACCTCTGGCTTTTGAGGTAGGGTCTAATTGATTTATGGCAAAGCTCCTGGTCATGACAATTCATTCAAGGATGGAAAGGCCTGAATTCAAGCCAATTATTTCAATTTTTGGACAACTATTTGAATGCCTAAGAATTTCTTTTCCTCTCCCACCCCCCTTTATCTGGACATAAATTCACAAGCACATAACCTCAGGAACTATTGGCAGCCACCCTGGATTAGGAAGGGAGAGTTTGCCTGAGAATGAAGCCAGTCTCAAGAAAAACTAAAACAGAAAACCTGGTCACATTGTTTGAGTTGCTGGTTTTGAGTTGTGCTGGTCACATTGAGTTGCTGGATCATGCCGTGCCTGAAGTGATATACTTGTTCACTTTTTGGTAATGTGCACCGATAAATTCCTTTTACTTTTAAAAGTGAGTTTGAGTAGAATTCTGTTACCTGTTATTCTGACACCAACTCCCAACTGCAAAACAATTCTGATGCTAACTACCCAGAGTTAGTGTCAGACTTTGCAGGTTTAAGGGCACAATCCTCAGCAAGACGGCCCTTACTTCAGACATTGGCCACATTTGGGGACCCCCCAGGCCAGCCACACTTTTGACCATTTGGTGAAAATTCGTGACCCTTTTATGTTCAGAAATTCGCAAGAATGACTCACAGAACTCAGGAAAGTGCTATACTTAGAATTAGTTTTATTTTAAAAATACAAATCAGGGTCAGCCAAATGAAGAGACACACAGGGTGAGGTCTGGGTGGGTCTTTTTTAAAAAATTATTTTTAGAAAGGTGGGGGAGGGGCAGAGGGAAAGGGAGAGAAAGAGTCTTAGGCAGACTCCACACTCTGCACAGAGCCCAACATGGGGCTCAATCTCACAACCCTGAGATCAGGACCTGAGCAGAAACCAAGAGTCAACTGCTTAACTGACTGCACCACCCAGGCGTTCCATGGGAGGGTCTTAAACACAGAATTTCTATGCCTTCTCCCTATGGAGTCCAGACACATCACGTTCCTAGCACACCTATGCTCACTAACCAGGAACTTCTCTGAGCGGCAGAGTCCAGAGATTTTACTGGAATTTCATTATGTAGCCATGTTTGGATAGTTGGCTAAACTCAATCTCTAGCTATGTTAGAGATGTTTCCTCAAGCTGTTCCTCCTTTTCCTCCCTTCTGCCTCGGTGTTAGTTCATTCTCTAATCACCCACTTAGTTCACACTCTCATTCCATGCCACCTTCCCACAGCTTAGGCCTCATTCTATCAGCTCCCCTGCTTTGATTAAGCCCCAGGGGACTGGCTTATTCTGGAACAGCAGGGGTAGAATTTCTTTGAGCCTATTTAACTTAAAAATTCTGAGCCACCCAGGCGCCCCGGATTTTAGTGTAATGAAAATCACTCGAAGGTTCTGAAGAGGGGAGTGGCATATTCCAACTCACACTGTAAAAGGATCATTCCCAATACACTACAGTGAGGGAAGTGTGGAAGCTGGGTAGCCAGTTAGGAAGGGATCTAGGTGAAAGATGATGGTGGCTTAGGCTAGAGTAGAAGTGATCAAGGTGATGAGAACTGGTCAGAATTGGCATATGTCTTGAAGGCAGAGCTGATGTAATGTGTTGATGGGTTGAATGAGGGTAGAGAGGAGTCAACAATGATCCTAACATTTCTGGCTTGAGCAACAGGCTGAATCATATAGAGCCAATTACTGAGATGGAGAAGATTGAAGGGAGTTAGGTTTGATAAATGCAAGAATTGTTTTAGACACGTTTAGTTTGGAATGCTGTTAGATGTTCAAGTAGAGTAGCTAGTAGAGATAGAAGTCTGGAATTGAGGGGAGAGGTTGAGCCTGTAGATATAACTTTTGGAAACATTAGCATATAGATGACATTTAAGATGATAGAATTGGTTAAGATTTTCTATGATGAATGTAAGCAAAAACTGAGTAAAAGTCCAAGGATGGAACTAGAATAATCCAATATTAAAGGTTGAGAAGAGAAAGACGAGCCAGTAAAGAAACTAAGGAGTGGCTAGCGAGATGAGAAGAAAATCGGTAGAGGATGGAAGCCAGGTAAAGATAGTTTTTCAAGAAAGAAGAAATGATTGATTGGCCAAGCTGTTCTTGGGTCAATTAAGTTGAGAATTAAGATTTGGTAATTGGTGACCTTGATAAAAGTCTCAGAAGAATAACAGGGATAAAAGACTCATAAAAGATTTTATGTATCCTAAAGGTTAAGACACAGCAGAAAGAAAGTGAGAAGTACCACCATATAAAGGGAACAGAGAAGTAGTGCAGTAGCTGAACAGACATGCTGTCAAGGGAGAGGTTTTGTTGTTGTTGTTCAAGAAGGGAGGGAAGACTGGCGATACAGGATAGAGGGGAAAATAAGTGTGGAGGCAAAGTTCTTGAGGTGAGTTCTCTAGACTGCTGAATATTTAGGCCAAGAGCTCAAGAAAGAGGTGGAGACTATAGATACAGATTTTGAAACGATTAACATATATGAAAGGGACAAATGTCAGAGTGAATAAGTTGTCTGGGGAGAGTGAAAAACAGAAGCCAAAAACAGACCCTTGAGGTATCTAAATGTTTAAGGGAACGAGGGGAAAAGAGCCAATAAGGAATACTGAGAAGGAATGTCCTCTATTTTGCTATTTTTATGACCATAGTACATGGCACATTGTTTCCTCTCTCATGTCTGGAAAGCCTTCCCTCCCCTGGATTCATACCCATCTCTCATAGTACTTTATGCAAATCTTTATTAGTGTTTATTTCACTGCATTTAGATTATATGTAGTCTTCCATCGGCCTTAACATTCCCTCTGCCAAAAACTTTATTCATCTTTTTATGTACAACTCTTAACATAATGCATATAGTAGGTGCTAAATAAATGATGCGTGGAGCAGGAGGAAGCTAACCCACAAATAGAATGTGTAATATATAAGCATTAGAAAGTGTCAATACGCATTTTATGACTTTCTAAAAGAAATATACATGTTGGAAAGAATTCACCAGTGAAGCCATCTGGAGTTTTCTTTGTAGAAAGATTTTAAATTATGAGTTCAATTTCTTTAAAAAATACAGAATTTTCTATTTATTATTATTTAGTAAGTTTTGTTTCTCAAGAAAATTTTCCATTTAATCTAGATTGTCAAATTTATTGGTGAAAAGTTGCTTATTTTTATTGTCTATAGGGCCTGTAATAATTTTCCCCTTCTTATTGCTGATATTGGTAATGTGTTTTTTTGCACTCTTCCTTGATTGGTCTTACTAGGAGTTGATTAATCTTTTTAGTCCTTTTTAAGATTAATAAGTTTTGGCTTTGTTGACTCTGTTGATTAATGAGCGTTGGCTCTTGTATATCTGCTTTCTAGTTCACTGATTTCAGATTTTATCTTTATTCCCTTTTTAGGCTTTCTTTGCATAAATTTGCTGTTTCTTTCTCTAAATTTCCCTGTGAGCACTAAATCCTATGGGTAGTTCTCTAGCCAAAGTAGCACATTAGTGGAATCCCAAGTCTCAAAGGAATGAGCCTGATTTATTAACCCATGATGCTCAGTCATTAGCTAAGAATGGGTTGTGAAAATGGCCTCAGTTGTGAACATATTGGTGGATCCAGGTCAGTAGTTGGGGCCAATTAACTGTTTTGCACAGAAGGGAAACCAGTGGCCCATTTTCAGAATCACCACAATTCAACTCCTTTGCCCACAGATCTATTTCTTCATTTAAGGGGCTCCTTAGTGGCTCAGTTGGTTAAGTGACTGACTCTTGATTTCAGCTCAGGTCATGATCTCAGAGTCCTAGGATGGAGCTGCGTGTAGGGCTCTGTGTTCCGCATCCAGTGGAAAGTCTGCTTGAGGATTTCTCTCCCCCGTCCCTCCCCCTACCTGCACTCTCTCTTTCAAATAAATAAATAAATCTTTAAAAAAAATCATTATTTCTTTAATGATCTTATGATTTCTTTAATGCCTGGGTGGCTCAGTTGGTTAAGCATCTGCCTTTGGCTCAGGTCATGATCCCAGGGTCCTGGAATCGAGTCCTACATTGGAGGGGGGGGGGGTCCTTGCTCAGCGAGCAGCCTGCTTCTCCCTCTCCCTCTGCCTGCTGCTCTCCCTGCTTATACTCTGTCAAATGGAGAAATAAAACCCTAAAAAAAAAATCATTATTTCTTCATTTGGGTTTGGGGAGAAGCTCTTCCATGGTTCCCATGTGGCCTCTCTTCCTGAAGAGAAACATAAAAAAAGGAAGGTTAGTGGGATGGACTATAGCAATTGATCTAGAAGCCATAACTAAAACTCATCCTTTTTCATTATCCACTCTAAATTCCTCTCACTCTCAGTTATTATCTCAGCAGGTCTTAGTGGCTTCTGTGGTGGCATAATCCAAAGCTTTATTCCTCGTCTGAGCTTTTGGTAACCGTTCTCTCTTCAGGTCAGGGATGCTGCATATGTTGACAATTACAGTGGGGCAAGGGAGTATCAGGTGTCCGAAGGAACCATATAAATTCTGTAAAAAGCAGTGCTACCTTTTCTTACTGATCAGGGTCAATTATCCTTGTCATGATTGTTAACTCTTTTCTTTGCCTATGGATCCCAGGAATATTAAGTTCAAAGTGCAGCAGTCACAGCTTGTAGTTCAAAGGGAACTTGTCATGCCCTTAATGTAAGCGCAATCCCTTCGAGGACCAATATCTCCAGTCCTATAGATCACAGATTATGACAAATGTGGGTATGCCTCTAGTGGGTCATTGATAGTAAAAGTAAATGGGGCTGTTGCTGCATCCATTCCTTGGTTAGTGGCCCCATGTATTTTTCCTAGTGGGGTCATAAAGACCTTTGATTTAATGTGTATGACACATCCTGAATAATAGTACGCAATTTTTCCAGATTATTTCCCTTGAGCGGCACTTTACCTGTGCCTTTAGAAAGTCATTCTAGCTCTCTATGAGGTCAGCTTTTTCTGGATGGTAATGGTATGACCAGTGGTTCTGATCCAATGGACATGGGTACACTCTCACCCCTCTTTAACCATGAAGCAGGGGCCCTGGTTGGATGCTATGTTACATAGGATTCTATGTAGATCAGGCATTCCATAAGCCCCAATATAGTAATGTTGGGTAAGGATCTATGGGTGGAAAGAAAATCCATACCCAGAATAGCTATCCATCTCTGTTAAGAATGAACCACTGGCTCCTCCAAGATGGAAGGGACCCAATGTAGTCAACCTGTCACCAACTAGCCAGTTGGTCTCCTTGAGTAATGGTGCCATAGTAGGGGCTCAGCATTGGTCTCTGTTGCTGACAGGCTGGACATTAAGACATCAATAGCTATCAGCCTTGGAAATTTTGAGTCCATGCTTTTGAGACCTGTACATAGTCTCCATCCCTACCATTATGGCCACTCCATATATGTGCCTATATTAGTTCTTAGGGCTGCCTTAACAAAGTACCATACATTTGGTGATTTAAACAACAGATACTTAGGGTCCTACAGTTCTTGAAGCTAGAAGTCTGAGCTCAAGGTGTCAGCAGGCTTGGTTCCTTTTACGGGCTGTGAAAGAAAACCTGTCCCATGATCTCCCCTAGCTGCTGGTGGTTTGCTGGCAATCTTTGGCATGCTTTGGCTTCTGCTACATCACCCTGATCTCTGTTTTTTATTTTCACATGGTATTCTCTCTATGTATCTCTGTCTTCACATGGCTTTCTGCTTATGAGAACATACTTGAATTAGGGGACCATCCTACTCCAGTATGATGTCATTGTAACTAATTACATCTGCAACAACCCTATTTCCAAATAAGGTCACATTTTAAGGTATTGGGGGTTAGGATTTCAACATGAAAATTTGAGGGGGGATAAAATGTAACCCATAACGGTGCCTATAACACAATCATGCTGGTTCCAAGGTGGCCAATGATTAAGGCTGGTAATGACAAATGGATGAGTCATTTTGTCTACTTGATTGCTAGTGCATCTTCCCTGGTAGATTTAAGATGTGATATAAAAATCTTCACACTTCATGCCCACTCCTGTATATTCATCCACAAGACTCTATCCCAGATCTCCTTATCTTTGATCTTCTAGTCCTTTTCCTTCCAGGTCCTCTACTAGGTTCCCTACCAGGCCGTTGACACCTGCCCAAGAATCTATATATACTCTTACTTCAGTCCGCTTCTCCTTATATACAAAGCAGACGATAAAGGATGATCCTTGTAACTCTACCAACTGGGAAGATTTGCCCTCCTCGCTGTTTTTCAAAGACTCTCAAGAATATGACTATAATGCAGCCACTATCTAATTTTGGTTTGCACCCACATACTAAGCTGACTCATCCATAAACCAAACTTAGGCTTTACCCTTCTTCCTTCAGCTGGTCATGGCATTAGTGCAGCTGTGGTGGGTTACATGAGGATCTGGGCTACCTGATCATGCATCTTGCAAGTGTCCCAGTTGTGCTTGATCTCCATCCCATATGTAGCACTTCCATCTTACAACAGATGCTGCTGGGTCCATCTGAACCAACAGAATCCAGTCCATAACAAGTGGTTCTGGACACACGGTCACTTGGTGTGCTGTGGTTAAATGTTCTGTCTCCACCAAGGCTCAGTATCTGGTTCTCACCAGTAGCTGGTTCTTAAAATGTATAAAATTCTCTGTTGCGGATGGCATGGCTTTGCTTCAGAGTCCTAGGGACTGCGCTGTGATTTTCCCACTAGGGCTTACCATAAGCTCTGTCTTAGTCGGCTTGGGCTGCCATAACAAAATACCATAGACTGGGCAGCTGAAACAACAAAAAATTATTTTCTCACAGTTCTGGAGGCCAGGGGTCTGAGATCAGGATGCCAGCACGATCAGGATCTGGTGAAAGCTCTCTTCCTGACTTGTACACTGATGTAGCTTCTCACTGTGTCCTTACAAGGCAGAGAGAGAGGGAGCTCTCTGTTGTCTCGTTATCATCACATCTGGGGTTAGGCCTTCAACATATGAATGGGGGGAGGGGACATTCAGTCCATAACATTCCACCCATGGCCCCCTAAAATTCATGTCACTACTGCATGCAAAATGCATTAATTCCATCCCCAAAGCCCCAAAGCTCTTAATTCATTCCAACATCAACTCTAAAGTCTCATCTGAATATCATCTAAATCAGATCTAGTGAGACTAGAAGTATGATTGATTCACCCTGAGGCAGCTGTGAATCTGTGAAATCAGACAAGTTATGTGCTTTCAAAATACCATAGTGGGACAGGCATAGGATAGACATTCGCATTCCAAAAGGGAGAAAGAAGGGGTGATGGTCCCAAGCAAATTCAAAATTTAGCAAGGCAAAAATTCCATTAGATTTTAAGGCTTGAAAACAATCGTCCTTGGTTCAATGCTCTGCCCTCCAGGTACAGTAGGTGGCAGCATCACCCCCGGGGTTCTGCTGGGCAGTCCCACTATCAAGGCTGCTGAAACTGAGGCAGTGGCCCTGCTGATCTCTCAATCATTTTCAGGGTCATTTTCCCCTCTTTTTGCAGAATAGTGCATGCTCGCAGCCAAATAGTTCTACCATTCTGTCCTGTCAAATTCAGTAAGTCCAAAGCCTTCCTTCATTTGGTCCCATCTCCATCCCCTTCAGTTCAAATTGGCTGTGTTTCTGCTCATATAATCCCATAAACCCTATCAAGTGATAATCTAGTTGTGCCATTGGTGTTCTCTTTAGAACATGCTTTCTCATTTTTTGCAATACGGATAGGCTGAGAATTTTCTAAATCAAGTTCTGGTTCCTTTTTGCTTAACAATTCCTTCTTCAATTCATCTCTCTCCTTTTGCATTTTACGATAAGTAGTCAGGAGGAACCAAACCCCTCCTTCAATACTTTGCTTAGAAATCTCCTCAGCTAAATATTCGATTTCATTGCTCACAAATTCTACCTTCCACGAAACACTAGAACACAGCTCAGCAACGCTCTTTGCCATTTTATAACAAGGTTCACCTTTCCTCCAGTTTCCAGTAACATGTTCCTTATTTCTATCCGACATTTCACCAGAATTGTCCTTAATGTCCATATTTCTAGAAACTCTTCCAACTCCACCCATTACCCAGTTCCAAACCTGCTTCCACATTTTTAGTTTTTTGTTCCAGCTATATTCCACTGCTGGCGTCAAGATCTGTATTAGCCAGGGATCTCCAGAGAAACAGAACCATTATAGTTATATAGATGTAGGTATAAGTATAGATATAGATTATACAGCTATAGCAATTGATTTATTATAAAGAATTGACTCGGGACGCATGGGTGGCTCAGTTGGTTAAGCAGCTGCCTTCGGCTCGGGTCATGATCCCAGCGTCCTGGGATCGAGTCCCGTGTCGGGCTCCTTGCTCAGCGAGGAGCCTGCTCCTCTCTCTGCCTCTGCCTGTCTCTCTGCCTGCTTGTGTTCTCTCTCTCTGTTCAATCAATCAATCAATCAATCTTAAAAAAAAAAAAAAAGAATTGACTCACATGATTATGGAGGCTGAGAGGTCCCAAGATCTGCACTAATCAAGCTGGAGACCCAGGTGAGCTGATGTGTAGATCCAGTCTGAATCCGAAGGCCTGAGAACCAGGAGGGCCAATGATGTAAGTTCCAGTCTGAAAGTTGGCAGGTCCAAGATCCAAGAGCTGATGTTTCGGTCCAAGCCTGAAGGAGTTCTCTTCTACTCAGCCTTTTTGTTCTATTCACATCTTCAATTGATTGAACGAGGCCCACTTACATTAGGGATGGCAATCTGCTTTACTCATTCTATTATCCAATGTTTATCTGATCCAGAAACACATCCACAAACATAACCAGAATACGTTTGACCAAATACCTGGGTACCCCACGGCCCCGTCAAGTTGACATAAAACTAACCATCACAACCTCCAAACTTCTTTTTCCACTGCAATACCTCCAAGATTTTACAGAAATAAATGGCCAAAGTGGCACAGGTGCTTGTACTATAGCCTAAAGTTTACCCGCTCTGGGCCCCATATTCACTTACAGTTTTGCCTCAAGGATCGGTTAACTCTGCCTTCTGTCACAATAAAGCCCAAAGAAATCTGATCCTCCTGAACATCTCAGAATATCAGTTTGGCCCACTGCATCAAAGATATTATGCTTCTCAGATGGCACAAGCGAGGAGTGGTTGGTGTGCTAGAGGCATACTAGCCATAAGACCTATGCTCCAGAGAGTCAAGGACTTGACTGAAATGAAAAGTCATTATCCCTTGTTCAGTGTCCTGATTTGAGCCACTTTTTAGATCTGGAACTCACTGACTTAGAGATGGCAGATCCTGCTTCAGGGCAGAGAGTATAAACGTAATGATTCCCTGGTCCTTTCCCAAAGATACCTGTGGCTATTTACTTCAGTGATTACACAGTGGGGAAGAGAAGTAACCAGAAAATTTGAGACTCAGGGTCTGAGGTGACAGTATCCTGAGACCCAAAGCCCCCATAGGGCTCTCCTATGAAATGTAATCCTTTGATGGGACTTCTGGCCTCAAACATATCCAGTCCAGCATGTCCACTTCTCCCAGTCTTTTAATTCATTCTTCTACCATATATGCCCGGGCAACCCTAACATTTCTACTTTGTGCAGCATTGGGCATCACTTTCTTTAGGTCTCTAAGACACCCCAACAGTGAGTTGTTTTATCTCTAAGAGTCCTGGCCAGGGTGTTAAATCCTGACTCAAGAAAGTGCTCCTAAGTCAATAAATTCTTGATTATCTAGTCTAATATTCCAGCTCCCATGATCAAACAACCTCAAAACTCAATTGCAGGGTACTTCCTTGACTTCTTGGTGTATGCTAGCTAATTCTTACAACTCCTTTGTATACGATCTCTTTCCTCCTTTATCAGGTCAGGCATGTTTTCAGCTGGGTTATGCTAGGATTTGACTCTAGTTATTAGCATGGCAGCCAGGGGAGAAGGAATAGCTCTGCAGTGTCTTTCAACATGGGGGAAATACTAGTTCTTACTATGAAGAAGTACACAATCTCAGCAAGCTTTGAAAGGTCACAAGGGTCTGCAGAGCTAACATTCTTACAATTGTGCATCCAGATGTCCCATCTCCCACCCCTTGTTTCAGGTTTCCTCAACCAGGGCCCTAACTTGCTTTGGCACACATTTTAATGTCTCTGGGGCTCTGTGCCTCTATCGTGTCCTCAGTCTGTGGCATAGCTGTTTCAGCTCTTCCACGGCAGGAGATAAAAGCCTCTTAGTAAGTTACTAAAGAGGTCCTCTGTCTCTCCTACTTGGCCATTAACCAAGGGGGACCTTTGCCTTTTCCTTATCCCTCCTGAGTGTCAATACAAAATTAGTAGTAACCAGCCAACTCCACTGTCCATGTAGGCATTGCCCACCCCCACCCCTATATATTTAGAATGCCTGAAACTGTACTCTTCTCTTTCTCCTCCATTGGGATGCTTCCCCAGGTCACTGCTGATGAACTCTTTAGCAGCTGGGTCACTACCCATGCCCCTATACCGCTCAGGATAATATTCTCTCTGCCCGCCAGGTAGTGAGCAAACTGGTCCTGAAACCTCATTTTATTAACCTAGCTTTTGTTTTTGTTTTGCTTTTTTTTTTTTGGACCTCTCCTGGTACCACTTGTGTTAGTTTGGATCCTCTGAGCAGGTGCAAGGTGGGATTTGGCATGTGTGTTAGCTAGGGCTGCCGTAACAAACTATTACGGACTGGGTAGCTTAAACAACAGACATTTCTTACAGTTCTGGAACCTAGAAGTCCAAGATCAAGAGGTGAACAGGTTTGGGGGCACCTGGGTGGCTCAGTGGGTTAAAGCCTCTGCCTTCGGCTCGGGTCATGATCTCAGGGTCCTGGGATCGAGCCCCACTCTGGGCTCTCTTCTCAGCAGGGAGCCTGCTCCCTCTCACTCTGCCTGCCTCTCTGCCTACTTGTGCTCTCTGTCAAATAAAGAAATAAAATCTTTAAAAAAAAAAAGAGGTGAACAGGTTTGGTTTATTCTGAGGCCCCTCCCTCATATTGCAGATGGCCATGATCGAGTATCTCTGTGAGTCCAGGTTTCCACTTCTTGTAAGGACATCAGTCAGATTGGACTAGGGTTCACCCTAAGAGCTTCATTTTAACCTCACTGCCTCTTTAAAGGACCTTTGTCCAAATACAGTCACATTCTGAGTTACTGGGTGGTTAGGGCTTCAACATAGGAATTTTGGGGAGAACACAATTCAACCCATAACAACATGTAGAAGATTTCTTAGGGGAAATGTCAATGAAAGACAAAACGGAAGGGAGCAGGAGAAGGTGGGAAAGTGTGTAAACTGTGATATAGTTCTGACACCTATGAAGGAGAATAGAAAGAAAGGACTGAGTAGGCAATGTGTCAGACTGCAGCACAGTTCTAAGAGTTTCAGCTAGTATTATGGGTTCTCCGCAAGCCAATGCTGCCCATTAGAGGAGTCCCAAATAGTCCAACAATGAAGCTGCATCAGTGCCCCTGCCGGGCTCAGTCAGGTAGGCCAAAACTGACCAATTATTATTTCTTAAGGGGCCTGCGAAAATCAAAGCTAATTAAAGCTTTGGTGAAAGCCAAAGGTGAAAAATCTTTGCTTATTTTAAAACATTCTTATAAAATGACTGAAGTAAAAAAAAAATCATAAGGTAAAATAGCCAAATCTAAATGTCTCTTTATGTAAATAACAAATTATAGCTACTAGAGCTAAAAGTAGATAGATGGATTTGGGGAATATGATATCTAGGAAGAGCAAAGGGACCTAGATTATAGATTGATTTGAAATCACTTACAAAATTCTCCATGTAAGTATATTTTCTGCTATTCACCCAGGAATGTCTGACACAAGGTAATAATACAGGACATTTACTAACAAATCTGAGTATTTTCAATATTTGTTGGGCTATTGGGGCGTCTGGGTGGCTCAGTGGGTTAAAGCCTCTGCCTTCAGGGGCGCCTGGATGGCTCAGAGGGTTAAAGCCTCTGCCTTTGGCTCAGGTCATGACCTCAGGGTCCTGGGATCGAGCCCCACATCAGGCTCTCTGCTCAGTGGGAAGCCTGCTTCCCCCTCTGTCTCTCTGCCTACTTGTGATCTCTCTCTCTCTCTGTCGAATAAATAAATAGTCTTACAAAAAATATTTGTTGGGCTATTAACTTCATCAAACTATTTCATTTACTTGCAATGGAATGACAAGGCTTCTAATCTATAGATACTTAATTGTAATATATTAAGACCTCTGTGTTTCATCTCTTAAAATGATTATAGAAACTTTCAATTAGGGGTTCATTTTTCTTTCTTTGAAAAAATGTGCAAGTACTAAAATATCTGAGAGCTCTCATTTTGTGAGTGAATGCAGAACTTTCATTCATGTCCAAGTGATCTGCATTTGTCCAGGAAGAAACAGTCCTTCTCATCTCTCAGTATGTCACCTAAAAAAGTTATGACCAACAAACTTTTGTCAAGTTTATAAAAAAAAAACCCCAAACCAACCAATGAACCAACCAACCAACCAAACTCCACCAAGGAAATAAAAAAGAAAAGAAAAGAAAGGAAATATTAGTGTTTAATTAAATTTTAAGAGTGGCAATTTGAAATACTGACTTTTCTATTTACTCTAATTCTCCAACTGACACATATATTAACCTCTATACAACTAGTATATTTACAGCAATCAATAAATAATTGTGTATTTACTCAACAAACATTCTAGAGCATCTACTACCTGTGATGTGCTAGGCCAAGTAAGACATGGTACTGCTCCTCAAAAAACTCACATTTCAATTACTTTCCTTTTAAAAAAATGTATTTATTTTTACTGTGGTAAAATACATATAAAACTTACCATTTTTACCATTTTTAACTGTGCAGTTCAGTGGCATCAAGTTCACTCACACTGTAGTGCAACCATCACAATCCATCCCCAGACCTTTTCTATCATCCTGCCCTGAAGTTCTGTACTTATTAAACAATAATTCCTCCGCCCCTTCCTCCCCTGCCCCAGGTAACCACTAGTCTACTTTCTGTCTCTAATGAATTTGACTATTCTCGATACCTTATATAAGTACAATAATACAGTATTTGTACTTTCATGTCTGGCTTATTTTGCTTAGCATAATGTCTTCAAAACTCCATCCTGGTTGTAGCATGTATCAGAATTTCATTCCTTTTAAGGCTAAAATAATATTCTGTTTTACGTATACAGTACATTTTGTTTATTCTCAATTACTTTTAAGTAGCTAATCTCTCATTTCATTTCTTTCAAAGAGACACCATGAGGCTTTGAAAATTACTTTAAGCTAATGTCTGTAGTCTCACAGTAGCTCCCTAGATGCCAGTTTCTTGCTTTTGCTGCCACCAAAGTACAAGGTGCTCTCTTTTACAGTTTTAGTTTTCAAAACAATTCCTGACCCTTCTGTATTTCTCTTTATAAGTCATCGGGGCAGTTATACACGCACTCAGGTGTCTTTTTTTTTTTTAAAAAAAGATTTTATTTATTTATTTGATAGAGAGAGAGAGAGAACAAGCACGAGAAGGGGGAGCTATAGAGAGAGAGGCAGGCCCCTGCTGAGCAAGGAGCCCGATGCGGGACTCAATCCCAGGACCCCGGTATCACGACCCAAGCCAAAGGCAGACGCTTAACCTACTGAGCCACCCAGGCACTCCTCAGGTATCTTTTTTTAAAGTAGTATTTTCTCGTTTATGTGTAGTCAGAAACATTTACAAATTAGGCAATTTCAGGTATGTAAAGAATTCAGTTTGGGGATCAGTTCTTACTGGTTTTTTCATTTGGGTAGTACCTCCAGTCTACCCGAGACTATTCTGCCACAGTTCATTTTGCTCCAGGACCAACGTGCCTAGCTCCCAAGTATGTTTTAGATATCTTTCTCGGTTTCTGAATGTAGCTCATTCTCTCATGTTTTACTACATTCGTTTTTTTTGTTTTTTTTTTTTTGCCTTCTATGGCTCCTTTCATCATTTTTCTCAGAGGGACACTTGGTTCAACTTTTTAATGAAACGCTTATTGAATTGATCATGGGCAAGAAATGATATAGTAGGCACTGGATTTTTAATGCCATTACAATCCATTTTCTTGGGAGAAAGTAAGATTTCCCTTGTTAACCACCATCAGCTACCAGCTCCCCTTCATTTATGATATATGGGGCACAAACACACTTACCCAGAGGAGATTCCACATTCAAGTGATTTTGTGAGACATTCACCACCATACCTGATATCAGTAGGGGCTGCATCCCTGAGTGGTCAGAAAATACTACTATGCTCAAATAGCTACATAGATTTACATGTAGTACCTATGTAGGTATATAGTTACTATATATTAATTTCAAAATAACTGTGAAAGAGCAGGCACAATGAATTTAACCGGCATTTTTCAAGAGAAAGGCCACATTAGTAGACCGGAAACCTAAAAGATACTGTTCTTTTCTCAGAAATCTAATAGATTTCTGAGGACTGCTACTTGGTTGTCTGTCTGTCTGTCTATTTATTTATTTGATAGAGAGGAGAGAGATCACAAGTAGGCAGAGAGGCAGGCAGAGAGAGAGAGGGAAGCAAGCTCCCTGCTGAGCAGAGAGCCCAAATGAATGAGGGGCTCAATCCCAGGACCCTGAGATCATGACCAGAGCTGAAGGCAGAGGCTTTAACCCACTGAGCCACCCAGGCGCCCCGCTACCTGGAGCTTCTCCTTGGTATTATTAGCGTCAAATATCTGATTGGTAGAGACCACAAAACGATATTTCTGCTTAATTTAGAAGTCAGGACATAAATGATGGGAAAAACAGATCTCAAGACCCAAAAGGCATATTTCTACATTCTCCCGACGACTGAAAAGCCTTGATCATTTACAAACTTAATCTAGGACCAAACATGAACTTTTCTTGATAGATATGGGGCCGCCTGGAGAAGTTACGACTTGACCAGCGGTATCACGACTGGAATGGAACCCTGGTGTTTCCCTTTCAGTCATACGCTGCCCATCAAGTGGCTTCTTAACTGGCTATCTTTCTCGAACAAAGAATTCACTCACAGCCTTTCTATGAAGCTGTGAAGTTGCTCTCCTACCTTTAGGGAAGGGAAGCTGGGAGCACGAAGTACAAAAAGGCGCCACCGTCAGCTAAAGTCTCCATGAATTACAGAAAAAGCAGTGAGCCATACGCATCCCGGATCCAAAGCTCTGCGTTAGCAGATCTAAAACCTGTACTGGAAAGAAAAAACAAACAAACAAATAAATAAAGTAAAATAAAATAAAATAAAATAAAACCTGTACTGGGAAGGGCAGGGGGAGGGGAAGAGAGGGCAAGGAGTGAAAGGAAGCGCTGGTAAAATTACCTCTACCGGGCGGCAACTTAAGAGACTTCCGGCTGACTAAAAAGCACTCACTTTCCTCAAACGAACCGCGCGGTAGGGTAGTCAGAAGCGAAAGGACTCGTCCGCAGGGGCCACTCACACCCCGGTAGCGCACCCCATCACCGCCCACGGCGAGCCCTGGAGCCCTCCACACAGAGCCGGAAGAGCCGGGAATCCCGCGAAAGGCTGGGCGGGTACATAGTGCGGAGAAAAATGGGACCAACGTACTCTGGCGCGGATTATTGGAGCCGGCAAGGAGCCCATGAAACCAGAGTTCAGGCACCCAACTCTCCTTACAAGGTCTTCCGATTGCCAATCTTAGGGCGGCTCACATCTCCCCTGAAAGAACTCTAACCACAAACCTTCGGCTCCGAGCGCCCCTAGCAACCACCCGCATTTTAAAGCGGAAGGACGGCCCTCGTCCCGCCCTCCCCGAAACCAACCCCAGCCTGGCAGGGAGGCACGTTGGCCCAATCACCTCGGCGGGAACTAAGACCAACCAATAGGAGGCAGGCACAGGAGGGCGGGCTGAAGGGGTCGCGGGCGCACGCGCAATTGGGAGTAGGGCCTCGATTCTGAGGTGGTGTGGGTGAGTTGGGTGTTGGTGAACTCGTGTTGGCCCTCGAAAACCCCGCAGGGTCGCTGCCGCCCTCTCCAGCCCTCGCCATGTTCCTCACCCGGTCTGAGTACGACAGGTCTGTGCATCGGAGGGAAATGGGATCGGGGTTGTGGGTGGGCCGGACTGGGGCCCAGGCCCGGCCTGGGTTCTGCCGTGTCATGGGGCACCCCAGGATCCCGAGTCTGGCCCGGCCTGGGGAATCTCTTGCCCTCCCTAGCTGCCCGCAGTGATTCCCCAAGCTAGATGCGCGCCAGCTTCTACGGCTGAGTCACTACTGGGTCCACTCCTGGGTCCTGACTCCGGGCGGAAGCGAGCAGCTCCGCTTTGTGCTTGGGGAAGAAGGCTGAAGGGCCGGGACTCCGACCTTTAACCCGGATAATCCAGGGGTCACCCCCTTCCCCGTTCATCATTTCGTGAGGAGTATTTTTAAAAATACTTTTTAGAAAATGTGAGCGTGTTGCCTGGAAGAAAAAGCAGCTAGAGATTCTTTAATGGCTTTCATAATTTCAGCTCCCCTTACCTTCTAGGCAGACAACCTCGTTTTCCGTCTCTTAGTCGTGGACATCGAGCAGCCTTTTCTTTGGGATGTAGGAGGGCATGCTGGGATGTATACTTTTTGCAGATATATACTTTTACATACATTCTCAGCTCTGCACAGGTAGAATGTGGAGTCTGATTTTATAGGAACTAGAATTTAGAGTGGTTCTGAAGAGTTTCCTCATCACACTGATTCCACTAGACCTAAGCTTTTCGGACTCTTTAAGAAGCTTGTAGCAAGTTAGTTTGTGTGTATGAAGGCCAGATCTATTTTCGAATTTAAGGCTCTTGAGATTGTATATCTTTTAAAAAACACATTTTCAGGGCTTGGAAATGCTGAGTAATATTAAACTGTACATATTTATGCTGTAGACATTTTTACTTTCAGTTTCTGCTTTGGTCAGTTAGGTTTTCACATAACTATAAAAGTTTTGGGCGCCTGGGTGGATCACTTGCTTAAGCGACTGCCTTCGGCTGGGGTCAGGATCCCAGGGTCCTGGGAGGGAGCACCAAATCAGTCTCCTTGCTCAGTGGGGAGCCTGCTTCTCCCTCTCCCTCTGCCTGCTATTCTCCAGCTTGTGCTCAATCTCTCTGTGTCAAATAAATAAATAAAATATTTTTAAAAATAACTATAAAAGTTTTGTGTTTGTTTTTTAAGCCAGGAAAGGCAAATTTTTCGTTCCTATTAGGTGCTTAGAAGCTGCATTTCTTTGTCAAAGTTTACGTTGACCCTGTCAAAAGTTTTATTGTCTGGAACTACCATTTTTTTACCTTTTTACTGACTCTTAGAATTTACATGTGAAGTTTTATTTATTTTTAAAGATTTTATTTATTTATTTGACAGCGCAAGTAGGTTGAGCAGCAGGCAGAGGGAGAGGGAGAAGCAGGCTACCTGACAAACAGGAAGTCTGATGTGGACTCCATCTCAAGACCTTGGGATCATGGCTTGAGCTGAAGGCAGACGCCTAACTGACTGAGCCACCCAGGCACCCCATATGTGAAGTTTTCAAACTGACAGCTTTTCCTTCTGTCCTATAAAATGACTATTAGTACTTATCTTCCCGAGCATTAAAAAGAATCATCTTTGGGTGATAGAATTTTGAGTTAGGGTCTATATGATAAAAATTGTTATTCTTTTTTTTAATTGTTATTCTTATCAAAAGGCCTTTATTAAGATTTTGTGATCCTTTACTTAGCATCTTCAACGACTGCTTTGTGTTACTCGTTTTTGTATCTTCCCAAGAATGCCTAAAGAATGCACAGCTTTTTTACATTCACTTAGCTAATATACTTGAATGCTTGCGGTGTACAGGCACTGTTCTAGTTGCTGGCCATACAGCAGTGAACAATATCGAGATTCTTGCTCTCATATGGGAGACTGTCTTTTAAAGAACTATTTAGAAAAATAACTAGTGTGAGTCAGAAGTGTATTCATGTCATTAGTTTTGAGAGAGATTGCATTCAATATTAGGGGATCATTGAAAACTTTAAAAAGGACCTGATATTTACACTGAGTCTTGATAAAGAGTAAGATTTTAATAAATATAGACTGTGAGAGTCAATAGTTTTGAGGCCAAGAATATAGGACGAACAAAGGAGGGACAATGGGAAAGCATAGTGCGTGTTTGGGAAAATTCTGTTCTGTATGGCACATATGATGCATGTGTGGGAATGGTGAACTATGGGGAAAACAGGTTGGTGCTAGATATCGAATGATTTTTTATGTATGGTTAAGGAGTTTGGGTCTTGCTCTTTAGGCAACCATGTGCTATTATTTTCATTTTAAGAAGTTACGGAATTATAATTATGTTCTGCAGAGATTATTTGACTGAAATAGAGGAAAGAGTGAGTCAATACCAGTGAGAAGGCTATTATAATAGGTGAAAGGTAATGAGGGCGTTGAGAATGAAAGAAGAGTGTTGAGTTACTATGTGGGAGGAACTGATGTAAGTTGGCATATTGTTAATATGGGAGATGGGGAGAAATGAGTCAGATCATTCAGAACTTTGTAGCTTGGGTAACTGGGAGATTGGAGATGTTTTAAAATAAAAATGAAATAGGAATGGCAGGAGATGGAGCTGATTTTGCAAGGATGGCTGGATTTAAAGAGATAATTCTTTAAATGTTGGAAAATGTTAAACTTTATTTTTAATGTTGGAAAATGTTAAACTTTAAATGTTCCAACTTTAAAGGTTGGAAAATGTTGAGTGTTCGGTGCTAATGGGATATCTGAGTAAAAATGCTTAGGAGACATTTAAATTAGCCAAGGAAGAGGCCAAACTGGTAATAGAGATTTGAAAGTATTTGGTGTTTATTGTAAATGAAATAACCCCAGGGAACAGTAAAGTTTGAGTAGAGGGCCAAGAGCAGAGCCCTGTTAGGATGTAGTAATACCTCACTAGGATGAAGTGCTTGAATTAGAGTAAAGATACTATATTTGCATAGTACATTGCACATTACAAAGTTCTTTCCTCCTCTATGCTGTTCAATATTATCTGTGACAGAGCCAGCATAGGTTTTGGTTTTTGTTTTTCATTTGAGGGAATTAAAGCTAGTTGCAGGGGGCGCCTGGGTGGCTCAGTTGGTTGGGCGACTGCCTTCAGCTTAGGTCATGATCCTGGAGTCCCGGGATCGAGTCCCATATCGGGCTCCCAGCTCCGTGGGGAGTCCGCTTCTCCCTCTGACCTTCTCCCCTCTCATGCTTTCTCTCTCTCTCGCTCTCTCTCTGTCTCTCAAATAAATAAATAAAATCTTTAAAAAAAAAAAAAAAAAGAAACAGAGGTGGATTTAGAATTTAGGCAATGTGACTGCAGAGTCCAAGCTTTTAACTATTCCACTATACCGCCTCTGGGAATTATTAGTCTGGGTTAAATCAGAAGTGAAAGGAGAATCTCACAATCCCAGTATCCCCCTTGCCCCAGAGGTCATTTAAAAAGTTCAGCAATCAGGGCGCCTGGGTGGTTCAGTCAGTTAAGCATCTGTCTTCGGCTCAGGTCATGATCCCAGGGTCCTGGGATCTGGCCCCACATGGGGCTTCAGAGCCTCCTCCTTTGCCCTCTGCCTGCTGCTCCCCCTGTCTGTGCTCTCTCTCTGGCAAATGAATAAATAAAATCTTTTTTAAAAAGTTATGAACTGTAAAGAACTTGGAAAAAAAAAAGATTTTGTTTGAGAGAGAGAGAAAAAGAGCATGAACAGGGGGAGGACCAGAGGGAGAGGGACAAGAAAGGAACAAGCCGACTCCTCCATGTTGAGAGAGGAGACTGACTAAGGACTCAAACCCAGGGCCCTGAAATCATAACCCAAGCCCAGTCAGATGCTTAACCAAATAAGCCTCCCAAGCGCCCTAGAAACAATTTTTAAAAATCACTGAGAGAAAAATGAGGACAGAATACCTGGAATTAAGTTCTAGTTCTGCAACTTGCTTGCTTGATTTATTTATTTATTTAAGATTTTATTTATTTATTTGTTTGTTTGTTTGTTTGACAGAGAGGGGAGAGATCACAAGTAGGCAGAGAGGCAGGCAGAGACGGGAGTGGGGGGGAGGAGCAGGCTCCCTGCCGAGCAGAGAGCCTGATGTGGGGCAAGCAGAGAGCCTGATGTGGGGCGCTCGTGGGGCTCGATCCCAGGACCCTGGGATCATGACCTGAGCCGAAGGCAGAGGCTTTAACCCACTGAGCCTGTTTCTTATATGCTGAGTGACTTGGGCAAATTAACCTCTGTGACTCAACTGTGAAATAGTACCTGTCTTAAAATGCTACTTCATAGCATTATTTTGAGGATTAAATGAGTTAAATCATTTAGAGGTTTATGACAATGCCATAAACTATATAGTAGTAGATATGCAGTAAATATCAACTTGTATTATTATCTGTTTTATATTTAAGGATATATATATATTTTTGAAAAAGATTATTTATTTATTTATTTGACACAGAGATTTATAAGTAGACAGAGAGGCAGGCAGAGAGAGAGGGGAAGCAGGCTCCCTACTGAGCAGAGAGCCCGATGTAGGGCTTGATTCCAGGACCCCGAGATCATGACCCGAGCCGAAGGCAGAGGCTTTAACCCGCTGAGCCATCCAGGCGCCCCTATATATAAATTTTTTAAAGAAAGTTTTTGCTAAAACAAATTTGAAAATGCTGTACACTATATCATATTACATGTTATAAAATCCAAACTCCATAAACCAAGGATCATCATTCATTCAAGTATTTTTAAGTAGCCATTGTGTGCTGAAAACTTTTATAGCTAAGACCATGACTGAGCTATAACTTTTATAGCTAAGACTTCTCCATAGTGATTTCCAAAAGGATGGAGCAAAGAAACGTGGGAAGTGTTTGGGAGAGAAAAAGAAATCTGGCATATAATTGGTATAAATATGTATGGAATAAATAAACTAGCTTGGGCTTTAGGAACTGCACAGATCTCAGTCTCTTAAGATACCAATCCTAATTCTTACAAATAGAGAAATGTACCTGTAACTGACTTTTACTAAAAAGTAAGATATTAACAGGAAATGTATGTAATGAGAAGCGGGTAAGGATAGATGCTTATTTTCTTGGGGATTGCCTGGTAGTTTGGGGGTGTGAATTTACTGAAGGAATTGCATATTCATTCAGGGTTGAGCCAGAAGGTCACCTGTTCTCATTTGATCAGTTTGAAGTCTCTGGGAGTAGGACAGAAGTATTCTATACATAAGTTCCATTTTCTTGAAAAGCTGTTAATGTACAAAAATATAGCTACACATTGTTGTGGGCGAAGGAGAATAATGACAATGTGCACATCTTATAGCCATTTGAGCTAGATGTCAAGGAATTTGAGTTTGTATGTCTGTGCTTATTTTTTCTGACAATTTTTAATCCTTTTTCTTAATTTAGGGGCGTGAATACTTTTTCTCCTGAAGGAAGATTATTTCAAGTGGAATATGCCATTGAAGCTATCAAGGTATAGTATCAAGTGGCAAGTTTTTGAAAATTCATGGCGACCTAATGCTTTGCTGGCAGAACATTTGGAATAAATGTGTTCTAGCTTTTGTTTAGAAAATATTCTTTATCTCCCTCTAACCAACTATTAACGATTTTATTTTTGCTTTTTTTTTTTAAAGATTTTATTTATTTATTAGAGAGAGCGCGCACACACAAGCTGGGGGAAGGGCAGAGGAAGAGGGAGAAGCAGACTCCCCTGTGAGCAGGGAGCCCTACAATGAAGCTTGATCCCAGGACCCTGAGATCATAACCTGAGCCGAAGGCAGACACTTGACTGACTGAGCCACCCAGGCACCCATACTAACCATTTAAATAGCAATTTCCATCTCATTCCTAAAACCTTTTGAACAGATAACTGCTTCATAGAGTATAGAAGTTTAGAATTAGCACCTGAGAGATATTTTGAACAAATCCTTTAACTGATCACCTGTATTCTTATTAGTAAAGTGGATGTGTACAAGACACCTTTAGGATTGAATAAGAGATGTGTCTTGTTATCTAGTAACAAAATCAAATATTCCAACCAGTATTAAGATAATTAGTAAGTAAGCTGTCTATACTTAAAGTTATTTATCACATGGAATGTTCATTTGTTGAATTATGAATAATCTAAATTCTGATATAGATTGTCCGGGGTAAGGTCCAGGCATCAGAATTTTTAAGGACTCCCTCAGTGATTCTGATATCTAGCAAGAGTTGAGAATCCCTGAGCTAGTCCAACCCTTTACTCTGTGCTTCAATCACCTCTGCATCCCCAAATAGTCTCTATTTCTAGAGTCCTAGTGATAGAATATTTTCTCACAGGATGGCTCATTCTGTTAGAAAACAATTCATAATGGCTGAGAAATTTAGCCTTGTATTGAATGAAAAGTCTAGCTTCCTGAAGTTTCCTTCATTTGGCCCTAGTTTTGCCCTTAAACCATACAGAATGTTGAAAACCTCCAAAGTCAGTTCCTCACATAATTGAAGAGAGATACTGTGTTTCTAAGTTACCTGTTTTAGAAAGAATATATAGTTGTATGAGAATCTGGAAAAGGGCAAAAGAGATTTCGATTAGTTGAAGACGTAGAAATAAAAGTGGTTAGTTGAAGACATAGAAATAAAAGTGGATGCACTATGATAGATGGTGGGACAGAAAATGGTGGGCCAGCTACAAGTGCTTGACTCTGTTTCTGATCATGTTTACCCTATATTGAAGCCATACAGTACTATGAAGTGTGAAACTATCACAGTTCTAAGCTGTGGCGTTTTCTTTGAGCTTCTAATGACAACAGCCCCACCCTGATGTGCAAACCAAGAATAATCCTCAGGTTTTTTGCTCCTTACTGCTTTGAGCTCCTTACTGCTAGCGATTTCCAGATTGCCTAAGATAATTAGATGGCATCTGATCTCTAGCCATGTATTGGACTAAGATAGAAATAGCCATGTGGGCCTTAATAGATGTAACTTAACCTGTATGAAAATTCAGGCTTTTTGGTATTTAACTGGTTGTTGCCTTGACAACTTACAAGTTGCCAGTAAGAAAGCAATTTGATAACCTTAAATATTCAGTAGTATGAAAGGAGCTGGAGAAATGACTAAGAATGGCTGACAAGTAGAAATTTTCTGTATGGAGGTACTGTATGGATGGCATGGGTGAGATACAGCCAGCAGAAGTGGAAAAAAAATTTGCCTTTAGAGTAGGTTTTTTGGGGGAAGGAAGGATAATCTGTGGCAGTATCAAAATTACCATATTATATGGAGCATCTGGTCATTGGTTACTATGAGTTATACTAAAAAAGTACTACATAGACTCAGTTCAAATGTTCTCTTACCTCCATTCTCCGTTTCCCTCATCTCCACCAAGGGGTGGGGTGAAGTTTAGGCAGAACAGTGATACTGAAACATCTGGGGGTAAATGTAAGTGTTCAAAAAAATTATCTTGATTTTGATTTATTTTACCAAGTAGACTGTCTTTAAAGTATTAACCCTTTTTTGGAGCAGAAGCTTAGGAGGTTATATGAGTTGGAGGCCAAATTGAACAGATTGAGAATTTATTCTTGTAATATGATAATGGTTCATCCACAAAATAAGTATAGTACCCAGGGACTACTGAAATTTTGGACCAGATAATTCTTTGTTGGGGAACTATCCTGTGCAAGATAGAATGTTGAGCACAATCCCTGGCCTCTACCATTAGATTCCAGTAGCAATCACATTTCCAACTGTGACAACCAAAAATATCTCCAGACTTTGCCCTCCAAACACATGTATTCTAGAGAGTAAAATGGGCCCCCAGTTGAGAACAACTCTGCTAGATAAAATTTAAACATAAGTATGTGTTCTGTGCCGCTCTGTCCAGTTGGAGATGAAAGAGCACTACACAACACATAAAGCAAGTAGAGAGCAGCCAAGTGCCAAAATTCTCTGATCATATTTTCTGATAAAAAATTTTATTCTTGGGCGCCTGGGTGGCTCAGTTGGCTAAGCGACTCCCTTCAGCTCGGATCATGATCCCGGAGTCCCGGATCAAGTCCCACATCGGACTCCCGGCTCTGCGGGGAGTCTGCTTCTCCCTCTGACCTTCTCCCCTCTCATTCTTAGTCTCTCTCTAATAAATAAATAAAATCTTTAAAAAAAAATTTTATTCTTGGGCGCCTGGGTGGCTCAGTTGGTTGAGTGACTGCCTTTGGCTCAGGTCATGATCCTTGAGTTCCGGGATCGAGTCCCACATCGGGCTCCCAGCTCCACGGGGACTCTGCTTCTTCCTCTAACCTTCTCTCCTCATACTCTCTCTGACTTTCTCTGTCTCTCAAATAAATAAATAAATATAATCTTTAAAAAAATTTTATTCTTAAGGCATATGCGTATGTAGTTTTAGAGTTGAAAGATAAAATAATCATATAAACTTCATAACAAAAACAACAATCCCTGAGGACTGCCCCCTTTACCTTCAGCTTCCCTAAGGCAACACTTTGAAGTCTTTTAGCTGGTAATTTTCTTGGCATTTATTTCCATATTTCTAGCACAGACTTACATATTTTTGTTTTGTTTTGCTTAGGCATTATCCACAGACTTTATATTATGGAGAATGATGATTTCTGCCCGTAATGACACACATAGACAGACACCCCACACATACGATTTCCCACTAGGGTGGTGGTAAGGCAAGCCACTCTATATCGTATATATCATAATTTTGTAAGATCATTAGTAAACATTTATATAATTGTCTAAGTGCTGTTCATAGCTGAGCCATTTTTCCATTTCTGCACAGTATTTTCTTGAGAGTTGGGAACTCTTTTTTAAAAAATTTGCTCAATTTAATATTTGCATATCATAAAACCATCCCCAGAGTCTCTCCAGGTTACATATATCTTCTCAAAGCATCCAGGCACATAATATTCTATTAAAGATTTTAAATAGGGGTGCCTGGATGGCTCAGTTAATTAAACATCCATCTCTTGATTTCAGCTCAGGTCATGATCTCTGGGTGATGGGATCAAGCCCTGTGTCAGGCTTTGCATTCAGTGGCAAGTCTGCTTGAGATTCTCTCCCTCTGCACCTCCCCCTTGCATGTGCCCGCTCTTTCTCTCTCAAATGAATAAATACATTTAAAAAAAAAAAGATTTCTTAAATATGTCTTTGAGCCTTCTCACCTCTTCTAGTCTGGACTAGTTCTTTGGGCAGACTGCACAGCTGTATACTCAGGCTAGTCTGTCAACATCATCCTAGGGATTCCTTTTAACTCCTTCTTGTGTTGGCTCCTATGTATCATCCTTTTTTCTTTTTCTTTAAGGATTTTTTGGGAAAGATTTATTTATGTGAGACAATGGGAGAGGGAGAGAATCTCAAGCAGACTCCCTGCTGGGTGTGGAGCCTGACTCAGGGCTCATTCCCATGCCCTGAGATCTTGACCTGAGCTGAAATCAAAGAGTTAAGATATTTAACTGACCAAGCCACCCAGACACCACAAGGATTTTTTTAAAAAATTTTTTGTTTGTTTGAGAGTATGTGCACAAGTGGGGGTGGGAGGGGGGCAGAGGGAGGGGAAGAAACACATTGCCGCACTGAGCAAGGATCCCAACATGGGGCTTGATCCCAGGACCCCAATTTCATGACCCAAGCCAAAGGCACTTAATCAAATCAACTGAGCCACCCAGGCACCCCAAGGATTTTTTTTTTAGGTTTTTTTTTTTTTTTTTTAATTTTTTTCCTTCTTGAGATGGTTAGATTCTTTCCTCCCTCCCTTCCTCCCTTCCTATTTATTTAAGTAATTCCTATACCCAGTGCAGGGCTTGAACTCACAACCTAGAGATCAAGAGTTGCATGCTCTTCCAACTGAGCCAGCCAGGTGCCCCGAACTGCTTAGATTTTTTTTAGAGCTATGGTTTTAAGCTGCAAGTGTTGACCCATTAGTGGGTCATGGAAGCATTTCTTTTTGAGTGGAATAGAACAGGAGCTATCAGAATGTCTTGCTCATAGTTTTGGTGAGTGTTTCATTATATTTTTTTCCATGTTGTTTTTGTTATATTTATTTGTATTTTTTGTGTGTTTTGATCATGATACAAAATGTATTTCTTAATGTAGATTTTGTAGATTTCAAAAAATTTGAAAACCACTGCTCTAGAAAAAACTGCCCCTTCTCATTTCATGCCTGAAGGGTGTTTTGGCTACTAGCTTCTGAGAGCTGAATGGGGAAAGAAGGCTGAGGTTCTTAATATTAAACTTGTCAATTTTTACTTAATGCCCCTGTTTCCACTCTAGTACTCTTGTTTTTGACTGTGCTTAGTGTCCCCCAATCCAAAGACCACCTGTTTTATACTCTCTAGAGTCTTCTACAGGAGTTGGGGTGGAGGCCATCATCTAACTTTACAGCATAGGGGAGGGGACCTGGAAATCTGTTTCTTAGGTAGACGTTGAACTGATAACTGCAATTTTAGTTCCTCTATTTCTATTTCCACAGGTCCTTGTTATAACCATTTCCTTTTTGTGGGGGTTCTATGATATAAATCAGGTTGTTTCTTGGTTTTCTTTGTTACTGGTTTAGGACTCAGAATTCTCAGGTCTGCTCAGTAAATTATCACCAAACCCATCTTTTTTTGAAATTTCATTGCTATGTCTTTGCCCATTTTCTTTGTGGTAGTATATTTGTGCATCTCCCCCCCGCCCCCCAGCCCCTGCCTACTGTCCTTTAATCTTGTACTATTGGCAGGCTGGGGGAAAGAGTAGAGCTAATGTGTGTGTTCGTTCTACAACTTTAACTAGAAGTATGAACACTTATTTTTTTTACATAAAATTCTTTAACAGTTAGTCTCCTATAGTCATGCATGTAAACACCAATTAAGAAAATATATAATGGGTGCCTGGGTTGCTCAGTCAGTTAAGCGTCTGCCTTGGGCTCAGGTCATGTTTTCAGGGTCCTGGGATCGAGCCCCATATTGGGCTTCCTGCTCAGCAGGGAGCCTGCTTCTCTCTCTCCCTCTGCTGCTCCCCCTGCATGTGCTCTGTCAAATAAGTAAATAAAAAATCTTTTAAAAACTGAATGAAATCTTAAAAAAAATAATGAACTTTAAAAAAAAGAAAATATATAGTAAAAAGCTGGTGTATACATTTAAAAAGTTATAAAGTCACGACTTTACACATTTGAAAATTAATGCATCTGTATATGAGACATGATCATTCAGGGTACAGATATGTTAAACATGTTATGCATAATGATTCATGGAATTCTTTAGACTCCTTTGCAATAACAGGAGTCTGATGATTGCACTGGCAGGCGTTGCTTTGTAGAACTGACTAAATAATAATGGTAATTCAGAAGGAAAGAGCACATTTAGTCATCGAAGGCTTTATGAATGGTGGGTGGGATTTAGATAGGCACAGAGAAGATTATATTCCAAGGGAGAGGCACGAGCAGAGGTGTGAAAATAGTAGGGGATAATATGGCATGAGAAAATGGGTTGGGCTATACCTGATGGATTTTGTTGGAGAATAATGAGCGATAAAGTTGGAAGAGAAAAGTGAGATTAGGTTTTGAGGTCTCTGGAATCTTATGTGGAATATATGTTACAGGCAATAATATAGATGTTAATTCTTCAGCGAAGAAGTATAATGAAAATAGCATTTTATTAAATCAGTCAGGCTATAACACGAAATATACATTAAGAGAGAGATTAAGGGACGCCTGGGTGGCTCAGTTGGTTGAGCAGCTGCCTTTGGCTCAGGTCATGGTCCCAGTGTCCTGGGATCGAGTCCCACATCGGGCTCCTTGCTCAGCGGGGAGCCTGCTCCTCTCTCTGCCTCTGCCTGCCTCTTTGCCTGCTTGTGTTCTCTCTCTGTTAAAATAAAATAAATAAAATCTTTAAAAAAAAAAAAGAGAGAGATTAAGTTGGGGCGCCTAAGTAGGAGGTTGTTGAAGTAATTTAGGCATATAAGAAGAATGACTAAATTTGTTACTCATTTATTATGTGCCAGACACCATTTTAAGCCTTTCATATAGTAATTCCTTTACTCTTCTTGATGTATTTTACAGATAAAGAAACAGACATAGAGGGATTGTGATTAGGATTGTGTCATGGAGATGGGAGATGAAATTATCTGTATTGTGAGATGCTAGTGACCTCAGATTAATATTTTTATGTTGGTGGTGGTGGTTTGTGTTTCTTCTTTTTCTTTCTTTCTTTGTTTGTTTCTTTCTTTTTTAAGGTTTTATTTATTTATTTGACAGAGAGAGAGAGCGATCACAAGTAGGCAGAGAGGCAGGCAGAGAGAGGGAGAAGCAGGCTCCCCACTGAGCAGAGAGCCTGATGTCGGGCTCGATCCCAGGACCCTGAGATCATGACCTGAGCCAAAGGCAGAGGCTTTAACCCACTGAGCCACCCAGGCACCCCATTTTTTTTCCTTTCTTTTTTTTTCTAAGTACATTACTTTTCTGGAGGTTATGTTGTAGATTCGAGAATAACTACCTTTTGGGACAGGTCAAGATAGCAAAAGTGGAAAGAACATTGGAATTTTATTACTTTTCCCCACTATGTTTAGAACTTTAGAATCTGGTCCTCCAAAATACTGGCATTAAAGTTGATCATTTTCCAGGTGTTTTCAAGAACTTAGTGACCTTTCCCTTTGGAAGAACAAAATTCGGGGCGCCTGGGTGGCTCAGTGGGTTAAAGCCTCTGCCTTCGGCTCGGGTCATGATCTCAGGGTCCTGGGATCGAGCCCCGCATCGGGCTCTCTGCTCGGCAGGGAACCTGCTTCCCTCTCTTCCTCTCTCTCCGCCTGCCTCTCTGCCTACTTGTGATCTCTCTCTCTCTCTCTGTCAAATAAATAAATAAGTGAATAAAAAGAACAAAATTCTACAAATCAGTGCTCTCACCATCGATAGGGATAGTACATTACTTATTAGGGTGCTGCTTATTCTCTGCATACTAGATATGGCTGGTTGAAGTTTTTATCTTGTGAAGTTATGCAGAGATTTTCCTGGTGAGTATGTGAGACGGTTCTTTTACCTGTACATGATAACCATGATGTGTTTCTTTTTAGCTGGGTTCTACAGCCATTGGGATCCAGACATCAGAGGGTGTGTGCCTCGCTGTGGAGAAGAGAATTACTTCCCCACTCATGGAGCCAAGCAGCATTGAGAAAATTGTAGAGATCGATGCTCACATAGGTAAGGAGTAGGGGAAAGCTATTCTATAGGATCTGGCTTGGGTTAATTAGTCTTTGGTGTTCCAAGGAAGATGTATTACATGAACATCTTATCCCCTTGTTAGCTATTGTTTCTCAAATAGTAGACCAGTGTGCATAATATAAGAGTAGGAAGCAGTTTTAGAGCTCACCTACTCCCAGAACTTTCAAGGAGAACTTCTTTTTCCTTGAAATTTAGACTTGGCAAATATGATGGTTGTTGAAATATGTCAAGGTTGAATCATAGGCCAGCTCCCTATGATGCTTGGGTCTTCGGTGATGTATAATGTTAGTCCTGGTAAGAAACCACCAGGAGCAGAGGATTATGTGGAATACTAGAGGTATCTGCTGAAAAGAGGAATTTTTTTTTTTTTTTTTTTTGAAAAGAGGAATTCTTAAAGATCATTATGGTGACTAAAGTTCAGAGAGCATAAGAATTTTAGACTGAGCAGATCAGGCCTCTTCCTCTGTTTTGAGATTTATCTTTTTACTCCCTGTCACCGCCTATATCCCCCACCCATTCCCCAGCACTGATTTTCTTGGTCTCTGTTTAAATTCCCCTGCCTTAGCTTCTGGCATCACTGTACCGTTACAGTGAGTAGGGTACTGTACCATTACAGGGTGAGTAGTTCTGCTTAGGTGTAGCATGGCATTTTAGTTTTCTGTCCAGATTTTCTTGACCTGCTAGTCATCTTATTAATGAAACATAAGTAAAATGATGACTTGAAGGCCTCAGAACCAAATGCCATGGTGACTCTGGGAGCTCAACATTATTTCTTTCACAGATAGAGAAACAGATTTAGTCTTTTAAGTGTAGAACATTGTGGCTACTTTATCTGAAGTCACCTGTCTTTTGGAGAGAGATCAGTGTCACTTCATTCAGACATTCAATGAATGTCTTCATTCTCAGAGAGAAATGAGACATAGTCCTTGTCTTTCAGAAGCATACAGCCTAATAGTGGAGGTGAACATGTAAATAAGTAAATGCAATTAAGTGATATAGGTAGGTATTAAGAAAGCTTGTAGTGTGTGTTTAGTAGGGGTACAGAGAAGGAAATAATTAGTTTTGTCTGGGGCCAGTGATAGTGGGTAGTCAGAAAAGGATTCCATAATGGCGAAGCTTGTGTTGGGTTGAACTGTAAAAGATCAGGAAGTGTTCGCCAAGTGAACAAGTGTCTGGGTATAGCAAGGGAGACACTCTGGCTAGAGCAAATGGAAATGAGCAAAGCCTTGATGTAAAATGTGGAATACGCTGGCACAAGCAGTTTGTATGACTGGGAGGTGGACTGTAGCAAGAAGTGAGTCTGGGATCAGACAGTTGGAAGTCCTTCTTACCGTGCTGAAGAGCTTGAACTTGATCCTTTTGCACTGATGGGAAAGATTTTAAGCATTGAAGTAATATGATCAGATTAGTATTTTAGAAAGACCATTCTGATAACAAGGTTGCAGGTAGAGTGAGGAGGGCTGAGACTAAATGTAGGGAGACCAGGTAAGAAATTTGCTTTAGTCCACATGGAGATGATGGGGGCTTTAACCAAAGCAGTAGCCAGAGAATGGAGAAAGTAAGGATTAATGCCAGACTTGTTAATTTGATAGAGACTGATAGAATTTGAGACTAATTGGTTGTGAGGGCCAAGGAGTTTAGAAGGGAACGAACTTGATTTGAGTTGGTGGTATGTCCAAGTAGATCTATAAAGGGAGTCATTTGGCTTTATAGGGTTTGAAATGTGGGAGCAAGGCTTAGGCTGGAAATACAGATTTTGAGTCATGGTGTATAAGGTAAAAGCCATAACCTTGGCATCTTGGACCATCCATTAGACAGACTTTCTCTCTAAACTACTTGGTTTCTATTTGGTCAGGGAGGTAAAAAAACTTTTGATTTTGTCCTAGGGTCTTCCACTATAGCTCATAGTAAGGTGGTTATTTTTTTATCTTAATTTCTTCTGTTGGGATGTTACCGTTCGCTTAGTTTGAAAGTGCATTGTGGTCTCCAAAGAGATGTTTAAGGATGTAATAGAGGTGTAAAGGAGATGAAGGGATGGTTAAGGAGGTAATATGTGGAAATTCATGTTTGTTTGGCTGTTCTTCTGTGTCTTCTATCTTAATATTGGACTTCCACGTTATTGTGGATGGTTTTTTATTTATTTGTAATATAATTACACTTGTGTTCAGTCCAGATAATCAAATAATTTCCCATCTTATCTCTTGGGTATATCGCCGTGGGATTGCTATGTGGCTGTCAAGGTTCCGTTCCAGTATTTCAGTATTTCCTGAGTGGATGAAGGAGTCTTGCAAGGATTTGGCCCCTGGGTCACTATTGCTTTTACATTGCAGGTTGTGCCATGAGTGGGCTAATTGCTGATGCTAAGACTTTAATTGATAAAGCCCGAGTGGAGACACAGGTAAAATGAGCATCATCTCTCCTTTTTTCCCATGATGCTTGAGTTCCTTGTTTAATGATGATATAGCCGCCTGAGCTGTATTGCAGGTTATCTGTGTTAATGTCAGACGTAGCTCTTGGGAGCGATTTTGGGTAGAATCCCTAGTTTATAACTTTCCGAGGCTTGGAGTCTAGCCATCCAGCCATTGCGGCTTTAAGGAAGCCCTGGCAAATAGTGCTGACAGTCTCTTGCTTCTTTTTGATTTGCCTTATATAAAGCAAGCTTTGCACTGCATTCTGTTCCTTAATTGACTTTCTGTGGGAGCAGCATAGCAGGAAGTGGATGTAGCTAAGGGATAGTCTACCCCAACTGCCTTTGGTGCTGGGCTTGTAAATAAGAGCTCTCCTGTGGCAAGTAATGTTACGTACCAGGTGACAAGTACTGGTCAGGAATACTGATATTTTCTGTTTGTGGCGGAGACCAGGAAGGAAAAAAAATACCTGATTTGTAAAATTTTTTGCACTTATTTTCAACTTCGCTGTCAGTGCTTGTATAAAAGTAAGTCATTAATTTAAACACCAATACAATGATGACATAGGGTCTTTGGGGGAAAGTGGCACTTAGCTGTTAGCATTCACTTTAGTGAAAAGACTAAGCTTGGTGCTTTGAGGGGTTAACTCTGTTTTTCAATGGAATAATCCTCTAATCTGTCGTTGCTTAGAGTCCTTTTGATCAGAGTTTATTTTCAGAGCTATTTCTCTTCCTTTCATGTAGTCCCAAGCACTCAAGTTTAGTGTTACAGAAAACACAATGGAGCTGAGCATTCAGTTTGCAACCGTAGTTCACAGGGATGTTGTGTAGTGAGATAGTGGGCTGCTTTAATGCTTCTCTTATTTAAAAGGTAGCCCATTTAGGGGCGCCTGGGTGGCTCAGTCAGTTAAATGTTCAACTCTTGATTTCAGCTCAGGTCTTGACCTTAGGGTTGTGGGGCATCGTGCTCTGTGCTCAGTAGGGAGTCTGCTTGAGATTTCCTCTCCGCCTCTGCCCTCCACCGCATGTGCTCTTGGGCTCTCTCTCTCTCTCTCTCCCCCTCAAATAAATAAATAAATAAATAAATAAATAAATAAATAAATCTTTTCAAAAGAAGAAGAAGAAGAGGTAGACCATGTTTTGCTCTTCTTCTAGAACCATTGGTTCACCTACAATGAGACAATGACAGTGGAGAGTGTGACTCAGGCTGTGTCTAATCTAGCTCTTCAGTTTGGAGAAGAAGATGCAGATCCAGGTGCCATGGTGAGTGTGGTGAGCAAGTTTTCTTGCTGTTCTAAGGGACCTAGGACATATGTCCTCTGAACAAACCTTTCCCAGCCCCTCTCACCACTTACTTCAATAGCCAGTTATCTTAATACCTCTTGTTTTTTGGTTCTAGTCTCGTCCCTTTGGAGTAGCACTGTTATTTGGAGGAGTTGATGAGAAAGGACCCCAGCTGTAAGAATAATTTGCCATTTTTCCTGCTTCTTTTTTGGTAGAATTATTTTAATTTGGGGTGGGGACTGGTTGTTCAAATCAACTTAAGAAGATTATTGTAGAATTACACAAAATGAAGGGCTTCTAACTCTAAAGTTCAGTAATTGTGTGGTGCTTCTACAAAGACAAATTTGGGGATTCTATGAAGAACTCCCCCTATTGGCACCACTGCTAATTCTGGAAAGAATTAAAAGTAACTTGGTTACTATAGTCATGATGTATTTTAGAACTTTGCTTTAGAATGTTGATTTGATCCTTATCCTCAGATATTTAGATAGGCATACGTGAATGCCATATTTAGATCTCCTATACTTCTAAATCTCTGAGGAATTTATTAAACGCTTTTTAAAAGATCTGGTTTCTCCAGGCACAGAATGTCTTTTGGACCTGTGCCTCAATATTTCAGTGGTTTTCTGGCCACAGGGCCAAGCATTCATATTCTTTAGCAAGATGTTTGTTTCTTAAAATGCCACCACTCTTCAGCATTTTTAATCCCCTTCTCTTGGGGTGTTTTGCAGGTTTCACATGGACCCATCTGGGACCTTTGTACAGTGTGATGCTCGAGCAATTGGCTCTGCTTCAGAAGGTGCCCAGAGCTCCTTGCAAGAAGTTTACCACAAGGTAATTAAGCACTCACAACTTTTAGTTTACTATTCTTTTTTAAATCAAGGTATAATCTACATACAATAAAATGGGGAGACCTTAAGAGTTCATTTCTAGGAGTGGGACAGTTCTACCTACCCTTCTAACCACCACCTAAAACAAGATAGAGAACTTCTCTCTCACTTCCTAAAATGCTTATCTCCTCTCTAGTCACCCTCTTCCTCCCTGGTTAGCCACGTTTACCACTAGAGATTAATCTTGTCTGTTCTTGTCATTTTTATAAATGCAATCATACGGTTTGTATTTTGTGTTTGCCCTTTTTTTTTCCAATAAACTGTTTTTGTTCAATATACTGTTGCGTTCATGTTTTTGCACTTAGTAGTAGTTACTGCTGAGTGGTATACCATGGTATAGATGTACCACGGCTTGTTTATCCTTTATCTTTATAGCTTTACTTAACACTTTACGTTATTTCCTAGTCCGGCTCTTGAAGCAAGTAGGCATTTGGCACTTTTTATCTTGGGGGATGGAAGTTCTTGGTCTGGGTAACTCATTGTGGTTGAAGGCTGCCGCACTTATTACTCACATGGCTCACACAGGGATGCCTGCTTCCAAACCCCTGGTAGTTTTTTATTTTATGTGTCGAACAAATTGGGTTTGTGAGTTCAAAAACAGTCCAAGAACAGATTTGCTAAACCAATGGGCTACCTTTTTAGATCACCTGGGAATTCTTATTCATAGGATAGTCCCAATATTATCTTGCTTCTATTATTAAAAGAAGATAACTACGGAAGTGTAGCCCTTTCCACTTCTTCAAAGATTACTTATATGGAAGTTGTTGACTTTGATTGGGTTCAAAATAGGACTTTTTTTCCCTGTGAATAAATGTATTATACTTATTGACTGTTGACTTGAATTATAGAGATACTTGTCATGCACTGTACTTATTAAGCTGCTTGATTTATTATTTGCTGAGTCATTTCTTCAGGGACTATAGGGGAAATCTTTGAAGAAAGCCGAAATACATTATAATGGTTTCTCTTCTTACCCTTTTCGCTTCAAGTCTATGACACTGAAAGAAGCCATCAAGTCTTCACTTATCATCCTCAAACAAGTAATGGAGGAGAAGCTGAATGCAACTAATATAGAGGTATTTTTCTGTTCTGTTGTTTTTTATTCAGATATCATAGTTTCCATTGCTGAAGTTTGAATGGATGGAGATAATCACATTTTTGTGTGCTCGGCCCTTTAGAAGTTATTACTATCCTTTGAATAAGTGATAACAGCAGAAGCCAGAATTGGGGACGCCTGGGTGGCTCAGTGGGTTGAGGCCTCTGCCTTCAGCTCAGGTCATGATCTCGGGGTCCTGGAATCAAGCCCTACATCGGGCTCTCTGCTCAGCAGGGAGCCTGCTTCCCCCTCTCTCTCTACCTGCCTCTCTGCCTACTTGTGATCCTCTCTCTCTCTCTCTCTCTTTCTGTCAAATAAAGAAAATAAAATCTTTAAAAAAAAACAAAAGAATCCAGAATTGGATGAGTTAAAGACTGGAAGGGAGGTGGACAAAACAAGAATGTGCTGCTTTCTCAAGGAGTTACTACTGTCCGCAGAAAGCAGTATTAAAGGATTTTTTGTCTTTATTGAGGATGATAAAAGACTGGAAAATACTTTCATAGACTGAGAAGAAACTAGTATATAGAAAAATGTTAAAAGAAACAAAAGCAGGGACTCCTGGGGGCTCAGTTGGTTGAGCATCTGCCTTCAGCTCAGGTCATAGTCCCAGGGTCCTGGGATCGAGTGCCACATCGGACTCCGTGCTCAGCTTGGAGTCTGCTTCTCCCTCTGCCTGCCCCTCCCCTGTTTGTGCGCGCATGCTCTCTCTCTTTCTCTCCTCTCTCTCTCTCACACAAATAAATAAAATCTTAAAAAAAAAGAAAGAAACAAAAGCAGAGGTTAGATAGCGATGGAAAAGTTCTAGAAGAGGGAAGGCTTAGTACAAATGAAGGAGTTGGTTTTGAAGAGTAGAACTCACTCAGCTTTATACTGAATACCCATTTTATGTCCAGTACTACACTGGATGCCAAGGGATACAGACACAGAAGATCCAGTTCCCATTCAGGGTTGTATACTGTGTAATATAGGGAACATATAGATAATAACAGCTTGAGGCAATACTTTTATAATAGTAATCAGAATGAATTGTCACAAGAACATGTAACTTATACTAAGACATTAGGAAAGCTGGTTGGAAGAGGTGATGCTAAAGAAAAGAAGACAAGGGTATTCTAGGAAGAAGGAACAGCCATGCGAAAAGGCTCAAAGCTGTAAAATAACGTTGTATGTAAAAGGAATTTTTTTTTTAGGAATTTTTTTTTAAAAGACCTATTTATTTATTTGAGAGAGTGCTTGCTCGAGCACAAGAGAACACAGTGTGGGGAGGGACTGAGGGAAAGGGAGAATCCCAGGCAGACTCTTTGCTGAGCAGGGAGCCCAATGATAAGGGTTAGGGTTAGGGTTCCTGAGATCAAGACCTGAGCCAAAACCAAGAGTTGGACCCTTAACCTACTGAGCCACGCAAGCACCCTGTAAAAGAGATCTTTGAGGGTTTTCTTACTGTTGGGATGTGAGATATATGTGAGGTAGTGAGATAGTGGGAGATGACATGACAGTTGTGGACCAGATTCTGACTGCCCTTATTTAGGAGGCTAAGTAGTTGGGAGAAAAGGAGGTGTAGTTGTGAGTAAAGACAGGGTAGGTTTGCCAGTGACTTGGGAGAGAGGTCCTGTATTTCCCTGGTGGTTGTTTACATCATCTGCTCAGGGTGGGTGAATGCAACAGTGAAATTAAGGAGAATGGGAACTGTTTGGAAGAGTCATTATAGATAGGGAAAAAGGGGGACAGGGATGAGTAAAAGGATTGCTGGGCTGTGTTAAAATACTAGTGGACAAAAATAATTTAAAAAAACTAACGGAGGCTAGAATCATCTAACAGATAGTTATCAAAAGTCAGGATAGTAGGCACAGTATGTATGTACATTATATTTCAATTAGACAGAATTTTTAAAAGCAATGCAGCTGTAATCACAAATCCGTAACTATGCCAATCAGCACTTAGCAGGATATTTGTCAGCAGTACTTAGCATAGACTGACATAATATGTGCTTGGGCTAATCCCTAGTGGAGGATTCCTGGTTCAGGGCCTACGAATGTCTCCAATAGAGCTAGCTTCCACAGGCCGCAGTGCGAGGGCAAACTTGGTTGCGAAAAGAGAGGCGGGCCTAAAGGTGGGAAGGTCTGAGTGGAGTTGGAGGTGGGTGGGGGTGGGGGGGTGTTGTTACTTGAGCAGTAATGGGGAGAGGAGGGGTTTGAAATGGAAATGGAAAAACTTACTGCATAAATACTGTTTTTTCATTTTCTTAGCAGAGATTTTTAAATACTTTCCCTTGCCAATCTCTGAGATGACCAAGTGCAGCAAATATAGTAATACCCCTTCTTGATTCTTAGGAGGGATTTTGTCATTTCCTTTCTGGTACTTTGTGTTTCTTGGTACTGAATGAGATAGGATCTTGGCATTTTTCTAAGACTATCCTCTTCCCCCCTCATAGTAGTTCAGAGGTAGCTCTGTTGATTTCACAATGAAGGTTCTGAGGCCTGTTTGGTTCACCTGAAACTGCGAAGATTTTTAGCTCATTCAGTTTCAGTGTTGCTTTGAAAAGAGCATCAGATGTGTCTCCTTCATGGTTTTGTTTTGTTTTTTTTAAGATTTTATTTATTTGACAGAGAGCTATCACAAGGAGGCAGAGAGGCAGGCAGATAGAGGGGAAAAGCAGAATAGACCTATTATTTGACCTTTCTGAGAGAGAGCCCGATACGGGGCTCGATCCCAGGACCCTGAGACCAGGACCTGAGCCGAAGGCAGAGGCTTTAACCCACTGAGCCACCCAGGTGCCCCTCCTTCATGTTTTATCATTAACTGCATTAATCCCTGACTATAGTTTTTTCACATTAAAACAAAAGGTCACTTTCACTGGTCCAAGACAATTTACTCCACCAGTACTTTGATGTTTCTAAATCTGGCTGTCCATCAGTCTTTGGAAATGAGGCCCAGAAATCTGTATTTTCGAAGTCTCCTTGGGTGAGTCTGATGGTCAGTGTGAGAAAGTCAGTCATTTGGGAGCCACTGCTCTAGAGCCTATCTCCTTCATCTCTTTTAGGGCCCTGCTCCATCCGTTGTCCCAGAAGGAAAGGATCCCCAGCCTTTCGTTCTCTACAAAAAAAATTTCCAAGCGGCATCTTTTTCAGAAAATAAAATAGGGGCACCTGGGTGGCTCAGTCGGTTAAGCTTCTGCAACTCAGGTCATGATGCCATGACCTGAGCCCCACATCAGGCTCCCTGCTCAGTGGCGAGCCTGCTTCTCTCTCTGCCCCTCCCCGCTGCCTGTGCTCGGAGTTCTCTCTTGTTCTCGCTCTCTCAAATAAATAAGTGAAACGTTAAAAACAAAAACAAAGTCCACTTTTGTTAACTCCTCTTTCTACCTAGTATCCTGTCTTTAAAAAAATCAACTTTCTTGAGATACAGCATACATACTGTAAAATGCACCTGTTTTAAGTACACAGTTCAGTGAATTTTGACAAATACATAATCTGCCACCTCAATTAAGGTATAAAACGTTTCTGTTCTTTAAATGTTTTTCAAAACTCAAAAAGTTTTCTTATGTCCCTTTTTTGTCAGTTCCTTCCCACTGATCTTTTTGTCCCTATAGATTTGTTTTGGGCATTCTAGAATTTCATATAAATGGGTCACACAGTATGTGCTCTTTTGTGTCTAACTTCTTTCACTCAGCATAATGATTTTGAGATTCATCCTGTATCAGTAGTCTGTTACATTTTATTGCTAAGAGCTATTCCATTCATCCTTTTTTTGTAACCTTTATTGCGAGGTCTCTTCCCAGCAGAACCTTAGGTTCATTGTCCTCACTGCTTCCCCCCATTTATTCCTCAATCGCTATCATTTGTTTCTATTCTTAATATTTCCCTGAGACTGCTCTTTGCTAAGATAACTCCTGTTTGTCAGATTTCCTGGTCACATTTTAGACCTATCATTTGACCTTTCTGAAGCAGACTCCTCAAATTTTTGATAATTCTGAAACTAAACATTATCTTTCCTGAAAACCATTTCATCTTCTTGTCTTTCTAATCCTGGTTGATGACACCACCGGTGTACCTGCCATTCACAGCAGAAACCTAGAAGATTCTGGCTCCCCTTTTACATTCACTGAATTGTTCTCTTCACTGTTTTTGCCCACTTTCAAGTAGCTCTCGTGTCCACACCCCCCTCCATCCCTACTTCCAGGGACTACTTTTGTTTAGGCACTCAATTTTCTCCTGCCTTGTATATTTTCAGAGGTTTCCTAACTAGTCTTCCTATGGCCTTGCCATCCTTCATTTCATTACATCTCCCCCACCTCTGCATTGTGCTACTGCAGTTGATTTTCTAAATCACGTATCTAGTCTTGCTTGTTCTCCACTTAAAAACATCTTTTCCGACTCCTGTCCACAAGATGATTTCCAAACTTCTTTCATGGTGTAATGATTTACTGTCCTTAAGTCATAATGTTTAATCGGTTAGACACCTTGCTAAGCATTTTGCATGCAACTATCTTTTTTTAATTTCCACAGCAACTCTCCAAGGTTGGTATTCCTATTTCCATTTTACAAAAGAGGAAACTGAAGCTTTGAGAGGATAGGATCATGCCCAAACTAACAGAATTGTTAAATGGTAGAATCAAAATTTGAGCTCAACTGTGATTTGGGGTCCTATACCAAACCAGTATATTCCAGTATAACACACTGTTTTTCCTACTCCTCCTCCCCGTTTTATCTCACCCCATATGCAACCTCTGCTTTAGCCATTCAGAATTACTTTGTATTGTAAATACATCATCTTATTTCATGCTTTTATGCATTTGCACATTCAACCTGTCCTTCTGCTCTTTCACTTTAAGACACAACTCAAGGGGCACCTGGGTGACTCAGTCAGTTAAGCATCTGACTCCTGATTTCAGCTCAGGTCATGATCTCAGGGTCATGAGATTGAGCCCCACTTTGGGCTCCCCACTCAGCAGGGAGTCTGCTTGGGATTCTCTCACTCTCTGCCCCTCCCTCTGCTCGCTCGCGTGCGCGCTCTCTCTCTCTCAAATAAATAAATAAAATCTTTAAAAAAAAAAAAAAAGACATACAACGTAAAAGCTGCTTCTCTTTGAAACCTTCACTCCTTTCTGGCTCTGCATATGCTTAGCTCTGTGCTAAGCTCTGTGCTTAACATTGAAAGCATTTGGCATCTAGCACCCTTAGTAAATAAGAAATTTTTTTCATCTTTGGATCCCTAGTGCCTAATACAATTGTAACTAGTACATAAGTGCTTAATAATTATTAATTGGATCAATGAAAGAAAATATGTTTTACCTGCTCACAGAGGTTGTATTTTTGTTTTGTTGGTGTTTTTGTTTTGGATTGGTTTGGTTTGTTTTTTTAGATTTATTTATTTGAGAGAGAGAAAGAAAGAGTGCATGGAGGTGGGTGCAGGGAGAGAGGAGAGAGTCTTAAGCAGACTCCGGCTGAGCACAGGGCCCCATGGGCCTTGATCCCACAACCCATGAGATTGTGACCTGAAAATAATAAACATCATGTAATTGGATTGTGCTAATTTTGGCAATTTTCAAATTATATTAAATATCAGTAATGAATATTACCAAAAAATGCCCTAGTATGCTTAGTTTTAAGGTCTAAATAAAAAGACAATGTGAGGAAATCACATTTAAAATGAACAAAACAGCTTTTTGGCAAATATGAAGTGGCCCCTATTGCTCAGTATTGCCCCAAAACATGGGGACTATGTTATCCCCAGAGGTGATAGAAGACTTGGTAGTTCTAGTTAAATTTAAAACTAACCATCTTCTGACTCTGGTCTTTTATTACTTAAATAGATCATATCTAACTGTTGGGGTGGGGCGCCTGGGTGGCTCAGTGGGTTAAAGCCTCTGCCTTCGGCTCAGGTCATGATCACAGGGTCCTGGGATCGAGCCCCGCATTGGGCTCTCTGCTCAGCAGGGAGCCTGCTTCCCCCTCTCTCTCTGCCTGCCTCTCTGCCTATTTGTCATCTCTCTGTCAAATAAATAAAATCTTTAAAAAACAAAACAAAAATATAAACTGTTATTACTAATATCTGTCAATCTGATATTTCCTGTTGTCAGTGTTAGTGGAATCCTTTCATCTTCAGGACCAGTCCTTTTATTTTTTTTATTTTTTATTTTTATTTTTTCTTAAATATTTTTTTAATTTTATTTAGTTGAGAGAGAGTGAGCAAGAGAGAGCAGGAGCTGGGGGAGGGATAGAGGGAGAAGCAGACTCCCCACCATTCAGGGATCCCGATGTAGGGCTTGATCCCACGATCATGACCTGAGCTGAAGGCAGATAGATGCTTAGCCGCCTAAGCACCCAGGCGACCCTCATGGCCAGTCCTTTTAAAAAAACAGAACAAACTTTGTTGTTTGTTGTTAAGTTGCCTTATGAACAATTTTAGAGAATACAACATACCTAATAATAATAGTTATTTGGTACTTATTATAATGTTCCTAGGCAGTGTTGTAAGCACTTTACATATATTAACACATTTAATCTTCATAACTTCTGTATAAGTGCTATTATTATCCCCATTTCTCTGATGGAAATTGAAACAGAGTGGCCAAGAAACAAAGGTCTCACACACACAAGTTTCACTTGCCAGCGTGTAAATACACTTAATATATTTCTAAAGAAATCATTAATGGAAAAAAGTACTGACCGCATGTAATTTGCTGCTGCATTTCTGATCCTTGTTGAAGTAACTTCAAAAGATGACAATGACGCCAGGCATTTGGTTAACTATTATGTGGTAAGTTAACCTCAAAATAGAAAATTTGGTCAATAAGAATTTTTATTTGGTAGTCAGAGAGCTATTTTAGAAACCTACGGCTGGAAAAGATATCCCTGGGACAGCAGATCCCTTAGTTCCTAATGAACAGCTGCATCACTAACACAGCTTCTCCTGACCTAGTGCTATCTGCAGAGTAATCGAGCCCAGCTCGTTAACCCTTCTCTGCTTTCTTTCCAGCTAGCCACGGTGCAGCCCGGCCAGAATTTCCACATGTTCACAAAGGAAGAACTTGAAGAGGTTATCAAGGACATTTAAAGAAGCATGATCCTCAGAACTTCTCTGGGACTATTTCAGTTCTCCTAAATGCTTTTAACTTTTAATTTCAGCTCCTGTTCTTGGAAGATCTCCATTGTATGTGCATTTTTTTTATGATGTCTGTACATAAAAGGCAGTTCTGAAATAAAGAAAAATTTAAAATTTGTTAATAGGCTGTTCTCTTCTAATGCAGTCTTTTGTTTGAAATGCTTATGTTAGGGGACAAAAAGGATAGTGGTATTAATATTCCTATGCTCTCAGAGTATCTATTCTAAAATTGTTCTAGTGTCATCTACAACAGAATCAACTGTCTCATGAGTCCCTTGCTGCTGGCAAATGAACCCGGGCTAGTCCATCTCCTCCCAGAGATATTAATACCACTGTGAACCCATTTCAGTCCTGTAGTTTCTCTTGATCAAATAGGTACTTTTGGGGCACCTGGGTGGCTCAGTTGGTTAAGCAGCTGCCTTCGGCTGGGGTCATGATCCTGGAGTTCCAGGATCGAGTCCCACATCGGGCTCCCAGCTCTGTGGGGAGTCTGCTTCTCCCTCTGACCTTCTCTCCTCTCATGCTCTCTCACTTTCTCTCTCTCTCTCTAAATAAATAAATAAAATCTTAAAAAAAAAAATAGGTACTTTTGCTGCTTTTCTTATATGAAGGAGATGTTAACAATTGACCATAAAAAACATGTTTTGAGGGTTGGAGTTAATTAAGCCAACTACAGTGTTGCCCCGTGTCTTAAAAAAAAATTTGAAAATAATAGTTCTTGTGTCTTAATAGATAATTTGAAAAGAGTTTTTCATTTTTAATGAAGTTAATTATAAAAGCTGCCATCTTATGACTCATTGAGATTATTTAAAGCATCAATCTATTGGAGCCCCCAAAATGGCCATATGAAGTAGATATCATTACATACTTTAACAGACGAAGAATCTAAGGCTATATGTTCATGGACACAGAAAGTTAAGCTGTGGGACTTGAACTCAAATTTTCTGGTTTCATATCATCAACTCTTGATTTTATAATGCCAGGTCCTTGGAGCCTATACACCTTGTGAGTAATAGGGAAATCATTGAAATTTGAACTATACCAGCACTATCTACTACGTGGCTAATCCACGCTTAACGACTGAGTCACCCGGGTGCCCCATATCCATATGTGAAAAATGCAGACTTGATTGCATATTATCTTCATTGACATTTGTAGAAAGTTGTAGTCCATGATGTCAAAACAAGTCATGATTATTTGAGTAAGTTGAATTCATACTAAATTTCATACTTTGTTTCTAGCAAAACAAAACAAAAAACCTTGTGTTTATATACATTTGGAAATTGCAATGGCAGGAAACATTTGGAAGAAAATTTTGCCCTAGATATACACATAAGGAAAGTAGAGAACCAGAATATATTTATAATGATTTATTTTATTTTATTTTATTTTATTTTATTTTATTTTATTTTATTTTATTTTATTTTATTTTATTTTATTTGAGAGAGAGAGAATGGGGAGAAGGTCAGAGGGAGAAGCAGACTTCCCGCAGAGCTGGGAGCCTGATACGGGACTAGATCCTAGGACTCCGGGATCATGACCCGAGCCAAAGGCAGTCGCCCAACCAAGTGAGCCACCCAGGCGCCCCAAGAACCAGAATATATTGTCTCCAATGTTCTGGAGACTGTTCTAGTGATTTTATCCCTGTTATTAAATACTGCATGATAGGGGCACCTGGCTGGCTCAAGTCAGTAGAGCATGCAACTCTTGATCTCAGGGTCATGAGTTTGAGTCCCATACTTAGAGATTACTTAAATAAATACAACATGATAATCATGAGATTCATTTCTCTCATGTTCACATTTTATCAAATCCTGGTAGAAAATGCCACTGAAAAATCCTATCACAACTTCCATTTATTCAAATCTAACACTTACTGAGTACCTATGTACTATGTACCAAGTAACGTATTAGGCATTGAGGATGGAGATGTGAAAATACTGGATACAGTCTGTGCTCCCATGAAGCTTCTGAGAAGAACTAGACTGACATTCTCTTCAACTCTACAGAGTTTTTTCATGAACAAAGCATGCTCCTTTAGGGAGAGGTGAGAGTTGTGTCTCTGGATTGTGGGTATTAAGTGGGGGAAAAACAGATCTTAACATCTCTCCCTCAGCCTTAGCTTACACTACTTTCCCTTCTCACTGCCTAGGCAATGTTATTTGTACCTTGGACTCCACAACTGGTGAGACAGTAAATTTCATACCCTCTATATTCTTGAAGGAATAGAATTTCAGCATTCTTAAAAGAGAAGTTTGGTTTTCTGTAGAATTTTAAAACTTTCTACAACATTTCTTGCGTCCAATTGAAATAGGATCAGAGGGGCGCATGGGTGGCTCAGTTGGTTATGTGTCTGCTTTTGGCTGGGGTCATGATATCAGGGTCCTGGGTTTGAGGCCCGCATGGGGCACCCTGCTCAGCAGAGAGCCTGCTTCCCCCTCTCCCTCTGCTCCTCCCCCTGCTTGTGCCCTCTCTGTCAAATAAATAAGACTTCTTGTCTTAAAAAATAGGATCAGAAATAATCTCACTAGGAAAAGTTGGTTTTGTGATATGTAACCGCTTTCTATTCATCTTTCTGCTATAGAATTTATCTTGGAGAAAGGTATAGTTTTTACTAATAAGTAATTTATGTATTTTAGTCCTGCAAGTGAGGTAAGATCTTGTGTGCAGTATTTCACAAGGGAGATCTGACAGTGCAACTTTTGTATATAGTGCCTGTGTCAGACTAAAGTAAAATTCTAAAACAGTTTATTTACTCAAAAGATTTTCTCAGTGCCATATGCAAAGTACCATGTCCCTAGCAGCTGATACAGTTGATGAAGGAAATACATATTCTGTAAGCATATTGTTGGTAACAAAAAGCAATATATTCAAAAGTGAAGGTATAGATAACTGCAACAATTTAGTACTTGTTTAAAAGTGTATTTAGTAATTTCTCCAGGAGATGGCACTGTTGAGTTGTTTTTTTCTTTTCAGGACCATAAGACAATAGACCATTCATCTTTGTGTCACCCAAACAAAGAAATATTCCTCTATAGCCCCTCTTCTTCCCCTAGCTAATCACATGCTATGGGAACTGACTGTCTTGTGATCTACTCCATAGTTGGCATAGATTAAAAAATAATCTGTATTTTAAAAAATAATCTGACACATGGTAATTAATGGAAAGGAACAAATTGTACACCAGTTTTCAAGCTTTGTCATTTCAGCAGCTGAGAACTTGGAAGACTAATCTAGTGATTTCACCACTCTGCTCAGATGCCATTCAAAAATATTTTTCACTTCTCAGGTCTTACCATGGTCGTTCTGGGAAAAAATGTAAATTTGTAAATCTTTGTGTTTGCAAATTACTGTGAGTAGATGGATTTTAATGTAAACATTGGGTTGGGTGCATTGCACCATTTTGCTCTGCAATGAATAATATATTCTCTTTGGGTTTACCTGAAGTTTATAGCTAAAAGTACTTTTCAGTGGTCTTATTTGGGTGTAACGTTTGCACGCTTAGTATATCTTTCTATTTGCTACCTTTTCTACTGAACAACTTCTAGTATTCTGAAGGGATGGAGTCAGTAAAGTTAAGATTCAAAACTGGTTTTACCTGTGCTGCATGTTCTAAAAGTTAAGTGTGCAGTTTCTGTCATAAAGGGAACAGCATAGAGGTTTTGTTTTATTGATTAGAGACAGGGTGCTATGTTAGGGGGCATCATATACTCAAAATCAAACTTGTGCAATGCACTCATGGCAGGATTAAGACACTTCGGTAAAGACAACATGCACCTACCTATGAAATGATCGTGCCTAAAGTAAGCACTGGGAAATTCTCTTGCCCCTTTTACCCACTCCTGATTTCTAAGCTACTTTGTAAGTCCGGGGAAAGCAATAAGCAATTCTGCCTTTGGCCTAACTGCCTGCAGAAGAGAAAAGCGAGTGAGACCATACATGGTGGCGTGGGACTCTTCAAGCTGGCATGAGTCACGGATGTTCTGATGTCTATCTGCCTCCGTAGGACTAGCCCACACAGTTCGCATTTACCTTTTTCGCAGCGGGGCGGGCTACTTCATTAGACAATGGGTGCTCCAGTACGTGAGGGTTAAAAACCTGAAGCACCGGTTCATGACGAAGCCCCCTTTTGCAGCTGAGCGAGCCGAGGGATTCCCTGAGGGGATTTTCCAGGCGCTGCCGCAACCCAAGGAATTTTAGGGGTGTCTGTCTGGGAGACGCGGTGGCGGAATAACCCGGTCCCTAACCTGAGGGTGCCAGAGGGGGCAGCGAGGGGTCTGGGCGCCACGCGCTGGGGGCTTCGCGGGAAGCGGGGCAAGCTCCTACGCTACCTCGGGAAGCCCGGCCCCGGAGACGCCAGGCGATGGGGGGATGACCTCAGCGGGCTCTGCCACGTTCCAGCCAATCAGTCCCGCATCTTGGCATCCGAATCCAGGACCCCCGAAGCCGGAGGCGACGCGAGCCAATGAGGAGTGGACGGGGGAAGAAGGACAGGCGGCCAGCCTATGGGGGCGGAGAGGCCCGGCTGCGCGTATCCAAGGAGCGCCGGGCTCCGGCTCGGGGGTGTGGCGCGGCGCCGGCGGGGGTGGGCGGGCGCGCCGGGCGGCAGGTGTCGGCGGCGTCGGCATTCGGTGGCGATGGAGCGGCCCCGGGGAGCTGCGGACGGCCTCTCGCGCTGGCCCCACGGCCTCGGCCTCCTCCTCCTCCTCCTCCTCCAGCTGCTGCCGCCGGCGACCCTCGGCCAGGACCGGCTGGACGCGCCGCCGCCGCCCGCTGCGCCGCTGTCGCGCTGGTCCGGCCCCGTCGGGGTGAGCTGGGGACTGCGCGCGGCCGCGCCCGGGGGCCCGGTTCCCCGCGGCGGCCGTTGGCGCCGCAGCGCGCTCGAGGAGGACCAGGACTGCGGCCGGGTCCCGGACTTCGTCGCTAAGCTGGCCAACAACACGCACCAGGTGAGCGGGCGCCGGGCCCGGGCGCCGCCCGGACTGCGAGGTGCCGCCCCCGGTCCCCCCTCCCCCCCGGCGGCCGCCTGCCCGCCCGCGCGGCCCGTCCCTCCGCCTCCGTCCGCGCGGCCCGCGGCTCCGCCTGGGAGACCCCGGCCGCTCGTCCGCCCCGCGCCCCCCGGGCTGCGGCCCCGAAACTGCGGCGGGCGGGCGGAGTCCGGCCCGGGAGTGGCCCCCGGGACGCCGCGGCCCGCGCGGCTGTGTTTCGTCACAGGAGAGACAGCCTTAGACTTCCACGGCATTCTTTTTCTTTTCTTTTTTTTCTTTTCTCCTTTTTTTTTTTCTTAAGTTGTCAAAATCTCTAGAGCGTCGTTGTTTTGCGTCTGTGTAAATAATCAGGACCCAGTAACGCTTTAACCCACTAGGAGGCTGGAGGAATAATTACCTCTTAAGTGCTTGGAGAAGTTGGGCTGCGCAGAAGCAGAGGTGTGTCCTCGCCGGGTCAGTACTTTCAGGGTGGGTAGGCGGGTGCTCAGAAATCCCACAGCAGATCTTAGGTTACTGTGTGTATTTTAATAGGTGAAGGAACAAGTTTGGAGATGAGATGACAATGTGTCTGTGATCTCTCTTCCGCCTTCAAGTTGACCTTCCAGCCTGGCATTGGAGTCGGACCAGGTTGTCTTCATCCCGTTGTGACAGGATTTCCAACAGTTAGGACACACGCTGTGGAAATTCTCCTTTGCACTGGGTCCTAGTCAGAAACTTTAAAAATTGTGGTAGTTGTCTTCCTGGGGACAAGCCCCTCAACCTTTGGACGCTACTGACCTGACAAAGCCCATTGTTAAGTAGGTCCTGGCTCCTTGCTGCAGTGCAACGTGGGGCACCTTCCTGGTGTCTCTCGGGGAGCTAATGGTTTAATTGTAACTACCCATATTTGCACATTGTATCGTCCATGTGATACATTCTCTGTTACATCCCTTTCTCTTTGGAAAAGAGTTGCACAGAGGGCCAGAGATGAGTGGCTAACTGCACTTGTCCACGTATGACCACATTCCCTGTCAGCCAAATCTCAGTCTCCCCTTGAACTGTCTTTGTCCCTGTGCCTGGACTATACTTGATACCTGTGCCAAATTCTCAGATGCAGGGTCCCCGGGGGCAGTTGCTGTCAGGACACAGGCAGTCAGGGAGAGCCCCACTGAAGGCCACACTGGCAGCAGCTGCGTCAGGAGTGCTGACCCGTGGGGCCAGTTGGATGCGGATAGGGTGGACTGAGTACTGGGAAGACTTCCTGTTTGGGGGGAAAAAGTAATGTCCACCTCACAGTGGGGAGCTGAGGAAGGCTTTACAGCACTGATGCTGAACTTAGAACAGGACTTCTTCCTGCAGTCAGCTGGACATAGCATTCTTACCCCTATTTTCGATTCTTCTCTTGCTAGTTGACCTACCTTAGGACCTGCTGCTACTCCTGGATATATTCCCTCATTGGTTTGACTTGATACGTCTTTTGCAAACTATTGATTTCTAAAGCTAGAGGTTGAAAAAACTGGCTCAGGGGATACTAAGGCCAGATGTACTCAAGAGCAGATCTGAAACCTTGTTCTTCGAAAAGAAGCTTCCCTCTATTTCTGTCATTTTTATTTAGCTACTGAATTTTTTCTTTTTTGGCTTTTTTTCCCTCAGTCTTCTTTTAGTGCCCTAATTTTAAATAGCTCTTTTTGCACTTGTTAATCGCCCGTGGTCTCTTCTTCAGAGATCCCATCCTGTTTATAACATGTAAATGTGGTGAAAGTGAAGCTGTTGTTAATAATCTTCACTTTAGAAATGGTTGAGTAAAGCAGTTCTTAGAGGTCCTTAACCCAGAATTGTTATGCGGTAGTCTGTTCTGCTTTTCAGTTCTTTATTTTTAGAAGTCCTGATAAATCATCCTGAACGGTATTGAAGAGATCTAGTATTTAGGGACCCTTTATAAACAGTGTGAAATAAAAGGATCAGCGTGGCCAAACCACTTTTTATCAGGGATATTGTAAACTTTTGTACAGCTGGGTAAGTGCTATTGAGAGTAGTTTTTCATAAGATGACAGGATTCAATTCCCAAAGAAAATCAGAAGTTTTTGGTTCTCATTTGTTAAAACTTGCCGTTCATGTTAAGCCACGTTAATTCGTATAGTCAGTGTACCAAAATGCCATCCAAATGTCCAAGGTGTGCTGGATGCTGGGGGTACCAAGATATAAGGAAAAGATAGTTCAGGCTGGACAATGGAAAGCCTCGGAAGGTTTTAGCAGATCTCCTAGACCATTGACTTGTTTGGCTCGTGAGAATGTATTGGCGTTTCGTCTTCTTTAAAAAGCAGGGTAAAGCTGAAGCATGATAGTGCTTTTGTATTCTTCTCGTGTTAGGAAACCTGTGCCCTAATGACCTATATACCTCAGGCTTCTTCCCTCTGGAAATCCGGCAAGTGTGTCTTTGTGTTTATAAATGCCCTTTTCTCAGACTCAAGAAATAACCTTCTTTTTGCCTTTAACCCAAAATTGTTTTCATGCCGCACTTCTAACTGGCTCTTTGCTTTAAGTGTTTGGAGTATCCATGACACGTTTAACCTTTGCACATGAGAGAAATTGAGCAAGCACAGAAGATTTTATTAATGTTGGTTGCTAAGTTGGATTGCTTCAAAACATTCCTCCTATAAGTACCCCTTTGAGGTTAGGCATGAAAACTCTCTTAAAGAAACAGATGAAATGCTTTGGCCAGAGTTTCGGTGGTTGCTGACATAATTTCCTTACTTCTCATTCCTGTGTTCAGACCATTTGATAATTTCCTTAAGACTTTCAAAACTTATGATTAAAAGCCAGAAACTGTTGCTCACTCTCCGTCTTCCCTCTGCTCCTGTCATTAACTACTTCTTTACACAGAACTTCCCAACTTGTACCCCAACATCAAAGCGTCTGGTTTCTTAAATAAACAGGCCCTGGAGAGAGACTGCGTTGTGTGGCATGTGGGCTCCGAGAAGAACGTGCGTGTTGGTTTGCTGGTGCTGGGCAGGGCTGAGTCCAGGCTGACAGGACTGAATGTGCCTGCTGGCGGTTCAGGGGGCTCCCATTCCTAGCCCGTTGTGGGTCTCTGTCACACCCAGAAATCGGAAGGTCAGTGCCTTTATCTGCCCCGGAACTTTCTAGCTGCCGCGTCCATTCCAGCATGCAGTCTCTTTCCATACTACCTTCCCCGGCACTCCCACTCTCCCCCTCGAGTTAATCTTCTCCTGAGCCCTGTTCCACCCATTTGTTTTACACAGGGGTCAAAGCACAGGAATTCCGTAGGATTTCCTTCTTGATCCCGGTTGAGCAGAATGAGCAAAATCCCCACGAGGACTCTACTCCCATGCAGTGTACTAATCAGACCTTTAACCTCTAACTTCTATTAAAGTGACTTCTGCAGTGGGGAATTCAGTTATGAGTATCAGCAGATTTGATGACGTATATTTATCTGGGGAAAGGTTAGTCTTCATCCGTGGTTTGGTTGAGGTGAGGGTAGAGAGCTATCCAGGCAGGACAAATGGCTCAGAGGGAATGCAGTGTAACAATTAGGTAAGTTCTCTGCTGACTCAAATATTTGGCTCTGTGCATAGTGATTTTTCATTAGAAATCTGAGTCTCCTGTTTGTGGAAATGATTGGAAGAAGGCTTATGTTCTGGTCAATTTCTAATGGTTATTTTCTTTCCGTAATGATAATAATAGGCTCTCCATCCTGCTGTTTTGATCTGATCTTTCATGTCGGGTTCACAGAGGCTCTTAGCAGCTTCTTCTGCACTCTGCCGATTTCCAATCAGCTCTTGCCAACAAGCATTGGATTCTCAGTGGGTGACTGCAGAGACTGTGCTCCCCAACTTTGTCCCAGTTGGCCTGTTATCCTCGTGTGATCCTCACAGGAAGGGCAGTGCTTAACCCTGAGTGGTAATGGTTGGAGCAGGAGTGAGGTCTGCTTCTCTCCCTCCCTTTCTATGCACCCCTACCCCTTAAGTTCTTTTTTTTTTTTTCTTTTAAGATTTATTTAGTTTAGAGAGAGAGCATGAGCAGGAGGAGCAGAGGGAGAGGGGGAGAAAGTCCCAAGCAGACTCCACGCTGAGTGTGGAGCCCAACTTGGGGCTTGATCCCACAACCCTGCGATCATGACCAGACCTAAAACCAAGAGTTGGATGCCCAACGGACTTTGCCACCCAGGCACCCTTCAAATTCTGTCCTTACAGAAAGTGAACTGTGTTTTGAGACTGGAAAAATGATGCTCAGATGTTTTATATGATTAGAAGCTAATTTTATGGCAGGCAAAACTATCAAATTTGACATGTAATTAAAAATACAGCTTTTCTTGCAAAAGGCACTGTGACAGTTGCTCTAAAAATATTGTGAAATAGATATTGCATTTGTAAATTTCCAAAAAACTTTATTATCTTCCTATCTCTTTGTAACTAGTGTTTCTTTGGCATTTTTTATTCTTTTTAAAAATTTTTTGAAAATTTGTTCTTACCATTGTCTAGGTAGCCTCACTGATCTGTGTGTAGGTGGGTTTGAGGAGTAATGGGGCTTGAGGAACATGCTAGTCAATTTCAGGCTGTTCTAGACAGGTTTTGTATTGTTCTAATAGTGACTATAGTCAAAGTTGGGTCAGTAATATGTGGCTTTGAGCTAGCTGGGTTGACTGAATCTTCGTAACAGACTCTTCATACCTTACTTCATACAACAACAACAACCATACTTCATAGAGGTTGTTAAGTGAATGCTGAAAACGTGGAGGTTTTTTTCTGGTTGTTGTTCTGGTTTGGTTTGGTTTGGTTTGGTTTTTTGTTTTTTAAAGATTGAGGCTATTTTCCCCACTCCACCCTGAATCCTAGTCTCAGGAAACCACAGCAAAAACAGAATCTTCCATTCAGAGCCTGTGGTGTTTTGCTGAGAAAGTTTTCTGTGAATGCAATTTATTTTCTGTTTTACATTTTGGTATCTAGCTCTCAATTCTTCATCTACAACATGAGAAATTTAAAATGTCTAAAAAAAATCTGATTCATATGGAAGAGGGAGAAGCCAGGGGTTGTGATCACAAATGTTTATTGGTTGATTCCAAATTTAGAAGCAAGTTGCGGCTGTTCTGCTTCCCAGTTGAACTTGAACATGGCCTGGATTTCACATCTGGGGGTAATTTGTTACCACCTCCAGAGCTTGCTTCGCTGAAATATGAGTGTTCTTCAAGATAGCAGGAGTATTTTTTTTCATATAATTATGAAAGACATTTGACTCATTTATTTTTTGGGTAGTACTTTGTCATCCTTTGTGTCTGAAAAATCTAATGCTAAGCAAAGCTACTAGCTTAGAAAATCCAAAAGCAAACCCAGTAAACATATAACAGTAAATTTGTTTTTTTCCTTCCCTACAGTACTTGGCCAAAACTGGGATTTTTTTTTTTCTCTTGTCCTGGCTGCTTGTGTTTTTAAAAATAGATGGTCAGCTTACCATTAATATACTCAGCCCTGTGCTAGTTAGAAACATATGCGTGATTAATTGGCTCGATTTTTTTTTCATCAGAAGAGAATGTATGAGTGTTTTTTGTTTGTTTTTTCCTTCTCAGGCTTGAATACTATCTCTCTCATATTTGCTTTTGTTACGGGTTTTGCTCTTTTCTTCCTGTATGTTCTAAGAAACGAAGTACTGATGTTGCAGTCGAGCCAGTTTGCAAGTCTAGTTCAACAGTAAGGTCATCACCCTGAAGGACTAAGAGAAGTGAACTGGGAAGGAAACTTTTGATGAACTCTGTACTTCCCAGACAAGATAGTTCAAGTCAGACGTCTGCCTGGTCCCTTCTCTTTGTCGAGGGGATTCAGATGTTGTATACAAAATTCGAAAGAGAGCTCTCAATACCCAGATTTGAGTCGTGGTTCTGCTGCTTTATAGCTGTGCGATCATAGACAGTCACTTCACTTCTCTGACCTTATTAGAGGTTTTTAACCTACAGAATAGCTTTAGGATTATTTGGAGGGTGAAATAAAAAGTTTTATCAAAATGTTTTGTTAAATGTATTGTGTCAGTGTCATTCCTTTAAGCACTTACCAAACTACCTATAGTGGAGTCCAGGCCTTTGGACACCCAAGGCAAACGTTAAAGGTATCCTCATTGGTGCTGCTTTAAGGATTAAGTGTTCAAAGGTGTCTTGATGAAAGTTTGGAAGAGTTTTTGAAGAAGGTGTGCTCACTACAGGGCAGTGGTCTGGGAAGGCCTCCTGGATGAAGAGAGAATCAAGGTATGGAGGTTATTTCTTAGGGACATCTGTAAAGGCATGATGGTAGAGAAATCCAGGACATGCTCAGGGAGTGGTCAATGGAAAGTTTCTGTGGGGTAGAAGTAGCTGATGAGGAGTATGTCTAAGGTTTCCAGAAAAACATACAGAGAAGTCAAAAAAGGTAGGCCTTGGGCAGGGCAGGGGGAGGAAAGAGAGGGGAGGTCTGGGCAGGGAGTTGTACTTTGGGACTTCCTGGGATATATCTTTTAACAGGTAATGTTAGACATGAGGCTAGAGCTGGAGAAACCAGAGATGGAAATGGGGAGCCAGGAAGAGTTGACCGTTTAGAGGTCTACCATTGCCGTGGTCTTGAAGAATATGTCCAACAGGAGAGCAGAATAGAGGGCAGGGCAGACCACCTTTTATATACTTGAAGTGCTAAAGCTTCTAAGGAACACTCCTGGACTCCAGGACCTTATTGGAGGAGAATGTGAGTCAAGGCGTGAGAAACCCAGGAACTATAAGGTAGTGAAGCCAATGAACAGATTTCTCTTTTCTTAATATTTGTGAACAGGAAGAGGTTGAATTCTTGCTGATAATGTGCTTAACAGTTTGAATCATAGATTGTTAGGCTGATTAGCTGGTCAGATCTCTTATTTTTACTGATGAGTCTAAATGACTTTGTATGTGGGCCAAGAACTGGGAGTAGAACACAGATGTCCCAACATGGTGCAATGTTTGGAAGTGTTTCATAGAGATGTGTGTGTGTGTTTTAAGATTTTTATTTATTTGAGAGGCGCTTGGGTGGCTCAGTGGGTTAAAGCGTCTGCCTTTGGCTCAGGTCATGATCTCAGGGTCCTGGGATCGAGCCCCGCATCGGGCTCTCTGCTCAGCAGGGAGCCTGCCTCCCCCTCTCTCTCTGCCTGCCTCTCTGCCTACTTGTGATCTCTCTCTGTCAAATAAATAAATAAAATCTTTATAAAAAATAAAAGTAAGTAAGGTACAAAACATATTATTAAAAAATTATTTATTTGAGAGAGAGAGAGAGTGCACAAGTAGGGGGAGCAACAGAGGGAGAGGGAGAAGCAGGGATTGGATCCCAGGACCCCAGGATCATGACCTGAGCTGAAGGCAGACACTTAACTCACTGAGCCACACAGATGCCCCTCATGGAGATGTTTTAAATCAATGCATTTGCTTTAGGGATAAGGCAAGTTTCTAGACCCCAACTGTAAGTCCTATAGTTGTGAATTCTCTGCTCTTTACCGTCATTGAACCCTCAACAGAGCTCAGCCTTTTTTAGGCTCAGTTTCCCGTCATATAAAATGGAGCATTATCAGAGGCTTTGAAGAGAAAATGTTTTGAAAACCTTGACCATATGTATGGTTTATGTCATTTCTTAACAAGCCTATGGATCTGGCTGCTGACTCCACAGGGTCCAGTTGTCAACCAAATGATCCTGATAAATGCCAACTCCAGAGGAACACGTGCATAAAAGGAGATACGTGAGACAAAGTGGATTTGCCACTTGGCAGGGCTGGGTGACAGGCTTGGGTGGGGGTGGCAAGAAGGAGGGTGAGTCAAGATTGGCAGAAATGTGAGAAGAGTATGTGTGCTTTTTTTAACCTTCATGATTACACCAAAATTTTAACTTGTTAATGTGATTGGCCGTTCTTGGAGGCAGTGGTTAGGAGGGAACATGATCTCAGGTCAGACCTGGCTAGATTCAAACCTCAGTGGTGACCATGGACAGACTAATTTCAGGGGGTCTTGGTCTTTTCATCTATAAAATGGATGTCCTAAGATCTATGTCTTGGGTCATTGTGAAGATTAAACGAGATGTGGGATTTAGTGCATATTCATCGTTTATTATATCTTATAATGATTATTTCCGCAAAGATTTTTGATGCCCAAATAGTTGTGTATGCACTTGAAATTGTTTTTCATAGCTGTAATATTCCTAGAGAATCATCATGAGTAGTCATAGAAATCTGGATTAAGAAATGTGTACTAATTATGTCCCTGGACTTGGGATTTTAAGGACAAGGATGTAAGGTGAGAAAGAGATTATCTAACCCGGGTGTCTTTCCTGAAGCTATGGGAGTTGAAGGAGAAATAATAATCCCACCATCATCAGATCCCCTATCATTTGGTTCTGGTAGTTTCAAGTAGATATAGTTGTCTACTTACAGTTATAAGTAGGACTTAAATAATTATAAAAAATAGGACTCCTTATCGTTTGATCACGACTTCTGCTTCGATAAGCTTTAGTCTGTCGGAGTCAGTGCCTGTGGTTTTAAGTTGGTAGCTCTGCAACGGCACCTTGCCGGCTTCACCCTCATCTGTTAACGGAGCCACCGCTGGGAGGTTTGAAGAAGTAGGAACGAGATGTGATGGCTGCATCTCAGGAACTTTGCTTGGAAGCACAGCAGACAAGGATGTTAGTGGAATTATTCTTCCTTGTGTGCATATCTTTTTAGGTTAACATTTTACCTCTTCCTACGATTTTCTTTTTTTTTAAATTTTATTTATCTGACAGAGGAGGAGAGATCACCAGTAGGCAGAGAGGCAGGCAGAGAGAGAGGGGGAAGCAGGCTCTCCGCTGAGCAGGGAGCCGGACGCGGGTCTCGATCCCAGGACCCCGAGATCATGACCTGAGCCGAAGGCAGAGGTTTCAACCCACTGAGCCAGCCAGGCACCCTTCTCCTACAACACTTAAAGATGCTGTGTAAGCTAGCATTTAACTGTAGTATTCTGTCTCATGTTCACTTTCATTTCTTCAATTTTTATTCCCCAGATTATAATCTTCTAAAAGATAAGGGCCATGCTTGTGCTGTTCCTTCACCACTTCTGCCTCACACAGTGCTGGGGAAAGAGCAGTCATTTAATGTGTGGTCTGGAATGAGACAGATAGGGGTTTGAATCTTTGCTCTGCCCCCTCCCAGCTGTGTGACTCTGGGCAAATTACTTCACCTCTCTGAGCCTGCTGCTTCATCTCTAAGAGAGTAGTGGTACATTATATATTGTAGGTGCTCTATAAAAATTCACTACCATTATTGTTATTCTTTACTTCACTTGCTGATTGTATACCTTCTAGATGTTGGCATTGTACTGGATCCTGAGTCCTGGGAACTGATGGTGGAACACAGCAGACAAGACTTCCGCCTTGAGCCAGCAGAAAACATGAATGTTCAACAAATCTGTAGTTATAAATATGATAAGTACCCAGAAGAACAAAAGTAAGGGTGTAATTGACAGATGTCCTTTTAGTCTGAGGGCATTAGGAAGGACTCACTGAGAAATTATTTAAACTGAGACTTGAAGATGAATAGAATTTGATCAGTGGGAGTATCACAGAATCACATGTTCAAAGGCTTGGGAGTGGAGGGAGCTGGGTGTGCCCTAGGATCTGGAGACAGGCGGGTGCGCCGGCAGCAGAGGCAGTGAGGGCCTCGTCCCCACCCCCAGTGGCTCAGTGGCCGGCAACGTGGACCTATTCCTTATCACTCTTTCTTTGAAGTGGGACTAAGATGTAAAAAGTAAATGCTGTTTTGGAATTCAGCTCATTTATTGGCCATAATGAGAATTGAGTTATCCCACGAAAGTGAATTTTTCAAAAGCTAAGGCCACCCTTTTAAGTGCCAAAGGTTTTTTGTTTTCGTTTAATGAGAATCTTCCTAAAATATTTCTCTGCCTTCTTAGTCAACACTATGACTCCACATCATTTAAGGAGAGATTAAACTATGCTATGCCACCACTCACATTATTTTAATGTGGTGTGGCATTCATGCCCTCAGGGCTGTTGAGGTATGTGGGACTATTTTCTCCCCTTTCTTCAAACAGCCTTTGTCTGCTTGTTGAAGCTCACGTTTTGGTTCTGCCAAAATGGTAGTCCCCTTGCAATATCCTGTTCTTTTTGCTGCTGACCCTGTCTTGAGACACACTATCCCCTAAATTTTAGTTGCTGCTTCTATAAACTAGGAAAATGGATTACTAATTGTAGGCAATTCTGACAAGTTTGGCAAATTGATACAGAGTGATGGTGTGCAGGTTTATCTCAGAGGCCAGAGGCATAGATTTCTACCACGTGGATCCTGCCATCAGGGGTCTTGCTTGCTTGCTTCCAGTGAGTGTTCAGGTCACTGGGGTTTCTATCTAACTCAGGGGGCTGGTGCCCTCCCCCTTTCAGTGGATTGTGGAGCAGGCGGCTGAGTTGGTTTTTGTTTGTTTGTTTTAAACAAAGCAGTGGAAAAGCAAATGGGGTGGTTAAATTATTGATGAGTCATAGAATTTGAAAGCTTGTAAGGACTAGAGGTATTGGCACTCCAGCCCCCTTCACCTTGGTGGTGAAGTTAGGTTGCACTGCTCAAGTTCACACAGCTTTTCGGCAGAGCTGGAAATAAAATTCAGATTGATTGTTAGTCCAGTGCTCTTCTCTGTATTGTCCTGCCTTGCAGAAAACTCTGAATAATTGAGTAGGTATGAAAACTTGTGTAATGTTTTGTATTTAGCATTTTCATTTCTAAGAATAGTCTCCCTGAGAACTGGAACATTTGTGATCTTATTTTTAGCTCGTGTTTTATGATCCCAGCAGTGGCTTATTTAACAGAACTGAATTCTGTGAAGATTTTCTTCCTGCCTGCAAGAGCGTCACCCAGGCTGTGGCCCAGACCTCTTCTGCATGGCACTGTGTCCTGCCTGTCCCTGTGTTCCCTGGCTGGGGTTTGGAAGCCTGAACCCGAAATTCCTAGCTTCTATGGGATCACCAGGACCTTGCCTTTGTATGTTACTTCATTTGATTCTTATTATTCCAGTGAGTGAAGGAGCATAATTCAGTTTCATTTCTTTTTTTTTTTTTTTAAGAAACAACTCTTTTTTTTTTTTTCTTTAAAGATTTTATTTATTTATTAGAGAGAGACTGAGAATGAGAGGGGAGAAGAAGGTCAGAGGGAGAAGCAGACCTCCCGCAGAGCCGGGAGTCCGATATGGGACTCGATCCCGGGACTCCGGGATCATGACCCGAGCCGAAGGCAGTCGCTTAACCAACTGAGCTACCCAGGCGCCCAATTCAGTTTCATTTCTGAGGAAGGGGATTCCCAAGAGAGAAAATAATTTGAGCCTGTTTTTTCCAACCAGCGAGTTACCGGACTGGGCTTTCACACCCACTTTTATAGTTGTATTTTCAGTGTGCAGGCTGTCGTCTCTAGATTAAAGGTCTAGCATGGTTAGCCTTCATTTTTAGACTTCTGTAGGAAGTGTGTTTTGGGTATAAATGCCCCGTGAGCACGGTATGCGGACTCCCACTGCTGTTTCCCCGGGGCTCCTGATAGGGCATGCTGCGTGGTAGACACACAGAGGTAGTTGTCCGAAGAAGGAATGTGTGTGAAGGATGCTGTCATGGGATTCATTCCCTTGTTTACCTGCCGGGAAAGTGGTTCCTGATGGCTGGATCGTCAGGTCTTCTGCGCGTGGCTTTTCCCCTGGGGCCAGCCCTATGACTCTGACCCATGTTTGGTTCTTTCAGGAGTTTACTTTCGATCAGGTGTGTACCTAAGACAGGCGGAAGTTTCTCATTACCAGGTTTTCTTTCCAAGCTACAGTGAGTCTCACAATCAACTCTAAGTTCTTTGAGCTATAGCAATAGGAATTTAATTAGGCCCCTGGTTTAATTAGATGTGAAGACAAAGTTATCCCCATGAAGCATGTTGTGTTTTGTGGCCTTTCTGTTTTTCCAAATGGAGCTAGCGATTGGCCACGGGACCACAGAAATGGATATTTGTGTTCATTCATGGTCTCTAAAATGGGTGGACCTCAGACTTTAAAATGGTAGGCAGTTAATGCATGGATAAATCTTACCATCAGCTGTCAAGGTGGATATATTTCAGAGACGATAGTACAAGCTGTCCCCTACTCCCTAACATAATGAGTCCCTGAAAACCAATTTGGTTATAAATGCCAGCCAATGATTCCCTGCTGCCCAGAGCTTCCCTACTGGGGGCAGCAAATGGCTGTCAGTGCCATCTGGGATGTTAGAAAACACTGCTCAACAGGTGATGGACGGAAGACTGTGAGTGTATCGGTGAATAATGACGTTGGGATGTGGTATTAGGAGGTCTGCCTTAAATCGAGACCACCCATGTTAGTGTGGCTGCGGGGAGCGGGGCTCTCTGACCTTCCCCGTAGCCTCCTGTTGCATCGCGTGAGCCAGTGTCGTAGAAGAATAAACTGATGTGGTCTATGTATACTCCTTACACCACTCTTTTATATAGCCTTTTTTCAAAATAAAAGTAATTTCTGTAGTTTTATTTTTAAACATGATTCCTGCTGGGTGGAGGTGGGGTGGGGAGTAATTCAGTCAGTCCAGAAAAACTATAAAGAAGAAAAAGTATCCCCACAAGTTCTGCCATTTGGAGACAGTTGCTATTGATTTTCTGAAGGACCTCCCTCCAGGTAGCTTTTAACCATAAGGGGCCACACAGGGTTTTACACACTACTCTGTAACTTGCTTTTTAGGCAGCGCATTGGGATAGTCCCCCAATGCCTGTGAACACCTGAAACATTCCCAGCAGCACCCAGTGGGTTTTATTGCCTGTCGCAGCAAATCTAACAAAGCTCTAGCCCTTCACCTGGAACATGCGGAGAGAGAGAGAGATGTCACGGCGTTGTTACGTGGATTAAATGAGAATGTATTGAGATGCTTTCACACGGTAGATGGCCTGTAGGGAGTGCTCAGTAGTTAGCCGCAACAAACATCCTACGAGCATCCTTTGTCAAGATGTGTCATTACCTCCCATGACAAATTGCTGTGGGTGAGTTTGCTGGGTCACATGGGGTGGACATTTGCAGTTCTGATGGACGTCCCTGAGTGGCTCCCCACAAGAGTGGTACCGGTTGAAACGCTCCCACCCACAGGGCACATAGGTGCCCGGTCCCCGGGTCCTTACAGGGTCCACGCTCTCAGGCTTTTCTGCAAGGTGGAAATGTCATCACGTTATTTTTCTTTGATTTTCTTTGGATTACTAGTGAAATTGAATAGGTTTTCCTTATCCTTTGTGAATTGCTTGTGTCTTTTGCCTCTTTTCTTTGGAGATCTTTGTCTTTTTCTTACTGACTTGACAACTCTTTTCTATAGTGACTCTTTGTTTTGTTGCAGATAATTTTTCCATTTTTTTCAACTTGCTATTTTGTGTTTTGCCATTAATTTTTTTATGTAGTCCACATAATTCCCGTGGTATGTTATGGGTTCCAGTTTTTGCATCATTTTTTTGAGATGGTCTTCTCATTTTGAGGTTATAAAAATAGTCACTCATACGTCTAGGATTTTTAAGATTTGACTTTTTATATTTAAATCTTTGCTGTATGTGGAATTTATTTGTGAGTGGGGGTAAGAAAGGTTTTGGGGATCCAGCTTATTTTTTCCTGATAGCTAGTTTTCCCAACACTTCAATCACTAACTTGAAATGCTAGCTTGATCATACACTCTAAAAGAAACCTTGCGCAGTCTTGGACTTTGTTTTGTTCCATTGATCTGTCTTGTCTATTCTTGTGCCAGTAACTGTGCTAGGAGATTAATAAATCTCTCTCTAGAAATGGCAAGTTTCATGCTCATCTGCTCCTGATTAAATCAAGCTGACATTTTTACACAGCTAGTCTTAAACTGCTTGGTTTCTGAGCTTCCTACCATAGAGTATGATTAAGTAGTCAGAATTCCTGTATTTACTCTGTGGGACCTCTGGGTACTGGTTTTTGGATTATTCACCATGTAAATAGCATATTTACATAGTTTCCCTTGATTTTGACCTGGTTCTGCATTGTACATTTGGTTGACTGCTTAGCAGTATGAAGTGGCCAGATCATGTTCTCTTTGTGCTAATCCACCTCTTAGGTGCGCTACACTGGAGCGCCACAGCTATTGTTTTCCAGGAAAAAAGTGTGCTTCAGCTCTCCCCACCTTCTCCATTCCAGTTGTCGTGTATACAGCTAGCACGGAACATCATTTTTGCAACACTGCTTGAGGTAGACATTCACTATACCTTCTGTTGCCTAGACTCCTCAACTCCTACATAGCTACGTGTTTTTATATGGTCAGTATTTTAATATTGTAGGCTATTCATTGGTAATATCGTGCTGCAGGTTTGAGGTTTTCTCCTCTTACAATGGATTATTCTGCCTTTCAGTTCTTTATAGCCACACAGCCTTGTCCTCTGCTCATATTTCTTTTATTCATCTTACTTTGCCTTGATTAGAATAACTGGACCATAACTTATATGGATGATTATGTTCAGCTGTATGTACCATCGGAAACCATGCCTGTTTGAGTAAGTGATCCTGTGGCCTCGTCTCCGTCTTCTGTGGGCATTCAAGCAGAAGAACTTTGCTTCTTGTACACATTTCCTTTACTGTATTTTTATTTTCCTTCTATTCCCACCACAACTTGTCTCTCCTGATCTTGAAGTTCTTACTCATTTCAACAAGCACTTATAGCATCTACTGTATCCGGCGCACTTGACTGGTGGCTGACATTAATATGTCATTTGTGTTATCTTTGACGTTTTTCAGAAGGCTGCTGTGTGTCTTCACGTTTGTTTTACCTGCACGACACCTCCCACCACCTTGCTGTTGCTTGTGGCTGCTCCCGCCTCTGGAAGCCCTGCTTAGATCTCAGTACGCAGACCGCTGTTTCTTCGTACTCAAATGTGTGCATTTCTCTTCTGTATGGTCTGCCCCCCGCCAGTGTCTCCAAACACTCTGATGCATGCTGGGCATCCTTACCAGTTTGGGCTGTATGGGGTTGACTGTAACTGTGGTGGGAAGGCGCAGAGTGAGGTCACTGGTATGTGTATGAGCACCCCAGAACACGTCCTGGTGTTATCAGTGTTCTGGCTGGCAGAAAGGGCCTAGGAAGAATCCTGCCATTATTTACTGACATGCCGGTAACCATGCTAGAAGGAAGAATACACGCAGGTCAATTACATGATAGCTGGGGGTTGCGAATAGACTTGTACAGAGATACCTGTGGAGCACTGCGTGTATATAAGACCTTGTGCCAGGCCTGATGGGTGACACCGGATCACAGTGCCTGCCGTTGAGGAACACCTAGTGTAATCTGAGAGGTAGCCAGGTGTGTCAATAGTTACAGTGCCAGCAACATCCGTCCATGCTGTGAGAATAGTATCTCGGAGGAGAGCGCATGAGCTGTGGTTATGAGGCACTGGGATGGTTGGTTTTCCATGGAAAGTTGGGATTTGAGCTGTCTTTCAGATCTTTTGCGCTGGTCTGGTCCCTCTCTTGTGGCCATCAGAAAGGAGCATCCACCATGTAATACTGAGGGGCAACGAACAGGTTCAGAAGAACCAGAAGCTTTCTTTTCTAAAGCCTGCATTTAAAAACTATTTTCACTGGGTATAGAATTTTATCTTTACAGTTTTCCCCTTTCTTTAAAGATCCTGATCCACTAGTTTGCACTATGACTAGGGAGACGTCTGCAATAATTCTTTGTCCTTCGGTATGTAATGTCATTTTTTTCTTCTGGGCACTTTTAAGATTTTCATCACTGGTTTTAAACACTTTGAATATGATGTGCTTTGGTGTAGTTTTCATTGTGCTCCTTAAGCTTGGGATTTGTGAGCTTCTTGGCTCTCTGGGTTTCTGCTTTTCATTAAATCTGGGAAATGTTGGGCTCTTCTTCCTTTCCTTCTTTTTTCTCTTTCTGTTCCCACCCCCCAATCTTCCAGAGACTCCTATTACATATATATCAGGTTACTTGAATCCCTATAGCTCAGTGATGCTCTGTTAATTTCTCCTGTCCTTTTCTTGCCATGTCTCACTTGGATAGTTTCCACGGGTATGGCTTCAAGTTTATTAATGTCCCATTCTGCAGTTCCTCATCTCCTGTTAATGCTGTCCCCATGTAATTTTCATCCCAGACATTGTAATTCCCATCTCTAGAAGTCCAGTTTGAGTCTGTTTCATATCTTCTGTGCCTTTATTTAGCATGCTCAATCTACTCTCTAATTTCTTAAACCTGTGGAGTATAATTACAGCTGTCTTCATGTCCTTGTCTATTAGTTCTATTATCTGTGTTATTTCTGGGTCAGTTTGATTGATTTTTCTCCTCATTATGGTTCCTGTTTTCTTGCTTCTTTGCATGCCTGGTTTTTGTGATTGAATGTTGGACATTGTGAATTTTATCTTCTCGAGTGCTAGATATTTTTATATTCCTATAAATATCTTGAACTTTGGTCTGGGGCATAGTTAGGTTCCTTGGCAGTGGATTGGTCCTTTTGTTCTTCGTTCGTTCGTTCTTTCTTTCTTTCTTTTTTAAACTTTTTAAGGGAAGACCAGAATAGCATTTAGATGAGGGTTAATTTTTTTTTCCATATGACCTTTTCTTTCCACCTGAGGTTTGGTCTGTTGTTAGATCTGATTTCATTTTTCTCTTTTACTTTCACTAGCATAAGAATGTTAAAGACTGGAATATAAAAAGTTAGTTGCATTTGTCATAGACAGATGGATTTTTTCAATGAGTTTGTATGTTTTCAAAAGTAAAATGTACTTGGTTATTAGGAAGGGAAGGGAGGGAGAGTTAAAGGTAGCAGAAGACCACAGTTATAGTTAATAAATCCAGCCTATATTTCCAGAGGAACTCTTTGGATGATAAGTGAGGCCAAGTATCCTTCGAGTTGTTCAGGTGAAGCTGGCGATATCTACTGACCCCCCTCCTTCTGTCACTGGGTGGCAGGGAGGTTCAACAATGCCAGGGTGCGCTGACTGGGTCCGGTGCAGAGAGCTTGGGAGAGCGAGAGTTGCAGATCCTGATTGGCTCAGGACTAACTGCGTTGTGGCCCGATCCAGATAGCCGGGACTCCGGTGATAGAATTGGTCTTTTATCCTAGTCATTTGTGATGAGCAGAGGCTTCCTTGGAAAGGTAGCCTGAGTTTAAATGACTGTGAGCCCCTGCAGTCTCTCTGGTGGCTCTGGGTACTCTTCCTCCTCCCAGAGCTCACTGATGTGATTTCAGACACTGTGTCCTCACTCAAGGGAACAGGCCGTCTTACTCTGGGTGGAACATCTTACAAGATCCATCGCTGTGTCAGTTTTTAAGCTGCTGGTTCCAGATGTCTCTAGCAGCCCTACTTTTTCTCAGATGCCTGGCCAGCTTACATGTATGAATGGCCTTTCTGTCCTGCAGAGGCTGTGAGAAGCTCTGCCCAAACGCTTGCGAGTTAGCCGGCGTTTAGCACGCAGGCCTCCATGAGGCACTGATGGCACCAGTTGCCGAGATTGTACAAGAGCTTCTGCTCCTCTCAAAGGTGCTCACAGTCCGGGGCCAAATAGCGTAGGTGAATTCAGAAACCTGTCCAGGAGGACTGAGAAAGAAAATGAGAAGATAAGCAAAACAGCTAGTGTTTGGAGTCGTATTTCTTCAGACTTCTCTGTTGGGGTAGTGGCTCGAGTGACCAAGCGGCTGGCATCCCACCATTTATAGACATGTTCTATTTTGAGACTGAGTTTGTGGTTTGGGAAGGATGTATAATCATTTTCAACAAATGCTTATTGAGGGTGTAAAGTATCATATGAGGCACAAGGAATACCACGAAGTATAAAGTTAGAGCCTCTGCTTCTACGGAACAGTTCATACTCGGAAAGGCAGGGCGTGCTTAAGGTTAAAAAACTTAATAAGATATAATAAGTCTTTGTAAGTGAAAAGCATACGAAACTGTTAACTGCTCGGGGGAGTGGGGCTTGAGGTGGTGGGGCACGTGGTCGGGGACGAGGAAAGATCTTCGCTTTTCGTTATGCATTTGACCCACGAACAGCATGAGTTTGAAGTGCGCGGGTCCACTTACACGTGGTTTGTTGCTGCTGTCGTTGTTTGATAAATACAGTGCAGTTCTGTAAATGTATTTTCTCTTCTTTATGATTTTCTTTATAACATTTTATTTCCTCTAGCTTTATTGCAAGAATTCAGCATATAGTACATAGAACATAAAAAAAAAAATGTGTTAATCTTCTGTTGAAGATATTGGTAAGGTTTCCAGTGAACCGTAGCCTGTTAGTAGTTAAGTGTTGAGGGACTCAAAAATTATGTGCAGCTCTTTGACCATGCTGGGTGGGGGTCAGCACCCCTTTCTCCCGTATCACTCAAGGATCGACTGTATACATGTGTGTATGGTTGGAAATTTTTACCAAGTGCCAGTATTGCCTTTTTGGAATTCTTTATCAGTTAGAAAAATGATGGGAGGGCAGATGGGGTACCTGGGTGATGGGCATTAAGGAGGGCATGTGATGTGATGAGCACTGGGTGTTCTATGCAACTGGTGAGTCACTGACCTCTACACCAAAAACTAAAGATGTACTGTATGTTGGATAATTGAATTTAAATTAAAAAAATAAAATAACATAAAAAATTTAATTTAATTTAATTTTTAGAATGATACACTAGAAGACTATACCCATAATGTTAGCCTTGAATATCTGTGTGATAGGATTATAAATCATTTATATTTTCTTTATTATACCTCCCTGTTATTGACCACATTTTCTATAATGGATATCTATTATTTTATAAATAGAGAAAGTATTTGACAACCAAAACCCTAAAGGATCCATGATGATTATTATAACTACATTCCAACATGCTTACCGTATCTTGAATATAATATACCAGCTTTCCCTTTCCTTTTTCCTAACTCTTACCACAACTGCTAAGACTGTTCTTCTATCATAATTCATCATCATCACCCCTATTTATTTATTTACTTATTTTTAAAGATTTATTTTATTATTTTAGAGAGAGAGCAGGGGGAGGGGCAGAGGAAGAGAGAGAATCTCAAGCAGACTCCACACTGAGCACAGAGCCTGACACAGGGGTCAATCTCACAATCCTGAGTTCATGACCTGAGCCAAAGTCAAGAGTCACACACTTAATGGACTGAGCCACCCAGGTGCCCCCATCATCACTATTTACAGGTGAAACAGGCTCTTGATTCTGTCCCTTCTGTCCCTTGCCATTTTGAGTGAGTGAGTTAGCCTAGGAGCAAAAGGAATCCGTCTATTAACTACTCAACTTTACTGTGAAGGCTGCCTAGAAGAATTCAAATTATGCCGATTGGGTTACAATTATATCTGTCAATGTGGGCTGTGATCTCTTGTTTTAAAGCATCCTAAGAATACTTTCTATATCTTTATATTTAGTCCTGTTGGAGAAAGCAATTTGATTATTCCATCTCCCCATCTGGTATAGTAAGAAAACTCATCCGCTTGGCTTACTTCATATGAGAGAGAATTAAAATGTCCAAGTTATTTGTAATTTGGGTTAAGTAGTTCAATCTCAACTCTCCTACATTTTTCTGGGAATTCATACTCCTTTATAATTATCAACTTAATTACTTTGAAAGTAATAGTGTTCTGAATTATTTAAGGAAGTCAGAGATCGAAAGACAGATGTCATTTCTAAATGAATTTTTTTTTTCCCTTGTAGCATGTGTTTGATGATCTCAGTGTCTCAGTATCCTTGTCCTGGGTTGGCGATGGCACTGGGGTAAGTAGTATTTTGAGTCTGATAACTCAGTGTAGCAAGAAGAAGATGGAGATTTTAGGAGTTTAAACACTGAATGTTATTACTTTCTGAAATGGGCTCCAACCTCCATTGCAGAAAATGCGTGTTTGTGGTATAGATTTTCAGGAAGCTGTGATTGGTTTGGTTTTGCTTTAGAACTGGGAACATCTAGTGACTGCCTTCCATAGTGACTGCTTTCCACCTTTTTAGTTTTTGATGGCTGCTTGGCATCAAGATGAGCAGGAAGAAGAAAGAGGAAGGAGAGCGCCATGTGCTCCAACTGGAGCCTCACAATACTTGGGAAAACCCCTGTGTAGCAGCAGAAAACTGCACGTTGCACATCTTGGCATTTTTCCTCCAAACTGTATTGTTTCTGTGTCCTTTCCCACAGTTAGTGTGGAAGGGCTGTGGTGCCCATGGGCTCGTGATTGTTCAGCTCCTTCTGTTGTCTCTTCCCCACCACAGAGGAGCCCGGGCCAGGACTGGCGGCATGGAAGCAGGGTCCATCAGCCCCTCACCCCTGTGTATCTCCATGTAGACAGTCTCCGAGCAGGAGGCTGTGCTGAGGGTGGCCTCAGGTCTTGAGTCAGGGCTTGGTGTTGCCCAGCTCTGGGTCCTTCCGCCTGAACGAGGGCAGGGGCCACAGCTCATCCCCTCTGGTCTTCTGGTAACGTGTATATCGTAGCACTGAGGCCTGTGACAGTGGCATCAGGAATCAAAAGAAATAGAATTTTGATGTTGAAAAGCAAGTTATAAATCTCTTATTTTAATTAATTTTTAAACTTCTGGTAGAATGTCTTTAACCATGTCTCAGTTTCTTCTAAAATTTGAGTAGTGCACCAATTTCCATGATTTATCCATTTATCTAAGATGGTTGGTATCTCTAAGGTTTCTGGTTATGTGGCTATTTGAGACTCCATAGCCTCTTGCACTAATCTATCAGAGTCTTTTCCTCATGCATGTTTGTGTCTAGAAAAATACTTATTTGAAAAATCAATTTCACAGAGAACTAACAACGAGGAGAGGAAGAAAAGGACAAATATATATGACATAGTGACCTCTGTTAGAACACCCATACTGTTGTAGCCTCTGTGAGCGCAAAGAGGGATGCTCTCTGCCTGAGAATATCTTACAGTTAGAGAGATTCATAATAGTTAAACCCTTCCTTTATTATAATGTGTGCTTGGTTAGCTCTGCCTCACTAGTTCAAGTGTATGTGATGGGACCATTGCAACAAGGTGAGTTGAGATCTTGAGTCATTGTGATCCCTAGAAATGTGGTCCTTCTGGGTTTTCTGATACTAAAGTGTGGGCTACCACAGAGCAGGGCTCCTGGCAAACTGTTAGTCGTTGATTCAGTCCCGTCACATGCAAGCATGTAATGGGACTGTCTTTCTTATTGACTGCATGCTTTTGTCTCTTCCCAGATCATTCTAGTCTTGACTACCTTCCATGTACCACTGGTAATTATGACTTTCGGACAGTCCAAGCTATATCGAAGGTGAGATGCATAACATGTGGATGGGGCATTGGCTGAGTAACACACTGTGAATGTAAGTTCCCTACTTTATAGACATGTTGGAGTCTAAAAGTTGATTTGGGATCTTCTAGCCATCTTAAATTTTCACGAGAATGGTACACTCAGCACACTGAGTGTCTGCTTAGCAACCTCAAGAAGTGTGAAAAGGGATCTAGTTCCAAGGAGATTAGGCTGACCTCACTGAGTGGCAAAACAATAAAGGAAGACAAAAGAAGTGTTCATAGGGGTCTGTATCTCTTCATTTAAATGGGTATTTATTTGTGGGAAGGTAGCATAGAGTTTAACCGTCTTTCCATTTATTATGAGTTTTTTTATGTATACTGAAATAACACAAAATGGTTTTTATATCCCTGAAACATTCCTCACTATTCCTTTCAAGTGAATGTGATTTATCTTACGATAAAATGGACACGTATTTTGAGCCCTAAACAGATTGTTTCCAGATCAGAAGGGAGTTCTGACCTAACCCACATGCGTCACCGTGTTCACGTTGGTAATGATGGTGGCATCATAATCTATACTGTGATGTTCACAAAGTTTTAGAGTTGTCTTCTCAAAGGTACAGGTTGGTTAAATAGTAGGTTCTTTCCCTTAATTATAAGATTCAAGACCAGCTTACTCTCAGAAATTGCTGATTGTCTTCTCAGCCATTTGTGTCTATCCCATTTTCCCCCTAAGGGGCTTTAAAGAAAGATGACATCCCAGCAGATGACATCGAAACCGCCCCCTAGGGCCAAGGGATCTCCCAAGAGCCACTGTACTCTCTCAGGCTTCCTTCTTTGACTGTTGGTGTTGGTCCAGGAGGGGTGAACCCATGTTGAAGCTCTGAGATGGATCAGCCCAACCTTCCTTCCTGGTAGGCGTGATCACTGGCTGCTGCTGAGCCTGGAGCAGTGCTCTCTGCCCTCGCCCAGTTGGCCAAGAAGGAATTGCCGTCTCGAAGTTGCTGTATGCTCCATGAGCGCAGGGTCTTGACTAACTCGGGGTTCTCCGCCTACTAGCCGAACAGCTGACTCATAGTAGGCAAGCAGTACATACTAGTTGAATGAATGAATACTTTGACTTCTCTATAATTTTTAGGCTGATAGTATTTTTTATTTGCTTGATAATGATTGACAATGCATCGTAGAATCCCAGTGCTAGAAAGGGCTATAATTTATAGGTGATTTTGTTTATTCAGAGAGAACAGTAGTTGAAGCATTTCACACCGATGAAAGGTATCCTGTTTGGGGACGGAAAAAATTTTTTTAGGTTTGTAACTTCAGTCAGTCTTCCCGGTGTTTACAAAACATAGCTCTCATAAAATCTTTCCTTATGGAAAACAACCATATCATAAAACATTTGGGAATTTTAAAAGAAAAAATTCATCCCAAAAAGTAAAGTATAATCTTAATTTATTTACACTTTATTATCTTGATTTTTCCCTTTTCATATTATTCATATGACTACATAGTCTTAGGAAGCAGTGTGGTCCAGGGTAAAGTTGCCAGATTGTGTTGGCAAACAGGCCTGGGACTGAATCTCAGCACTGTCATTTGTAAGCAGAATGAACTCGAGCAAGTCACTTAACCTCCCAAAGTTTTTTGTCATCTGTAAGAGAAAGGTGGCAATAATGGCCACCACAGAGCCTCTGCAAGTTGTGCTTTGCAGTGGCTGGCATGGAGGAAGATGGGAGTGGAGTTAGCCGCCGTCGTGCCAGCAGCCGGGGGTGGCTTGTAGCCAGCCTGTGCTGGCCCTGCCCTACCAGTTGTTAGAATGAGTCTGAGAGCCTTTGGTGCCAGTTAGGAAAGAGTGATTGCCTGCCCCCAGATGCTTCCGTGGCTTCTGCAATGCTCACATACCCTTGCCCCTGCCAGTATGCGAGTATTACTAACCCCTGGTGTTAACCTATGTCCATTCTGCTTGGTGAGTGCTCATACTATGGCATTTTTCATATCCCCTCTGCTAATACTCACCATTTTTGTTGGATCTACAGAACTTACTTAATCACTATTCTCGTGGACACTGAGTTGTAGCTGATGTTTTCAGTATTACTTATGCTGCTGTGGTAAATATCACACACGTTTATATCAAAGAAACTGCTGGTTTCCAATTCATTTTTTTAGTAGCAAATGAAAACTTCCTCTCCGATGGACCCCTACCTTTCGTGAAGGCTGTTCACTCAACTCTTCCCTCACCAGGGAACTATCTTCTATACTTCTTGCCTTGGCCACTTTCTTGCTTGCCTTCTGAATTCACTGTTTTTTTCTCTACACTGCTCTTGAAGCGGGTGGCTAGAACTGGACCTGACAGTTTCATGAGTCAGACATAGGGGGAGTGAAGTGTGTTTTCATGACTCTTTTCCCCATCCTTTGCCTTTTCAATTCTGTGCTTACTTAAAGATAGCCAAAAAACAAAAAACAAAAGCAGTATCACTAAGTGTTACTGTTAAAATACCGACCAGCCTCTGAGTCAGCCCTTTCCATCCTATATTTGTCTAGTCTTGTGAGAAACCCCTAACACACACTTTACTAGTGAGTGATCCTATTTGTTTCTGGGGTAGTCTCACGTGACCGATTCTGCTGCTTCCCGTCGCACAGCAGGGGTCTTGTTTGGTTGTTTTTTGTTTTTGCCAAGGTCATTTTGAATATTAATTCTTTCCTCCCTGCTGTGAAGTGAGACCTCTTCGAGAGTTGAGGTGGCAACTGTAAATAGGCCTTGTTGCTTCTCCCACTGGCCTGGCTGCTGGAAGGGACTCCTGTAGTCGGGCAGCCTGCCAGCTGGGGCACAAGTGCTCAGAGGGGAGGGAACAGGGTGATGAAGAGCAGTCCTAAACACCCAGGGTTGCCCAACCAAAAAATAAAAGCCTGTTGAATCCACTCCGAAGTCTCTTCTGTTTTTCACAGCTCTCACGATCATATTATTTACCAGATTATCTTTCTATACTGAATCTTATGTGGTCAGAGGTTCACTTGGGAATCAGATAAACGGCACCTGGTCACGTGTCGGCTGCTCTGAGTCTTACGGCCCAGAGGCTCACAGGCTAGAAGGAAGTTATGTCTGCTACCTACGCTGAGTCAGAAGGAAGTATACTTTGATTTTTAGGTTATAAAAAAGAATTGTGGGAAGATGGGGAAATAATAACTAACATCCTTAGGCATTGGTGATTAGGTAAAATTGAATAATATATTAATATCTTCAATTTAAAGGAGTTATATTTGAATAGCTTAAATTTTGATCCTCTGTTAAGGAATAATTTATACAATAGGTTGTAAAGTACACTTGCCTCTTTCAAATGTGAAGTTAAAAAGGAAATAAACTATACCTATGGTTAAGATGATAATTTGGTTTTTGGCAACTGAAATGTTTTGCACGCTTTTGTTTGTTGGCTTTTTGAGTCTACTTTTTGACTGTAAGATCAACTTAATGAAACACATGTTAGCATTATTCTACATCAGAATTCTGTACACAGTTACCACAAAACTGCTGCTATTTTGGGGCACCTGGGTGGCGCAATTCGTTAAGTGTCCAACTCTTGATTTGGGCACAGGTCCTGATCTCAGGGTTGTGAGATCGAGCCCCACCTCGGGCTCTGTGCTCAGTGGGGAGTGTGCTTGAGAGTCTCTCTCTCTCCCTCAGCCTTCCCCCCAATAAATAAATAAATCTTAAAAAAATAAAACTTCTATTTTATTTGTGATTTTTATTTCCTATTGAGAGTTCAACTTTTGGAAATTAGTAAGGGCATCTTGAGATGATTAAATTTCACATTAAATTTTATTCCGTAGTCAATGTAAATTTTTAGGGATGTTACCTGAGGTAAAAAAAAAAAAAGAAGAAGAAGAAGAAGAAAAGAAAAAGGTTAATTCAAAGGTATCAACAGATATTAAAGCAAAGTGTAGTAAACTGGCTTCTCCGAGACATCTTGTATGACAGCCTTTTTAATGATATGCTTGGTCCAGTTTTTAGTGCAGTAGCTTATTAATAATGAATGAATATTTTAGTTATAAGGTTAGCATAAATCCCATGACAAAAAATATTTTATTGCTTTTTTAAATCTTTTTTTAAATTATTTTTTAAATTTTATTTATTTATTTGACAGAGAGAGATCACAAGTAGGTAGAGAGAGAGAGAGAGGGAAGCAGGCTCCCCACTGAGCAGAGAGCCTGACGCGGGGCTCGATCCCAGGACCCTGAGATCATGACCTGAGCCGAAGGCAGAGGCTTTAATCCACTGAGCCACCCAGGCGCCCCACTACAGCTTCACTTTTACAAACTTAGAGCATAAAAAAAATCATGAAACTAGGTGGTTTTCATCATTTAGGAAATATTCCCATGAAAATACATATTAAAAAAAAAAAAAGAAAATACATATTAGAATTGTCTTGTCAACCAAAACCAAATAGGGACACCGGATACATACTCATGTTCCTTCTGATTACTCACAATATCTTACCCCCTTTATTTTCCCACTTGTATTTTCAAAATTTTTACAGAAAACATGCATTCTTTTTTTTCCAGTAAGAATAAAACAATAAAATATTAAAATAAAAGGACACAAGGTAGCATTAGACAGTTGGAGGTAAAAAAAAAAAAAAAGAGAGAGAGACTGAAGTATTGGGAGTTCAGCTTAATGTGAGTTCAAATTCTGCCCATTTTACTGGCCGGTCTGTGATTTCAGGTCTGCTGTTCTATTGCCACATTTTAATGAGCTACATTCTCCCTGTTGGTCTTTTAACTGGAAGCGTCAGTGCTGTTGGTTGTCGTCGTTCTGTTCACAAGTCGTTCACAAGTCCCTGTGCCCTGAGTTGAGGAGTATGAGACCACTGCTTCCAGAGGAAAGAGATTTCAGCTTTTGCAAACCTCTACTCACACCATTCATTTTTGTTCATTGATCAGTATATGATCTTGTTTTATGTGCATTTCTGTTGAAACAAGATACCTGGGGGCGCCTGGGTGGCTCAGTGGGTTGAAGCCTCTGCCTCAGGCTCAGGTCATGATCTCAGGGTCCTGGGATCGAGCCCCGCATTGGCTTTCTGCTCAGCAGGGAGCCTGCTTCCCCCTCTCTCTCTGCCTGCCTCTCTGCCTGCTTGTGATCTCTCTCTCTCTCTCTCTCTCTCTCTCTTTCTCTGTGAAATAAATAAATAAATAATCTTAAAAAACAAAAAACAAAAAAGAACCCTGGACCTGGGAGGAGGCTTTAAAAAAAAAAGAAAGAAAGAAAAAGAAAGAAGACACCTTATTTAATTTATATTGTTGATTCATTAACGTTGAGCTCATAACCGACTCATGCCAAGAAGATGCTTGTCTAATCACGTATTTTCTCCATAAGGCACATCAAAGCCTTATGGTGCTCAGGAACGCTAGCCCTCTAACACTGTGCTTGGGTGCTGTTCGAAACAGCGGCATCACTAACAAAAAACACAAAAATGTAAAATGCATGGCACTAAATAGACTGTGAAGAAGACAGTGTAAGAGCTGAAATAAGAAGGCCTAGCATCCCCTTATTGGACCTCAGCTGGGAATGTGCATGCTGGATTACTCAGAGCCCTTACTCTGTGCATGCCTGCAAATGACTGCAAAAGTGCCACGAGTAAGGGTTACAAATACATTTGAGTGAGTAGTCAAATTTGCAAATAGGAATCTAGAAACAGTAAGGATCTACCGTATAAGCTTCCTGATCAGTGAAAACCACAAAACAGTAGGTTTTTTTGTTTGGTTTTTTTTTCAGTAGGTTTTTTTTTTAAGTTTGTTGTCATCTTTGTTGCTTTTATGCTGCAATTTATAGCCACTTAATCATGGCAAAAATGAACTAAAGAAACAGAGAAATGGTTAGGCCTGAAAGCCAACAAAACAAGAATTATCTACACTTCTTTGTGTTTGTGTGTTTTAAGAGAGAGAGTGCACATGCACACGTGCTTAACCGAGTGAGCCGTCCAGGCACCCCAGAGGCTTGATTGTTGAGAAAAATAAAATGTAAGATTATCTCAGATACTATAGAACTCTCATACTGTTACTTTTCATTACATATCTGTAGTTCAGATGCCTGGGTTACAAGTTCCAATATATTATAAATGAAAAGTCCTCAAAAACAAGGATGTAATTTTTGAGTATTGACATTTGGGTTGAGTGTCAGTATGTAAGTCTTCTGGAAAAAACCCCTTTGAGTGCTTCATTCTACTAGGAATTTTGATGCTCTGCCTTACTAGAAGTCCTTTGTGATGATTACTTCTTTTTTTATTTTTTTTCATTTCTTTTAATGTCTAGATCTTTCTTGTTCTTGGAGGTATTGGGTTCTATTCTGAAAATATTTGTATTTTAACACTTTTCTTCAGCTGCAAGTACATGCATATTTTTATGCATGTTTACAACACAGATACATGCATAAGTGATCACTTATTTTTGGCCACCAGAAATTAGTTATTTTCTATTCAAAAGACTTGTTTCTAAAGCAGATGGTTTCACAGGATTTACTAATCATTTGACTGCTATTTATGACATTGTTAATTATCTTATGGATTTTGAAAAGTAGATTTATTTTTCAAGATGTTGCATCAATTTCCTCTTCATGATGTATGTTGTGTGCTGATAGAATAAAGCTACTTTATTTTTTTAAAGATTTTATTTATTTTAGCAAGAGAGCACGCAGGCAGGGGCAGGAGCAATGGGAGAGGGAGAGAAAGGGGGAAGGAATCTCAAGCAGGTGCACTGAGCGTGGAGCCTGATGCAGGGCTCAGTCCCGCGACCCTGAGATCATGACCTGAGCTGAAACCAGGAGCTGTACTCTTAACCAGCTGAGCCACCCAGGTGCCCCAAATAAAGCTACTTTATTTTTTTTTAATTTTTATCATTTTTTATAGATTTTATTTATTTATTTGACACAGAGAGATCACAGGTAGGCAGAGCGGCAGGCAGAGTGAGAAGGAGAAGCTGGCTCTCCATTGAGCAGGGAGCCCAATGTGGGGCTAGATCCCAGGACCCTGGAATCATGACCTGAGCTGAAGGCAGCAGCTTAACCAACGGACTGAGCCACCCAGGCGTCCCAATAAAGCTACTTTAAAATTAAGTGTTTTGTTTGGGGCGCCTGGGTGGCTCAGTGGGTTAAAGCCTCTGCCTTCGGCTCAGGTCATGATCTCAGGGTCCTGGGATCGAGCCCCGCATTGGGCCCTCTGCTCAGTGGAGAGCCTGCTTCCCCCCCTTCCTCTGCCTGCCCCTTTGCCTACTTGTGATCTCTGTGTGTCAAAATAAAAAAATTAAATCAAATTAAATTAAGTATTATATTACAATATATTTCTTGGCCTTGCGTGGCCTCAACAGAACCCTGCATAAATCCTAACCAGTCGATACTAGTCCATTGTGCTCCAGTTGTTTTTTTTTAAGTGGCTAAAGTAGTGTAGTCGCAGATGATTTTTTGTTTTGCTCATGTTGCTTTCTTTTTCTGAAGGGCAGGGATGTGTTTGTTGTGCCAAGTTCTTAAAAAGCAAGCAGGCTTGCCAACAGGTTTGTGGAGGTTCCCTGGGGATGTCATGAAGGAGGTGAGATTTGTAAGCCAGTGATAAGCAAGCGGCTACAAACCCCTTTAGATGGTTGTCTGAGCGACTGAGGATATGTACATTGTAGAGCTGGGAATTGTTTATGCCTATCCCTTTGACCTGCTATCCGGAAGATAAGAACACTTTTTGTACTCCAAAGCCAAGGAAAGGGTAGTAAAGAATCAGTTGGGTGGTGCCTAATCCCTGTTTTGTTGAGGAAGGGTCTTTCAGACAACTTAAAGTTCTTCATGGTTTGCTTTAGCATACTGTCAGGGACCTCTGCAAACACTCAGAGACACTGCCTTCCTGTCTGCCTTCAACTTCCTCTTAGCCCGTCTTTACCGCGGGGACATAAGCCCTGGCAAGATCGTGGCAGTCTCCAGGTTGTAAGAGGAAAACTCCTCACAAATAATTCAAAGGTGCCTCTAGTATGGAACTGAGAGTTAAGAGAATTGCATTGTAGTTTCAATTTTGCCCTTAACTAACTGGTTGACTTTTGACAAATTGCCTCCTCTTGAACCTCCTCAGCTATGAGATGAGGGAGTTGGACAAGGTGTTCTCAGTCCCTTGATCTCTTGTGTTCTGTGTTCCGCGGTTCTGTGATTCTTTATTTGTTGAGGCTGCTACCCAAAGTACCGTTTGTAAAGTCATGTGCCCTATCAGCAAAGACCACCGAACATTGCATTTATCACTGGGCGCACGGTGGTCTTCACTGATGAGTGTTTAGATTTCCTGAGTGCTGAGATGTTGTGTTCTCTATCATGTTTTAGCAGACTGCACCCAGTATGAAACCCATCAGAAGTAGATAGCTACTGACTTTTTTGCTTTTAGTTTTCAAAATCGAAACACGAAGTTGAATATCTCTCAAAAATATTGTTGGAATGAACTTTTGGGAAAAGCTTTAACAACCCAAGAAATGAGATTAAGTTTGTTTTCTTTTTTATATATATATATATTTTTTCAAGACTTTATCCATTTATTTGACAGAGAGAGAGAGAGATCACAAGCAGGCAGAGAGGCAGGCAGAGAGAGAGGGGGAAGCAGGCTCCCTGCTGAGCAGAGAGCCTGATGCGGGGCTCGATCCCAGGATGCTGGGATCATGACCTGAGCCGAAGGCAATGGCTTTAACCCACTGAGCCACCCAGGCACCCCAAAGTTTGTTTGGTTTCCCTAGCTGTGTTTTGTGCGCTGCACGTCCTGGACAAAGTGCCTGGTACGGCAGTCTCTGGGAGTGGGGGGCCTCAGGACTCCTGCTCATGCTCATTGCAGCTTTATCGTGAGGGCTGTGCGTGACGAGATTAGTTTGGGGCCTTTGGCTACATTAGCAGACATCCCAACCCAAACTGGCTTAAATAATAAGGGAATTAATGGCTCATAACTAAATACAGAAGAAGGATGGGCTTCAGTATTAGTTCAGTCCAGTGTTACGGGCTCTGCTTCTCTGGAATTCCGGAATTCCCTCAGCAGTTCTCCCCACTTCTGTTGGCTTATTTTTCAAGTTGTGCTCTCATTGTGCTAAAATGCCTGTAATCGTTTTTTTGCTTTGGATTCACCTATTACAATGCTGGCGTTTCCCAACCCGTTTCACTGACACTTGGGGTCAGTTAATTTTTTTTGTTGTGAAACTGTCGTGTGTGTTGTAGGATGTGTAGCGGCGTCCCTGGCCTCCACCCTCTAGGTGCCAGTAGCATGTCACCGCTGGGTTGTGATCATCAGGACCGTCTCCGGCCACTGCCAAGTGTTTGCAGTGGTGGCGGGGGCTGGCGCTCCAGAATACGCCGCCTGAGAACCACTAGGCTAAAGGAAGACGGATCGTTTTGTGGGGCGGGTGTCTTAAGTGTAAAGAAACGTATTTCCTCAGAGACCCCAAATTTCCCCCTTTCGTCTTACTGGCTTAAGCTGGGTGACCCCCGTTTCTGGCCCCGTCACTGGCGAGGGGGTGGGATGTTCTGCAGACTAATCAGGCCCACCACTGGAGCTGGAGATGGAATCCACTCCCCTGAGGCAGGAAACTGTTCAGGGCGGGGTGATGGGCGCCTCCGCCAAGCCGGTGGGAAGGGTAATGGAGCCAGGCAGGAGCCCCAGCAGTGCCCTTGACCGCTGCATTCTAAATGTGTCTTGCTTTTCTTCCTCTCAGTGAGGACTATGGAAAGAACTTTAAGGATATTACAAATCTCATCAATAACACCTTCATTCGGACCGAGTTTGGCATGGCTATTGGTCCTGAGAATTCTGGAAAGGTGAGACTCATTCACACACATATGAAGCTGTGCTTGACACCATATGCAGGGCTGTCAGATAATAATGTTGGAACGGTCCAGTTGTATATAGCAATATATATAGTTTGCTGTTAGTGCATTTTATTGTATTTTTAAGATTTTATTTATTTATCTGACAGAGAGAGACACAGCGAGAGAGGGAACACAAGCAGAAAGAGTGGGAGAGGGAGAAGCAGGCCTCCTGCCAAGCAGGGAGTCCGAAGGGGGGCTCGATCCCAGGACCCCGGGATCATGACCTGAGCCGAAGGCAGACACCTAACGACTGAGCCACCCAGGCGCCCCCATTAGTGCATTTTTAAATTAAACATAATTTAGTGCTGTTTATCAGAGATTGGAATTCAGCACACAGATTCTTCTTTTTTTGGTCCCTATCCAAGATCTAGCCAAACTCTATAATATGTAGTGGTTGTTCGGCGTCACAATGTATAATCCACAAAACAACATTTTAGCTTTGGGCAACTAGCTACTCTCAAACTGAGCAGGCTAAATTCATAGTTATGATGCACTATTTCAATTTAGGATAATATTTGTTATAAGACTAATACTTGAGGAGTCCAGTACACCAATGATCTGTTTTTGTAACTCTTCGTGCTTTTGGAAATTTCTTAACAAGTATCTGGTGTAAATGGTATAAGAACTTCTGTGTTTTTATAGTATTACACTCTGAATCTGAACTTTTTTCTTCCTAATCAGGTGATTTTAACAGCAGAGGTATCTGGAGGAGGTCACGGAGGAAGAATCTTCAGATCGTCAGATTTTGCAAAGAACTTTGTTCAGACCAATCTCCCTTTCCATCCTCTGACTCAGATGATGTATAGCCCTCAGAATTCTGATTATCTTTTAGCCCTCAGCACTGAAGTAAGTATAGTTGAGGAACTTGTGTTGCTTTTTTGCATTTTTATAGACTAAAATTATACTGTTTTAAAAGAACCCTGTAGGAAGTGCCTTTATATTGGACTGCTTTCTAGTGACTTCTTAAGGCATGAATTTTGTATTTTTTGCATTTTTTTCCAATTTGGTAAAGGGCACGATTTTCATGTGCTGTCTATGCCAAACAAGCATGATATCTAGCTGTCATTACACGTTTTTTTTTTTTAAGTGAGTAGATGTAGTGTGCTATCAGAGTAATGAACTAGAAAACAGTTTAATGTAATCATTCTTGTGCTTCAAGGGACAAGCATAAACTGTCAAACTCTTGATAGTGTTGTTCCTTTCCTGTGGCCAAACCACATCTTCATAATTTTTTTGTTAGTTTCCAGTATATAAAGCATATTGATTTCTATCTTTGATACTCCTGTATTAAATATCCAGAGTTTTAAATCTTTGTATTCCCCTACCATATTCTTATACTGTCCCCAGAAACCTGTTTCCCTCCCTAACCCTCCTACCTCTCTTCTGAAAGTTCTCTGCGGAGCATGTTTCACTTTTTCTTTCCTGGAGGACCAGTCTCCTTTACCATCGATTTTAAGGGTCTAAAGCAGCTGAGTTGCTAGACTGTGATAATCATAATTATACTTTACATTTACATGGGCTCCTTCTGATCTTATTTCTTAGAGTGTGGTCTCCTGGCCAGCAACATCAGTTAAAAGCCCCTGGGAGACTCGTTTAATATGCGGTCCTTTGGCCCCGATCCAGACATAGTCTGTCAGTGACTTGGTTTTGAGGTGGCTAGTATTTCTAACAACCTTCCCAGCTGAGTCTGCACACTAAAATGTGAGAGCCATTGCTGTGGTGACCATTGTGGGGACAGAAACTGGATCATCAATGTGGACAAGTTGGGCTGAGCAAAGGGGTAGCACAGGGAGGATGAAGGGCACTTGAAGAGGCGTCTGGGGTCTGGGCCTTCTGTGCAGATCTTTGAGCAGAGGGAAGGCTGGAAGACTCAAGGAGGTCAAAGTTAAGTTTAGCCAAAGGAGGCTAGAGGAAGGAAACTGGCCTGCTGGGTAGGCTTCGGGTCTTAAAGCAACAATTCCAGGAAGTCGGCCTCCAGCAGCTTGAGCTATAGGCCCTTCAAGGGAGCAGAGAGACCCCCAGAGGAATGGACAGAATCACCAACCTCCCTTTTGACTACCCCATTGCCATTACCGAGTGTCTTAAGATTATTGAAACGTGCTGTCCTCAGGAAGAGGTCGCCACAGTCTGCTTTTATACCTCGGTTTCTTCCAGTTAAGGGTGAGTTGGAAGTACAAATAATCAGGGTTGGGGAGCCTGGGTGGCACAGTCGGTTAAGCATCCAAATCTTGGTCTCAGCTCAGGTCATGATCTCAGGGTTGTGAGATTGAGCCCCGCGTAAGGCTCTGCGCTGAGTGTGGAATCTGCTTAAGATTCTCTCTCTCTCTCCTCTCTTCCCCCCACTTTCTCTCTCTCTCGCAAATAAATAAAATCCTTAAAAAAACAAAAAACCAAAAAAACCAGGATCAAGACAGACCAATGTATACTAAGGTATAAATAGGTGATACCAGATATTTCCAAGTAGAATTAGGTAAATTAGAAATGCTGGGAGGTGAACATTACCAGAGGAGGAAAGAGTTACAGAAGGAAGAAGGTGGCTGAGAATGGGGGAGCACTGCAGACAAATTCTGCCTAGATCAGCCCCATTTGATTTCAGCTGTAGCACGACATCTCCGTCCCGCCTCCACTGGGCCTGGGCCCCGTAGGCTTGTGCTGCCAATGTAACGGACATTGTCGGTCTTTATCTTACTGAGCCTCTCCTACATTTGAAAATTTTGGCCAGTCTCTCCTTTTGGGGACTTGGCTTCTTTCTTACCTTCAAAACCATTCCTTCCTGGTCTCTTTCATAAACTCCTGTTAATCTACCCTTAAGTCCCTACTGCTCATTTCATTCTGAGCAGTCTCCTCTACTCTGATCATTGTAACTACCCCTGTAAGGTATAACATTCTGAAATCCATATTTCTGGCTTTCTCCTAGGACTTCAGATTTCTATCTTGCTGCTCCCCCATTACGCACGCACGCACGCGCGTGCGCGCACACACACATACACACACACACACTCTGCCCTACAGGAAAAAGCTACCAGTTCTACTGAATCTAGTTTCTAGATTCTTCCTGAGACTATTCCTCACAGCTGTGGTTTAGGGCCTCACTAACTTTTTTTTTTAAGATTTTATTTATTTATTTGAGAGAGAGAGCATGAGCAGGGGGAACAGAAGGCAGAGAGAGAAGCAGGCTTCCTGCTGAGTAAGGGGCTCCATCCCAGGACCCTGGGATCATGACCTGAGCAGAAGTCAGATGCTTAACTGACTGAGCCACCCAGGGGCCCTAGGGCTTCACTAACTCTTAATGAACTAATGTGCCACTGCTTTTTCAGGGCTTTTCCTGCCTCTGATCTGAAATCCATCTCTCCTATTGTCATCCAAGTATGCCACCTTTAAAAAAGTTAAACTGAGCAGTGCCTGGGTGGCTCAGTCAGTTAAGTGTCCGACTCTTGATTTTTGGCTCAGGTTCTATGATCTCGGTAATCTCAGGATCGTGAGAGCGAGCCCTGTGCCAGTCTCCACGCTAGGCAGGGAGCCTGCCTAAGATTCTCTTTCTCCTTCTGCTTTTCCCCTACTTCTCCCCCCACACACCCACTCATCCCGTACTCATGTACATGTGTGCACTCTCTCTCTCTCAAAATAAAGTAAAACCGGGGGCCCTCTGTGAGCTGCGTCTCACCTCTCTCCCTAACATGAGCGTCTTTTTTCCTCATCTTGGAATTTGTGCTCTATCAGTGTCTGATGGCTTTTAGCTCCTTGCCCACGCTGTCTTTTATCCCCTCTCACTTCCGCTAGTACTAGTGTGTATTTGTGCAATAACATCCCATCTCCCCATTTGCCTTCTTTTGGTCACACTGCTCATTATTTAATACTAGTTCAGTTATCTTCACAAACCATCTCTGATGCATTATCGCTCCCCTCCTTATTCTCACCCTGGAGACCATGTTTCCATAACTTAGCACGTTGTATCAAATTCTTATCCATGCGCCTTGTTAAACCCTGCCCTTCTTAAGAACGGAGAATGTATCTTATTTGTTTTTATGTCCCCAGTGCAGCATCTGGGACAGTAGGCACTTCATAAGCACACAGTAGGCACTTCATAAGCATTTGTTACTCTGAATTTCCAAAACCCTGAAGGGGCCCCATCACCCGAGTGCATGTGGAGTGCAGGCAGCTCGGATGGAGCTCCAGTGTGTGTGTTTACTGTCCCGAATGATTAGATATGAATTATTAAAGGTCATATAAGCAGCTGCACAGGACAAAGCTGGAATGCTGATAAGTCATTTGTAATCTTTCAGAATGGTCTGTGGGTGTCCAAGGATTTTGGGGGAAAATGGGAAGAAATCCACAAAGCAGTATGTTTGGCCAAATGGTGAGTAACAGAGACTCCATCTGTGCAGAGCCCTAAACCTTTCCCGACGGTGCTGCCAAAAGTCACAGGACTAAATACCGAGCACTGACTACGTGCCAAGTAGTCTTCAGGGTGCCGTAAAGGGCGTAAGGGGAGGGGTGTGACACAGATCTTGAGCTGGAGGAACTTCTGATTCGGCTGGGAAAGAATCCTTACTGTCACTAAGCTGTTAGGATATAAAATGTAAAACAGGGCACGTGACTGAGTGGCTGCTGCCCGCAAAGGTTTGTTCTCCATAAATGGTGACATCAATTGAAATAGCATAACATACAGCTTTGATCTGGGGACTTACGTTCTTCTCTGTGCCCAGATTTGTGTTCCCACACCTAGAGATCCGTTCTGGTTGTGCGGAATGTAGCAAGGAGTCCGGAAGAAAGCCTGGAGAACTTTCAGGGCGTCAGAATCACCCTGCGCGGGCCCCAAAAATCCTTCCCTTCTCTCAGTGGGACGACACTGCCACCACCACCACACCAGCACCCTGTGCGCAGGCGCGTGGCCTGCTTAAGATGATGCAGCCGAGGCGCTCTTACTCGGGAGTCGGGTCACCTTTGTTCGAAACTGGCTAGTCAGTGGCTTAACCTTGCTGCGGTCTAGTGTCTCCCTTTCGTGAGAGGAGATTTCCTGGGGGTAGTTTCGGGGACGGTGGAGCAAAAATTGAATTAGGAACCTTCATAACACCAAAATTCTGATTAGGCTCCCACCCTTGTTTAGAGCCTCTTCTTTCTCTTTGACTGATTCCAGCAAATTTGTGCATCTAGTTTCCCTGTGGAGAGCAGATTGGTGCCCGAGGTAGGGGGCGTGAGTGCTAGGAACCGGCCCCGGCCCGGCTCTCGAAGCCGCTGCTGAGTGGTGCGGAGGCAAGAGAACCGTAGGAGCCGGCTGCAGCCGAGAGGCCGGAACAGGATGTGCTTCTTCGGTGCCGGATCAAGAGAGCCCACGTAGCTCAGTAACTTCTAATGGGAACGCTGTGCTACAGTGTCATGTGCTTGACGTTCATGAACGTGACCCATAGTCCCAGGGAAGAATTTAATATTTAATGTCCTCTACTTAGGGAGTCAGGGAGATGTGTAATAGAGACATTGCCAAATACATCTACTGAAATTAAAATATTAAAAAAATATTGCTTCACGTGGCCTTTTCCCAGAAACTACTGATAAAATGAGGTCTGTGTTGCCCCGCTCTGGGACTAGGCTACATCTGTATTCTGTCTTTGTATTTTCATGAATTGTGTTTGTGTCTTATATAGTCTTACCAAGAAGGAAGTAATTTTTAAAGCAACTAAGTTAACAAGTTGCTTAACTCTCGATGGACCTAACATATATAGGCTGTGTTCAAGTGAGACTATAGAAGTTTTGGTCTTAATACTCACCTTGATATATGTATATCAAATCACCACAGTATGCCCTCTCAATGTTATTTGTCTGTTAGACCTTAATAAAGCCAAAACAAACAAACAGAAAACTCATCTTTAAAACTAAACATTTACAGATGCCTGGCTGGCTCAGTCAGTAGAGTGTGTGACTCTTAATCTCAGGGTCATGGGTTCGAGCCCCACATTGGGTGTAGCAATTACTTAGAAATTTTTTAAAATCTTGAAAAACCCCTGAAATGTTATTTTTAAATGGTATTTTATTTTGTATCCTCTCTAATTTTTTTACTTTTGTAACTCGTTTCTTTGATTAGTGACTAAATATAAGATAATTGGACTGCTGATAACTGTTTACACACCTTTTAGATCTTTGATTTCTAGGAATTGACAGCTTGAAGTGCTGAAAGAGCATGCTCAGACTTCCACCTTGTGCTGGTGCTCATCCATAAGTACTGTCAGGGTCTGAAGCTCCTTTCCTGCAAACCCCCTTTCCACGGTAGAATTTAAGTAATTCAGCCTCTGACCTAGCCGTTGATTCAAGGTGAAAGAAGTAAATTATTTAGCACATGCAAGCATTGAACTAGGTTCTGAGGGCAAACAACAAAGCATAAAACCTCATGCCTGTCCTAAAGAACCCAATAATGTAGTAGGAGAGAGAAGACATACACCGTTGGATTAAAATAATTAAATAGGAGACAAAGGAGTGCCAAGTGGCTGGTACAGGATGGCACAGTGCTCTAGAACACAGGGTTTCTCAACCTTGGCACTTGTGCCATTTTGGACTGGACAGTTCTTTGTTGTGGGGGAGTCGTCCTGGCATTGCAGGATGGTTAACAGCATCCCTGGTCTCTGCCCACTAATACTAGCAACAACTCCCTGTTCCCCAGTTGTGACAATCAGAAATGTCCCCTGGGAGTAAAGTTACCCCGCAGTTGAGAATCACTGCTTTAGAAATTTGCAGCAAGGAAGCTCTCCAGTTGGAGTGCCAGGAAAAGTTTCACGGAAGAGCTAGGTTTTAAGCTGGAGCCTGAAGATTGTGAGATTAGATCTGATTATAGGAGAGAAAAAAGCATTTTAAGCCAGAAACAGGAAGAGCAAATGCAACAGGCAGATTTGGAGAGTGTAAACAGACCAGTCTGACCAGCTGGAGGAGTTCACGTGAAGAAGTAGTGGATGGGGGGGAGGGGGAGAGTCCTGGGGCCGGGCTGGGGGGCGCCTTGACCAGTGCAGCTGGGAGAGTCTGGCGTACAGCACCCTAGAAGGCCATTTCGCCTCGCACCCACGGATGGCGCTTATCATTAGAAGCCTTGCTTGGAGCTTTGTGACTGCCATTGACAGCAGTCTTAAACTGTGTCTCTGTCTCTGCCTCTCTTTAGGGGATCAGAAAACACCATCTTCTTTACCACCTATGCAAACGGCTCCTGCAGTAAGTATATTTCAGTTCCGAATAAGAGTGTCCTGTTGTCCATTCACAGTAGAGTGTTCTGGGTTGTAAGAGATAGAAACATCAAAGATCCTTCAGTTCTCCTGTAATTTTAATAACTAAGATAACTGTCAAGGATTTTAAAAATTTTGAAAGTACTGAGCCTAGATCAAATAAAAGCATGAGCCATACACAGAGGCAGTGTACTTAGTTTTAGCAATATATTTACATAAATATATTTACATAAACATATTTACATATTTACATAAACATAGCTTACAAACATTAACAAGTTGAAATGCATGGTGATTTCTGCCAAAGAGTATGGAGGTTGTGTTTGTGTCGGTGGATGTTGTTGGCTTTCCAGTCCGTGGCACCATTTCAAAGCAGAAAGCGTGGTCTTTTATTCATTCAACAAACTCATTTTTTCATTCATTGATTTGCACATCTGCAGTCGTATGCCATTCCCTGTTCTAAGATTGGAGAGAGCAAGATGCCCAAGCTTCTCTCATGGGGCTTGAGTTCCACTGGGAGTATTAGATGATCAGCTAGAAAACCAAAAACTCAAACGAGACTACTTAAAATAGAAAAAGATAAGTGTGTCATGAAGAAAGCCAAACAGGGTGCTGTGGCCGTGACGTGTTTATACAACACTATATTTGAATTAAGTAAACTCTATCATTCTGTCCAGTGCAGAACCTCACATGTATAAAAATAAAACCTAAATATGAATTCCCTATGTCTAATGCCATGTCATGTTACGTTGTCACTTGATTAACAAGCATAGGATTAAAAATTCTTTAGCTATAAAATTAAGAACATTCTAAAACAATTGCTTTGAACTGGAGGCTCACCAGTATGTGAAATTTTAATTAATATTTTGTCTTGTTTAAGAAGCTGACCTTGGGGCACTGGAATTATGGAGAACTTCAGATTTGGGGAAAAGCTTCAAAACCATTGGTGTGAAAATCTACTCATTTGGTCTTGGGGGACGTTTCCTTTTTGCCTCTGTGATGGCTGATAAGGTGGGTGTTACCTCTTTTGGCGATTCTGAAATTTCTGTAAATATGTCTCAAATGGATCCCTTTTACCACTGGTACTGGCAGAGTTTCTTGCCTTTTTGCAGTGTTTAGTATCACTAACATTTGGAGGTAATTCTTTCTAGAGGCTGATTGATTCTTCTGGGTTCTGCACACCAGCTCTTGTCACCACGTGAACACCCACAAACCCAGCGTGTGGACTTTACTCAGACACAGACACCTGAAAAAAAGCAATCCACTTGCTCCTTATCCAATGATGATAAAGTAATTACGTACCCGCTGTGTTCGGTACTGTTCTAGGCCCTGGGAATATAGCATTGAACAAAACAGATAATGTCTTGCTCTCAGAGCTTATCTTTAAATAAGGAATTAGATAGATACTAAACTAATAAATATGACATTATAACATTAGGTAACGATTAAAGCTACAAAGAAATCTATAACAGAGTAAGGAAATAGAACATGCTAGGAACTGGAGCAGTCCTCTTTTAGATCGGGTTGCTTGGATGGGCTGTCTGAGGCCCAACTGAAGTGAAAGCATAGTTCGGTGTACATCTGGGCTGAAGGAACCCTCAGATTGGAACATGCTGGAACTATTGAAGAAGAGTGAGAAGGGCGGCATGGCTAGAGCACAGACAAGGCTAGTCCGAAGAAGGGGAGCCAGTGGTCAGGTCAGACAAGACCTTTATGGGCCAAGGCCTTGGCTTTTCTTCTTCATGTGTCGGGAAGCTGTGGAAGGCTGGGAGCAGGGGAATGCCGTTCGTCGACTTCTGTCTGGACAGAGTAGGTAGGTGCAGAATAGCCGGACGGGGGCAGAAATGGAAGCACCAGGAGCAGCTAGGAGGCTGTGACAGCAGTGAGAGAGATGGTAGGCTGTTGATGTGGACGAGGGAAGCAGTGGTAAGATCGTGGATATATTGTTAATGGATTGCCAGTAGGATTTGCTGATGAATTCGATGTGGTTTGTGAAGGAATGAGAGGAACCAAAGATAACTTTAGAATCTTTGCTCTGAGCACCTGGGTGAATGGTGGTACCATTTCCTGAGATGGCAAGAGAACTAAGCTTGTAGGAGAAAAATCAAGAATTCAGTTTCTGGTATGACATGCCCTCTAGATGTCTAAGTGGAAATGTCAAGTAGCATTTGGGTATGTGAGTCTCCCAGATTATATGTTATGTGAAGCTGTGTGACTAGATGATATCTTCTGGAGGACTGAGCGCGTGCCGGAGCTCCCCAGTGACACCGAAGGGTTGGAAAGATGAGAATCCAGCAAAGAAGACCGAGGGAGGGAGGTGGGGAATCAGACAGGGATGCCGTGAAAGCCAAGTGGAGGAAGTGTCTCAGGAAGGAAGGGAGTGATCAGCTGTGGGAAACTCAGCTGAGCTGTGAAATTAGAGGAGTCCTTAGAATGATTCACTTTAGGTGGCGGAGTGGAGGCTGTCGGTGGCCCTGACAAGTGCAGTTTCTTCAGAGGACTGGGGTTAGTGGACTGATGACAGTGGGTTCAGAGAGAACAGGAGCGGAGATGGGGAAGTAGACAGAGTAACTTCACATAACTCCCTCAAGCAGTTGCACAAAATCTGCCCAGCAACCCCGGGAGCGGGTCCTCTTGCCTCAATTTGTATTTGAGGAAATTGAGTAACTTGCCTAGGGTCACCGAGAGATAGAACGGTGGTGGGAATCAGACTGCGTCACTCTGGCGGTGGCCTCCTGCAGTGTACTGCCACCGGCTACCGGTTCAGAAGCCTCCTGTGTGCTTTTGAATTCTAGTTCTTACCTGTAACAGTAAGATTGGAAGTAGACTTCTAGGTATGAGCTAGAGAAGTGAGTCAAATTCACTTGTCACTGAACTTTAAAGAATACTTAACAAGAGGAGGCGTGGGGACTAATTCTTGTGCCCTGGCCAACTGTGTCTAGTAGGTACTTTAAGCTATTTATCAGGGAGGAGGTGTTAATTGCCTCCTTAATAGACTCCTTTTAGCAAGTAAATACCTCCTGATGGGCTCCCTGTATTAGCCACTTCCCAGTCTGTGCACTTGACCTTCATTATGGCTGTTCACAGACACTTACTTCCTTAAAGAGGAGATGTGTCACATCTTGACTTCCCTGTGATCTCCCAAGCATGGGTTTCATCTCCCTTTTTTAGACTCTTAATTATCTAATTCTTTGGATTATGCCAGGACTATCTCAAAGGGACCAAACTTCCGTGCAGTAGTCACCTTTCTAAGAATTATCTGAGCAAGCATATGCGAATGGCTATAAAGCCAAACTAATGATGGCGCCATCATACACTTAGTTCTGCTGAAGGAAGTGGGAATGTCAGAGGTTGGGAAGATTATATCTCACAGGGCCATATCAGAATGAAAAGCCAAAGAGGAAGCCAAGATAACCTTCCTCACAATACCAAGGATTGTTTTGTGGCCTGGAATTTGCTGGGGGTTAGAAATTGCTTTGGTAACTGGTAGGAGGACCTGTCGGTTATCACAGTTGTATCTAGTGAGGAAATGGATAATGATGCTCATAATTATGAATAATAATGTTCCCATTCATGTCCCTGCACAGGGCATCTTGACAGGAAATTAAAAAGATAAATATTGGCATTTGTTCCAGGATACGACGAGAAGGATTCATGTGTCAACAGATCAAGGGGACACATGGAGCATGGCCCAGCTGCCTTCCGTGGGGCAGGAACAGTTCTATTCTATTCTAGCAGCTAACGATGACATGGTGTTCATGCACGTAGATGAACCTGGAGGTAAGAGCATTCGGTGGGCCGCCCTTGAATGCTGGGAGATGTAAGCTTTCAGTTCGACTCTGAGCTTCCTTCTTGCATGTTGACTTTTTCTCTTACCCCTCGGTGTTTATTAGTGTCCTGAGTACACTGTCTTACGGAGTGTGTAGTGTCTGCTAGGAAGGCCGCTTGCTTTGACTGTGGTACGGTTTGCGTGTGCGCATGTGTTCGAGAGCGGTGCTGCTCAAAGAGCGGTCAGAGGGCTGACGCTTGTTTGCGGACTCCGTTACCAAGTAAGCCCAGAAAACAGTAGCGAGCATTGAGAAACTGCTGTAGCCATTTGACCAAGTAGTTTTATATCTGTTGAATCTAACCATTAAAAAGTTGTGGATTATATTTTGTCTATCTTTTGTACTTCACTTTTCTTATGATTAATTTTTATTATATTTTACAAAGGATCAGTTTGTGCCATAATAGAAATATAAAAATTGATCCTTTACCAGGGCACTTGCCTGGCTCAGTCAGAGGAACATGTGACTCTTGATCTTGGGATTGTGAGTTTGAGCCCCACACTGGGTATAGAGATTCCTTAAATAAATAAAACAAAACAAAAATTGATCCTTTACCACAGATGGTTTGAGAAGCATTGTTCTGGAATATAAAGATTTATGTATAAATCTTTATATGTATGTATAATATAAAGAGATATGTATGATACGAATCCAAGTGCATTGCCTCTGCCACCAGAATATATCCGGTAAGGTCTTTTCTGTAGCATCTGATTAATCCATCCAATAAACAGCATCTGCCACACTCCAGGCACCAAGCTGGGTGCTGGAATTAAAGGTGGACATGAAAATCACGAGTATCAAACCGTGATTAACTCTCAGGTCTGCATCTGCGTCGTGAAGAGAGACAGTTGGCTAATGTACGCGGTCCGTCAGTCAGTCGTACATACGGTCGGACTCTTGTTTTCTCTCTGTTCCCTCCCAAGACTTAGTGTTTTTGTTTGTTTGCCTATTTCAGATACCGGATTTGGCACAATCTTTACCTCAGATGATCGAGGCATTGTCTACTCCAAGTCCTTAGACCGACATCTCTATACCACCACAGGCGGCGAGACAGACTTTACCAATGTGACCTCCCTCCGTGGGGTCTACATAACAAGTGTGCTCTCAGAAGGTGCGTCTGGGCACAGCTGTCCTCCCGCTGAAAACGTTGGAGTTGAGGTTTTTGGGGAGAATGATGGTCCTGATCTCCCAGTAGCGTTGCTTGCCTAGCCTACGAACCTATCCATGTAAATTCTGGCTCTTTATTTTACATAAGTTATGGTAAATCGGACTAAAAAAAAAAGGTAAAGCAACAGCAGGTAAAAGGAAAGACTTTTTGGGCTCTATGTTGTTTAGAGTAAGTGTTAAATTTAAAAAAATAAGTTTTCTGTATTGGGAGGTTCAGGACTAGGGGATGAGCCTGAGTTTGAACCCTTGTAGAGGGCACAGCTGTAGCCAGCATTTCTCTTGTGTTCCGCTCAGTAGTTCTGTGGAGCTCACCTTTGTTAAGGCCCAGTTGTACAAATAGACACATCACCCTAAAGTATAAAAAGGCTCTTAAGGTTTTGTTTAAATATGTATTTATTTTTTGGTAGGAGGTGGGGCATTGTTTGTTTTTATTTGTAAATTTTATTTACCTTGCAGTGGTCTGCAAGGTCCTACTCAGTATTGGCCCGTTTCCTCCCTGGCCTCAGCTCTCACCCCTCGCCCCTCTCCTTACTGCATTCTGGTCACTCGAGCCCTCTGCACACACACGTGGTTTAGAGATTTGCAGGCACGGTTCTCTGTTTCCCCAGAGAGCTGCAAGGCTGACGCCAGGCCCCTGCCCATCTGTGCTCACGTGTTGCTTTCTGAGGAGAACCTGCCCTGGCTGTCCCTTTGGAAACTTCTCTGTCCCTCCGCTCACGGACACACTCCGCTCTCTTCAGCAGGCTTTCCCCACACACTTATTGTCTCGCGCGCTGTATACTTTACCTGCTTGCGGCGTCGGGTGCCTGCCTGACCCTGCTAGGATGTGTATTTCCCAAAGCTTTTCTTTCCTTTTTTTTTTTTCTGTTTTGTTCACTGATAGAGTCCCAAAGGCTTGCAACAGTTTTCATAGTAGGCATACAATAAATGTTTATTGACTTAAATGAATTATCCTTCATTTGCTTTCTTGTTTGATTTTCCTTGGATGTCTCAAAGCATATTGTCTCTGAATTTAAACCTGCAGTAGTTTATGTCATTGAAAATAGAACAGGGGGGAGACATGTAGAAAAAAGGAAAGAAAAAGAATAAGAGGTCAGATACAGTGGAGAGACAAAAACTAGGAATTATTATGCCAGACTTACACGCATACATTCAAATCACATTCGGATCTTGAGAGTCACTAAAGCAAGCCTGGTATCCTGGCCTTCTCTGAGGGATGAGTGGGATGCCTTCCCATCCTAGATTTTACTTCCAAGGCAAGCAAGCAAGGAGAATGGACGTCAGCCTGTTTGTGTTGGTGAGGAGATAAATGGTATCTTTTCAAGAGTATCGGTCCAGATGATTTCTGCCATCAGCCGGCTGCCGTTGAGGTGGGAAGCCTTGCTCAGATCTCACAGGGTGCTCTCTGGATCAGTTACTCCCCAACACTGAGCAGTCTTGTTGGATATCACGTGGGACTCCAGACCTCTAATGGTATTATGTAGTCTCAGGAGAGAGTTTTGCAGGGATAAACTGAATTTCATAGGGTGCTTCCAGGGTAGCAGACTTAATATTATTATTCTTTTCCCATTCAGATAATTCTATCCAGACTATGATCACTTTTGACCAAGGAGGAAGATGGAAGCATCTGAGGAAGCCTGAAAACAGTGAATGCGATGCTACAGCAAAAAACAAGAATGAGGTTTGTTTTCCCCCCGGTGTCCTGTGTGCTCGGAGCAAGGCAGCCGTTCTATTCTGCTCTGATGGGCGCCAGGCCTTTGAATAACGAAGTTTTGTACGTGATTAGGGTCCACAGCTACAAGCGGAAAGTTTAGAAATGAGAGTAATGAAAGGAACTTAGAAGGCAGGAAAAAGAACTGCAAAGAAAAGCCAAAAATACTGTGGATTATTTGTCTTTCAAAGAAAAACAAAAGTGAAGGCTAACGTTTTGTGTCTTACTAAACTGCTGAGTGCAGACAGAGTGGCAGGCAGGCCTGTGAGCATCCAGGAGTCAGCACGGCGGCTCTGAGACATAAGGAATCCCACACAAAGCCACAGGCCGGCCATTCATGAGCAGTGCAAAGCCGCGCTGGCCAGAAACGAGTGGAAGAGAACTCGGCCTTCTCTTCCGCTCTGCCTGGGCTCCACGTGGCCGGCGGGTGGGGACGGAGACGCAGCGCCATCGCAGCCGTGAAAGCCGGAGCTGGCCCCTCCAAGGAGAGGCTAAGAGGACATATACGAAGGCATTGCTCCTGGAGAGCCCAGAGTCCAGGAGTGATGAGTCTTGACAGGCAAGAAAAAAAGGAAAGAGAAACAAGCTTTGTGTCTGGCTCCTAGGGAATTCGAGAGGAGCTTGGGGAAACCCTGGGAGTTTTCTTCAAAAAGTGACCATGTCGGTGGTTCCCGAGGACTCCCCGGGACACCCGTGGCTGGTAGGCACTCTGCTGTTGCAGGCGGGGTTTTTGTTTTGTTTGAGAACCTCAGACATTGTGAGGTAGGGTACCTGTACCCCCCACCGCCAATGCTCTCTCTCCCTTCTCTGTACTCCTAAGTGATGTGAGCCTCTCTCCCCTCTCCTTTTTTCCCACCCCTCTGCCATGGCCTCGCCTTAAGCCTGGCGGGGGCAGCGGCCTCTGCACTGGCGTGGCCCCCCTCACACTCCTACGCCTCTCCCTCCTCAGGACGTGAATAAACGCTGTGCCTCTGACCTGGTGAATGAAGGTCCTCTCCTCCCTGGAAGGCTCTCTCCTGCCTTTTCATTGTCATTGTCCATCTTATTGCCGGTGTCTTCCTTATTGTAGCCCTCTGCTGCCGCCTGAGCGCCCCCCACACACCCCTACTGCTATGGCCTTGCCCACGAGACTCCTGTGGAAATTGTGGCTGATTTTCCACCACCGAGTCATTAGAATCAGTGGAAATCCTGACCATCCTCCTGCCTGCCTTGAGTTAGAATTAATCCTTCTGGGCGCCTGGGTGGCTCAGTCAGTTAGACGTCTGCCTTCGGCTCAGTTCATGATCCCAGGGTCCTGGGATCAAGTCCCATATCAGGCTCCTTGATGAGCGGGAAGCCTGCTTCTCCCTCTCCCCCTGCTCATGCTCTCTCTTGCTATGTCTCTCTGTCTCTCAAATAAGTGAATAAAATCTTTTTTAAAAAATAGAATTAGGGCCCCTGGGTGGCACAGTTGGTTGAGCGACTGCCTTTGGCTCAGGTCATGATCCCGGAGTCCCGGGATCGAGTCCCACATCGGGCTCCCAGCTCCATGGGGAGTCCGCTTCTCACTCTGACCTTCTCTCTCTCACTCTCTCTCTTTCCTAATAAATAAATAAATAAAATCTTTAAAAAAAATTTTTTTTTAAATAGAATTAATCCTTCCTCTTCATTTCACCAATAGTTTGCTTGAACCTCTTTTTTATTGCAGTAAAATATATGACATAACATGAACATTTTATCCAGTCTAGACCTCTTTTAAAGCATTAACTTTAATTTAGCTGTATAGCTCAGCTGATTTCTCAGAAATCTCTCTTTTTTCAAAAGATTTATTTGATTGTTTTAGAGAAAGAGTGGGTGCATATATGTGGAGGTAGGGGCAGAGAATCTGAGAGAATCTTCAAGCAGACTCGATGCTGAGCACAGAGCCTGGTCCACGGCTCCATCCCAGGATCCTGAGATCATGACCTGAGCTGAAACCAAGAGTCGGACGCTTAACCGACTGAGCCACCCCAGCGCCCCTCAGAAATCTCTCTTAAAGGCAGGACTGGGTCTTCTTTGAATCACCACCACATCTTGTACAGTACCTGAAATATTTCAGGCATTCATCAAGTGTATTTGTGTGGAATCTTGCTTTAAATATTGATTGGAAGCTTTAGTATAATGCAGGAATAAAATAAACTAAGACATTGCACATGAGAAAATAATTGCATAATTTGCTCCCAAATATACTAATGCATTTTGGGATCAAGAATATCCACTGGGACTATAACTCAACAATAACAACAACAACAAAACCAACCCAAATTAAAAATGGTTAAAGGACTTGAATAGACATTTCTTTAAAGAAAATATACAAATAGTCAAGAAGCACATGAAAAGATGCTTGACATCACTAATTATTAAGGAAATGCAAATCAAAGTCACAGGGAGATCACCTCACACACATTAGAATGGCTACTATCAAAAACAAAACAAAATAACATGTCGCTAAGGATGTGGAGAAATTAGAACTCTTTTTTTTAAAAAAAAGATTTTATTTATTCATTTGACAGAGAGAGAGCGAGAGATCACAAGTAGGCAGAGAGAGAGGGAGAAGCAGGCTCCCCGCTGAGCAGAGAGCCCGATGTGGGGCTCGATCCCAGGACCCTGAGATCATGACCTGAGCTGAAGGCAGAGGCTTTAACCCACTGAGCCACCCAGGCACCCCGAGAAATTAGAACTCTTGTGCACTGTTGGTGGATATGAAAAATAATGCAGTCGTTATGGAAAACAGTATGGTGGTTCCTCAAAAAATTAAATGTAGAACTACCGTATGATCCAGCAATCCTACTTCTGGATATATTTCCAAAAGAATTGAAAGCAGGGTCTCAAAGAGCTATTTGTATGCCCTTGTGCATAGCAACGTTACCCACAAGAGCCAAAAGGTGGAAGCAACCCGAGTGTCCATTGACAGATAAATGGATAAGCCAGATGTGATATATACATGTAATGGAATAATATTCTGCCTTAAAAAGGCAGGAAATTCTGACAACATGACAACATGAAATTGCTACAACATGGATGAATCCCAAGGACATAAGGCTAAGTGAAATAAGCCAGTCGTAAATAGACAAATATGGTTCCGCTTCTGTAAGGTATCTAGAATAGTCAAATTCATAGAACCAGAAAGTGGAATGGTGGTTCCCATTCTGGAAGGTTGGGAGATCTGTGAGGAGGGAGACTGGGAGTTATTGGTTAATGGGTGTCGAGTTTTAGTTCCGAAGGATGAAAAAGTTCTGGAGATGGATGGTGGCGGCGGCACAGCATTGTCAACGTATTTAACCCTGCTCAGCCGTACACTTAAACATGCGTGGCTAAGATGCTAAATTTGATGGTACGCGTATTTTACCACAGCTTTTTTTTTTTTAAGATTTATTTATTTATTTGACAGAGAGAGAGAGAGAGATCACAAGTAGGCAGAGAGGCAGGCAGAGAGAGAAGGGGAAGCAGGCTCCCCGCCGAGCAGAGAGTCCGATTCGGGGCTCGATCCCAGGACCCTGAGATGAAGGTAGAGGCTTTAACCCACTGAGCCACCCACGCACCCCTACGGCAACTTTTTCGAAGAATATCCCAACTCAGACTCACTGAAGTCTGAGTTTAGTTCAAAGCTTCCTTAGAAGGCTCTGTAAGATAAGTAAAAAATTACACCTTTGGTTTTAATCTAAGCTTTGGTTTCTTTTCACAGTGCAGCCTTCATATCCACGCTTCCTACAGCATCTCCCAGAAGCTAAACGTTCCAATGGCCCCACTCTCAGAGCCTAAGGCTGTCGGCATAGTCATTGCCCACGGTAAGCGGCCTGCGCCTCACCTCCCCGGGAGCCGTCGGTTGAGCACACGGGGACTCAGTGTGCTGAATCCTATAAGAAAACCACCAGACATGACTTTTACCATCCTTTGTAGAATTTCTTACATGATAATATTTTGGGGTTTCCCTGGAGAGAGAAACATGACTTCTCCATTTCCCAAATTTTGTGGTCCTCTTTTCTTTTTCTTTTTCTTTTTTTTAAAGATTTTATTTATTTTTTTGAGAGAGAGTGAGAGAGAGAGCATGAGAGGGGAGAAGGTCAGAAAGAGAAGCAGACTCCCCGTGGAGCCGGGAGCCCGATGCGGGACTCCACCCTGGGACTCCGGGATCATGACCTGAGCTGAAGGCAGTCACCCAACCAACCGAGCCACCCAGGAACCCCTTTTTTCTATTACAAGAGGCATGATGGGAAATAATCAGAGTAAATTCATTGAAAATTATTCTCTTGGCGGCATGCCCTCTCTGCTCCGTTGCTGATTTTTGCTGATAAGATGGCGCATTGTGTTGCAGGCAGTGTAGGGGATGCCATCTCAGTGATGGTCCCAGATGTGTACATCTCAGATGATGGGGGTTACTCCTGGACGAAGATGTTGGAAGGACCCCACTATTACACCATCCTGGATTCCGGAGGCATCATTGTGGCCATCGAGCACAGCAGCCGTCCTATCAATGTGATTAAGTATGCATGAGCTCCGCTCCCCCACACTATCTGGGTAGAGGGCGGCTGTGGGGTGCTTCTTAGTTGTGGGGCGGACTAGGGGGTGAGGGGCTGCTTACCGAACCTGATTCATACGTGTGCATTCTGCAGAACTGTGGGGATCGTTTTGAAGGGATTGCAGCCCACATTCAGTGGCTTTGCTCTTTCTTCTGACTTCCTCAAGCCAGCACTTTTCATCACTTTTTAAAAATACTCTTCTTTCTCTGCACAAGAATCTTATAGAAGCGTTTAAGCACTTTGGATGGAAGATGACTCCTCAAGTATAAATCATACAAAATAACTTCTGTTTATTTAAAAGCCTATTCTCTCCTGTGAAAGAAATTTTATAAAGGCATTTTCTTCTGTACTCTTTGAATGAATCCCTTTTACACCGTGTTAACTGTCGGCAGTAAAAATCAGTCAGTAAGCCATCACCTAAATATGAGGGCTTTCTCTGGTTTGGGGTCAAACAGCTAGAGTGGTTTCCTGATACTCTCGAACAGGTTGATCCTCTGTCACAGTTGTTCTCTGACTATGGTTCCAGGTTCTCCACAGATGAAGGTCAGTGCTGGCAAACCTACATGTTCACCAGGGAGCCCATCTACTTTACCGGCCTGGCTTCAGAACCTGGAGCTCGGTCCATGAATATCAGCATTTGGGGTTTCACAGAATCTTTCCTGACTCGCCAGTGGGTCTCCTACACCATTGATTTTAAAGATGTCCTTGAAAGGAACTGTGAGTACCTTCTTTGACATTTTCTACCAGAAACTTATAAGCCCATTTTCCTAAATAACCAATTCAGTTTCGTTTCTTTTAGCTGGAATAAGAAAATGCATAGGTAAGAGGGTTGAAGAATGTTCTGTGTAGGTAATCAGGCAATGGAGTGATATCAGAAATGCAGTTTCCCTCTTTGGACTAGCACTATCCAAGAGAAATAAAATGAAGTCCACATGTGTGATTTAAATTATTCTGTCAGTTGCATTATAGGAGTAAAAGAGGTGAAATCCACTTTAATAATAATATAATCATCTTAACGTATCCAAAATATTATCATTTCAACGTGTAAGCAATATTAAGAGTTATCAGTGAAATGTTTTATATTTTATATTTCTCTTCTAAGGCTTCAAAATCCAGTGTATTTGTGACACTTACCCTTATAGTAGATCTCAATTCAGACCAGCAATAAGTGGGTAAGGCTCTCATATAGGAGAGGGTAGCTTCACACTATTGGAGCTCTGTAACATTTTATGGGACTTCTTTCTGCTTGTAAGGATAATGCACGCTTGCATTTATCTAAAATTATTTCATGACATTTCAGAGGCTTTCACCCTTGATTGCAGCAGACCTCTAAAGAGAAAGCTTTAGAGGAAAGTGTGTTTTAAAGAGCATCTGACTGATTGTGTCCCTTATCAAAATATTGAAGTGAAAACAACAACAGAAAATGTTGATGTGAGAAAGTTTTCATGCAAAGAGTTTTGGCTTGAATGTCAGTTACAGGTGAGGCTCTAGAATGGTGACCCGGCTAGCATAGAGCCCACACTGACCATTTCAGAGGTCTGTGACTTGAGACTGGAAGGCATGTTAAAAAGGCACAGAAAATGGCTTCAGAAAAGGAGGTAAAAAGAATCCCAAGCAAATCCAGGCCCCAGTACCAAAGATACTGACATTGTACTGAAAAATATGGAGGATAAAAGAGAAAACCGGAGAAAAGTCCCCCACCCTGCGAGCTGCAGTTTCTTGTTGGTGTGTTATGATAACAGACTTCAGGTTTCCTGGGGCGCCTGGGTGGCTCAGTCTGTCAAGCATCTGCCTTGGGCTCAGGTCATGATCCCGGGGTCCTGGGATCAAGCCCTCTGTCAGGCTCCCTGCTCAGTGGGGAGCCTGCTTCTCCCTTTCTCCCCCCCGCCCCCCACCGCTTGTGCTCTCTCTCTGCGCTCTCTCTGAATTAGATCAAGTCACTGTGGTTGAAATTTGGTGCTGTTATTCGATGGTAGGATGGGTCCATTTCCTCCGAATGTTAGTTCCGTGACTCCTGGAGGAAGCAGAGCACTCTGTTTGGACCTTACTTTTCTACAAGGTGTTTAAATATTCTGAATGCCCGAGAGTCGTTATTATCCAGATTCATTAAGTAGGCTGTAGCGGAGCTGGCTTCGGAGTTTTCCCCTCGTAAGGCAGCTCTACAGTTATCCCTAAAGTTTTGCACCAGTAAAAGATTTGGTAAGTACCTGCTTCCTGACAGGCTCTGTGCTGGTCTTCAGATCCCAAAGGATAAAAACCTAATCCACAGTCTTTAGGCCATAGGCTTTGAGTCATTTTTCCAGGAGTGGATGATAGGACTTATAAAGCCAGATTGACGATCATCAACGGTCTACTTGAAAACCAGTCGTCTAGAGTAAAAAGTCTAGAAAGAGATGGTCTTCCCTTCTGCTTGAGGCAGACTAAGCCATGGTGACATTGAACCCATGCTTTTGGCTGACTGGTGTCTTGTCCTAAAAGGAAACCCCTGGCTGCTTACCTGCGGCAGCGCCCGCTGACCAGGAGCACAGATGCACGAGGCAGGGAGAGCGCAGCCTCTCCGCCTGGAGGGAAGCTCAAAGGGGCCCCCTCCAGCCGCCCACTGTGAAACAGATGCGCTTTCTGCTAATGCTCCGCGCAGAACGCTCCTCTGGCGCGAGGGGATGCCAACCGCTAGTAGGCCCCAGGTCCCGCAACTTTCGTCTGCGGCTCCAAAATGAGGCAGGAGCATGAGTCAGACCTCCCGTTTCCCTTCCTTGTTCTGCGCTGCGCCTGGCAGCCGCCCGCGTGCGTGGGTGTGGGGCCGGGCGGGGACCCGACCAGCCCGTGTTCTCTGCAGGCGAGGAGAAGGACTACACCATATGGCTGGCGCATTCCGCAGACCCCGGCGATTACGCGGACGGCTGCATCTTGGGCTACAAGGAACAGTACCTGCGGCTTCGCAAGTCGTCCGTCTGCCAGAACGGTCGGGACTACGTTGTGACCAAGCAGCCGTCTGTCTGTCCCTGCTCCCTGGAGGACTTCCTCTGGTACCCGCTTCCCTCAGATCCCTGTTGGCCCCTTTGCTGTGTGGGAGGAGGTGAAAGGCAGTTGTCCTACAGTGCTGGGAGGGATGTAAGTCCTTTCTTCCCTGAGGGCGGAGAGCGGCTGCTGCTCCCTGAGGAGACGGAAGCACAGAGAAGGGATCCAAGGTTGTTAGTAACGGGACAGGTAAGCTGTCACGCGACAGTTGTTGGCAGGGCCAGCAACAGCCCCCAGGAATCCTGGCCCGACAGCAAGGGAGAGAGGTGTGTAAGGAGGAAGAGAACTCAGAAACCCAGCGAGGGGACAATAGGGCAGCGACCACCGGGAAGGGCAGCGCAGGAGCTGGGAGGGGGTTGGACTTCCGTGGGCTCACTGAACACCGGCCGCCGGAGCTCAGCAGGTGGGCCACTAGGTTTTGGACTGTCTGCAAGACAGGAGGGACGTCAGGGTACTGATGCTCAGGTGTCCCGTCAAGGTCTAGAGGCCGTCGAGGTGGACTCCTGCGAGCCAGGACCATCTGGACTGAAGGGTCAGTGGCACAGGCAGCATGGAGTTGGTGGATTGTCTCAGGACAAGGCAGTCCCCAGGTCACCAAGCAGGGTACTGCTTCCTGAACTTGTTTTCTACAAATCATACTGGCAGGAAATAAAGGTGAATCCTAGAAGATCTGGAAAAAGTGCAGACACAGTGATTGTGTCCCTCCCACATCACATTCTCTAGAACTGCAGGTGACAGAGAATACGGGACTGAGCGAACCCCCAGTGTGACCGGTGTGGACCCCCCTTCCCGGTGTGGCTCCCATCTGCACGTGGAATGGGCCAGGGGTGCCCCCTCTGTGTTTCCACAGGGAACAGGATCCCTCCAATGGCTGTGGTGCCCATCTAGGGCTAGAGCATGTTGACGCTGTGACACTCTCGCAGGCTGCCTTCATCCTACACGGCACGCAGACTGGGCTCTTAACTCCCTGGCCTTCTCCTGGTTTCCAGACCTGTGGTGCCTCATCAGAGCCGCATGCTGTTGTACATGGGGCTTCCTCCGCCCAGGGAAATCTCCCCACATTGCCTGCTTGACCCACAGGCTTAGGGGATGCCTACTTGGCTTTTAGGACTTAGCTCACTTCTCCCCTCCACAAAGCCTTCCCCGGCTTGCCCTCACCTGTGCTGCTGCAGGCCGCCCGCTGCTGTGTTTTGGTTTGGGGCTGCCATTAAACGCTCGACTCCTTGAGGGCAAATCATGTTTGATAATCGTGGAGTAGTCATCACAGCTCCTGACATTTACCGAGCGCTGACTCTGTACCAGGCACTGTCCCGAGCCACTTACATTTACCCCCAGCAGCCCTCTGAGATGCGGACCATGGCCATTTCCGTCTCACCAAGAGAGAACGAAGGTTCAGAGAGGGCGTCACTACCTTGCCCGCAGCGGCTCAGCCGGAAGCAGTAGAGCTGGGACGCCCGCCCGGCGGCTAGGCCTGGAGCCTGCCCACTGGGCCGCCCGTCCTTGAGAAATGTGTAACTGTGAGGAGGAAGGGCGCTATCCCTGACGAGTGGGACTGCATACCTACAGTTCTCACCAGAACTTTCCCCGTCACAGGGGTGGTGTCTTCAGCTTCTTTTGTTCTTCTCATCCTGCTCCCTAAATATTTGTCAGAAGAACCTTGAAGTCCAAGCAGCATGCGTGGGCCCCCCCAAGCATCTGTCGCATCGTTGCTGCGTGCAGGGCTGTGCAAAGTGACAATGGAGAGCTTGTTGACGCGCCTGGTCGGATGCACAGAATTATGCTGAGACAGTGCCTAGGGATGGGGAGAAGGGAAAGGCTATTCCATCTAGAGCTGAAGGGAGGTGGCTCTGAGAAGGCTTTGTTGAGGGAGCATTTGAGCTGAGCCCTGACAAGCACTAGGACTTGACTTTGCACATCTGGGAAGAACCAGGCCATTAAAGTCAGCGAGCGGTGCGAGCACAGATACCCGCCAGCATGCTCAGGAAGGGTGTGCTGGGAGATAGGCCGTGACGGGAGGTCGCAGCGGCCCCGATAAAGAAGCGCATAGGGCACAGACGGGGCAGGCCTGGGCTGAATTTGCAGCTTAGATAATGGAAGGAAGGTAGTGCCATGGACAAGCACAGGGAAATGGTGAAAGAGGCTGGCTCGAAAGAGAAGACATGATGTGTATTGAATGCTTTGTTTATTTGAGGTTCTGTCAGCAGATTTAGGTGGTGACGTCCAGTAGGTACTTGGAAATGTAGGATCGCATCTCAAGAGAGGTAAAACCTGGAAGTTCTAGCTGTAACAAATAGTGAAGCTCAAGAAGGGAGTGCAGATACAGGGTAAGAGAATGACTTGCAGACCGCGAGCGAGGGTCTGGGTTTCGGGGTTAGGAGGGCGGAGGCACAAACTCTGCGGAGAGAAGCAGGCGAGCCTGGCTTTGCGGGGGCGGGGGCAGGCGCGGGCGGTGTCTGGGGTGCCGCGGCACAGGCCAGACCGGAGAGGGCCCCCGAGCTTGCCGGACTCGTGCGCCCCAAGGGCCTCAGACATTCGTCTCCAAGGTGGTAAGGGGGACTGAAGCCAAAATGCACAGAATAGAAAGTAAACAAGTACAACAGAACAAGTACAAAATATTCATTTAAGAGGTTTGGCCAGTAAAGAAGAAGAGAGAGAAGGGAGAGGACACGCATAGGCTAAAGAGAAGCCCCCAGGTGAGTGGACCTGAAGGTCCCTCCACACGGTCTGCCAAGCAAGGTCTGTCGGAGGGATGGGCCAAGGACGCTTATGTGGGGGGTCAGCCCTGGAGAGGAGGCAGTGTGTTACTTCTTGGGGGAAACAGAGGAGAGCGGATGGGAAACACTGTGGAGAGATGGGATAGGATGGAGGGCAGACAGGCATCCATGTTGGAGACGAGGATCCTAAGAAACTCCGAGGGACAGAAATGGGGCAGGCGGGAAGGATTTGACACATACCCTGAGGTACACAGCCAGAGAACATAATAACGAGTGATTTGGAGGTAAATAAAAAGATGCTTAGTCATCTTTTTATTTAAGACTAAGATCTGTCGCCGGTGCCACTATTTCTCAGTGTCTTAGTTCTCAAGTGAGTCCCCACCCTGCTGCAGTCGGTCCCTTCCTGGAGCCACTGCTGTCTGGGCTGGACTTGTAGCCTCCGAGTCCCCCAGGCCTGCTCCGGGCGCCGCTGGTCCCCCAGCTGAGCCTTCTCCATGTCTGTCCTCCTCGGTGGGCCTTCTTTACAGGTGACAGGGCTGCTTCCGTGCAGCTGCAGACTGGCCATTCATCCGGCCCCGCTCCACATAAACCTTCATCACTGGTCCCTTCACTGCCTTCCCGCGGCTCTGAAAGTACTGTATTTGTGGACTCTTACAGTGATTTTGGCTACTTCCGTCCAGAAAATGACTCCAAATGTGTGGAACAGCCAGAACTAAAGGGGCACGATCTGGAATTTTGTCTGTACGGCAGAGAGGAGCACCTGACAACAAACGGGTGAGGCGGCTCCCCTCCTGAGTCGTGACAGGCGTGTCCTCGCTGTGCAGAGTGAGCCCCCACTCACCGCGCCCCGCGTCTCCGTGCAGGCAGTATTCTAGAGCATGCTAGGAAAATACTGTTGAGCAGAACTTTCTGTGGCGCTGGAAATGCCCTCTTGTCTGCTGTGTCCCGTATGGCAGCCACTAACCCTGTGTAGCAACTGAGGCACTGAACTCATTTTACTTAGTTTAGGGGTAAGTAGCCACTGTCTTGGGCACTGCTGCTCTGGACGGGGCACAGTACCGCCCCCCATACAGACCCCCCCTCCTGTTTTTGTACAGCGTGTTCCTGTGCTTTCCTTGGGTCGCAGTTCTTTGGCCCCGTCTCATAAGGCAGAGAGGCGGGCGTGCCTCTGCAGCAAGGTCAGGGATGCTTGGGCTGTTCGGGGCCTGAAAATATACAAAACATCCCCAAAACGTTCCTGAGGCTCTCCCCTCGGGCCTGAGAGGGGGTGGAAGTTTGAGAAGCTTTTCTGCAGCTTTTCGAATCTTGTTTTCAGGAACGAGGCAAGAATCCAAGAATACATCCTAATGGTCTGACAGCAAATCGTCTCTGCCTTTTCAGGTACCGAAAAATTCCAGGAGACAGATGCCAAGGTGGCGTGAATCCAGTCCGAGAAGTAAAAGACTTGAAAAAGAAATGCACAAGCAACTTTCTGAGTCCTGAAAAGCAGGTACAATAAAGTAGATCTGGTTTAGGGACCAGCGGGGTTTCGTGTTCTGCCAGGAATAAAGTGACAGCATTAAAAATGTTTGAGTACAGAGAGGCCAGACTACTTGGGGCAGGCTTCGCTGTGCACAGGAAACCAGTAGGGTAGAGGATGGGTCACAGACGATGATAAACTCCCTGCTGAACACTTTTTCGTTGGAGAAACAAAGTAAAATTCCATACAGTTGTTCCGAGTCTTGGAAGCATCAAGTTGAGGACATTTCTGGGGCTGAGAGTCATTTAGGGAAAAGACTTGAAGTTGGGCTGTAAAGGGCGGGAAGGGAGGAGCCCTGGGCCATCGTTTAGGTGGGCTCTGTGCCGAGTCCTGCCCAGTGCGTTCAGACTGGACAGCTGAACTACAGTAGTAATGGCTTTGTGATGTAGGAGCGAGTTGCGGGGCTGACTATGGCCCCGTGGTACTGGACCCTCTGGCTGGGATGTGGGAAGTGGTACCGACGAAACCTCTGGACCAGCAGCGTGACTGGGGCTGTCAGCTGTGGGCCCCCGTTCCCTAATCCATAAAATGGGAGGTAGACAGTCCACAGTCCTCTCCTCTCCGGCCTGCTGGGGGATGAGGGCCTAACGGGCGGGATTAGGAAGGTCGCGGGAGCAGAATGTGTGGGTGTGTGTCCTTGTCAGGGGACGAGTTCCCTCTTCTCCGCTCCCCGACCCTGCATTCCTGGTGGCTGTCCTCAGAGTGTGTGTGTGTGATTGCTGAGGACTCCCGCCCCCAGGGACACAGTATGTCCCAGGATCCAGTTCCGCCACCTCTTGGATTCATTGAAAACACACACTCCCTATCTCCCACCCTGAAGCAGGTGGGGTCCACTCAGCAATGAAATGAAAAGGCTTATTTGCAAAAATGTACAAAAAATGAAGGAAAAAAGGAGTCTTTGTGTTACACGATGTCCTGCCTGATGCGGCATTGGCACAGCTTTTTCCAAGGGACTGGCCATGTTCCAGATTCGTCTAGCCCACTGTGGTCATGCTCCCCCTTTCCTGCTGTACCCCTAAGCGCTCACGACCCCGCACGGCTAGTGGGGAACAGCCTCGGTTGCTATTTGACCTAGGTCGCTGCCATGGCTCCCAGGCTAACTCGGACATTAGAGCCTGAGTTTGGACCATTCTGGCAGCTTCCGAGCAGCCAAAGTTCTGTTTCCCCTCTGCCATCAGTGATGCGCTCCTGGTGGCATTGAGATGGCCCACTGGGGGGCAGAGGTGGGGGCGGGGAAGGCACGGAGGGCCTGGACACTGCAGGCCATTCACAGAGAAACCAGGGGAGGGAGCAGCCTCGTTGAGTTCAGGCCTGGCATGCGCACACCTGAAGTTGTCTGTGTTTTAATTTGTCGAGAACTCCAAGTCAAATTCTGTTCCAATCATCCTGGCCACCGTGGGATTGATGCTGGTCACGGTCGTAGCGGGGGTGCTCATTGTGAAGAAGTACGTCTGTGGGGGCAGGTAAGGAGCACGGCAGGCAGTCAGAGGTACGGAGCAGCCCGGGCGTGTGGTTGAGCCGGCCCCCCGAGAACACTGGCGAGTGGAAGCGGTGTTCCCGAAGCTTCGGGCCAGAGCTTCTCTCTGCCACCTGCCGACTGTGGGCTGTGCCTCCCGCGTGTGTGAGTCGCGCGGGGAGGGCCTGGGGGCGGCGCGTCCCCGCTCCCCCGCCGGCTCACGGAGCTCTCCGCCCCCAGGTTCCTGGTGCACCGCTACTCGGTGCTGCAGCAGCACGCTGAGGCCAACGGCGTGGATGGCGTGGACACCCTGGACACGGCCTCCCACACTCACAAGGGTGGTTATCACGACGACTCAGATGAGGTGAGACTTCTTGATGGGCGGCCCTGCAGCACAAGAAAGGGGTGTTCCTGTTCCTGTTCATAGTCAAGATCCGATTGAGGCAGAGCAGGGCATAAGCCGGCAGCAGCCGCTTAATGCCTGTAAGACTCGGCCAGCCCGGAAACTGGGTCAGAACTTCCAAAATAGGAATTTTTTAGTGTGCAAATAATGTGGTCTCTGTTTCTCTTCTCAGGACCTCCTGGAATAGCTCCTCAAAGCGGCGGGGGCCGAGCACAGAGGATGGAACCGCAGTACCTCTCACACGCCCTGTGGCTCCGACTTGGGGGAATAAATTTCCCATTGCGAGGGACCCAGCTCTGTTTCTGCTGCTTCCACCAAAGTCAAAAGGACCTGCGCTAAAGAAATGCAGGGGGGTGGGGACCCCGAACACTCTCATGATTGGCTCTGAGAAGGGGGGGAAACTAAATTCTTTAACTTTTTATTTCAAGTTCTGTCTTTTTGCGAAGTATGGGTTCTTTTGGTTTTGTTTCTGTTTGGGAAGGGAAATGGGATCGGAAGGGAACGTTTCACTAACCCCCTCTTGCATGTTTTGCATGGCGCCTGCCCTCGGGCACCTGCCAACCCCAGCATCAAACCTCACCAGGTACTCGGTGGTGTCCCCGGGCTCTGCTGGGCACACGGAGCAGCTGTCGAGAGGGACTCGGGGGCCACAATGACTGGCGCGGCCTGGCGGCCTTTCCCCGGCCAGGGACAGCCCCGTCCCAAGAGCACTGCACGCCAGTTCCTCACACGCACCCCACCTTTGCTTGCTTGCTCTTTTGGGGACCATAGACCACAGTGGTGTCTCTTCCCCCCACCCCCATTTAATTAGGCAATACACTCATTAATTGCCCTTTGGCAACTGACTTAACCTTGTGCTTCCAAGACACTAAATCAGGAAAACTTAAAGGGCAATATTTTTAACTTGGGGCAGGAAGAAGGGAGCAGCAGGAAATTGACTAGGTTTAGCACCTATTAAAGGACAAATTCTTACTTCTTCCAAGATCTTTCCAGCCATGCTTCGTGTCTGTGCCCATGGACTTGCTCAAGGACAGCGTGAGGGCTTGCCCTGGGTGTCTGCCCAGGCTGCGGGGTCTCTCTGCTGGAGCCAGGGGAGGGTGCCCAGGGTGGCCCCTGAGGACTGACCGTCACAGTCTTCCGTGTCCTCTGCCACCTGTGGGCACGGTAGTGAACCCTTAGAATGGCCGCTTACTTGCTTGCTTCCTCTTGGACTGCTGTTGTACATGGAGCCAGGATGGGACATGTTTTCAGATTTATAAACTATTTTTTAAAAATCAAGATTTTATTACCAGGGTCTCCTCCTCACCCAGTTTCCCCAGCTTTGCCAACTAGTTTGTTGGCATAAAACTTCTGGCCGAACCAACTGAAAACACACGTCCAGTGTAGGTGATGTTTTACTTGATGCATTAAGTTCATATTTTAAATTGAAGGAAGTTTTTCATTGGACATTTTTTCAAATCAAGTTAACAGTAGAATGTGGTGAGGTGGATTTTTGGGTGGCCACGTAGTAATGGAAACCTGCAATAATTCGTTTTAATAGAGCTTGAATATTTGCTCTCCCAGAATATAGTACAGTACATTTTTGGTCTTAGCGTCCCTACTGTGCTGGCCACAGTTCCTCCCGGTAATTGTGATTGGGATATTCTTTGGTAACTGCCATTTTGCTGCTAGTTCATTTTACGGCGATAAAGTCATGAAAAAGTAAACGTGCCAAATCAACTTTTGTCAGAATGTGTGAGCAGACGGCCGTGTTCCCTCCTCCCCAGAATGTATTAACAGCAGCAGGGAGAGTGGGAGAGGGGGTGGATGGAGAAGGCTAGAGACTTTGAAGCTGCAGCAGAACTAAATGAGTCAGGGAGCTTCAGTTGGGAAATAGAGCTAGGGCAGTTTTTGTGAAGAGAATTCATATTTGTTCGAGCCTGAGAGCACTGGTCTTTTAGGAAGAGCTCATTCATTTTGTGTAGTTTTTAAATTAAAAAAATTCCAAAGATAGACCAGCTCACAAATGGTTAACGCGTCAGTCTTTCTCCCGGACACCCTCACCCCAGCCCAGAGTGAGTCTCATGCCCGGAAAAGACCCACTCCTGCTGCACACCTTCGCCCCAAAGCTTGTACCCAGCTGGGTAGATGTGCCTGTATGTGGTAGTTCTCTGATTTGTGTTAGGTTGTAGGAAAGTTAATCTTTCTCCCTAACCAAACGAGGTTAGAGCTCTGGGCTTCTAAGGGTGTGTGGGATTTCTGTAGAACGTGGCGGTTTTCAGAGCACTTTAACTTGGCATTGTGTCATTGGAAACTTAAAACATTCTCGTGAGACGTTCTCTTTGAAGGCGGGGGTTTGTCATCCCCATTTTTCGGGAGACGGAGCTGAGGTAAAAGTGAATAAATTGTCCAGGGTCCCCATGTGCGCGGCGAGCAGTGCTGGTCGGTTGTCTTCAGAGCTTTTGAACGTTTTCACGCGCGCAGGGGCAGCGTGCCCGGGGCGGGCAGGGCTCCTGCATACGGACCCCTCGCCGTCCTTCAGGGGAGGATCGGCGGCAGCTCTGTGGGCGCAGTGTGTCGCGCCTCTATGCCACCATGCTAAACAGAAGATTTTATTCTTCTCTTTTACACGCCTGAAAAACAAAAATTAACCATAATTTTGAATATGTGTTTAGAAACTGCCCCTCACCTAGTTGCGGGCCTGGGCTCTCCCTTGACGAGCCACCCTTCTCCCTTCTGGTTTTCCCGCCCTCGTCGGGCTGGCGGGCTCGGTGGTTTGGAGGACGGCTAACAGGCCTGGCTCACCCCCTTCGTCGACTGGTTAGCTACCCCTCTCAGCTCACTCACCAAGGCGTGCCCTCCGCCAGCAGGTAGAACCACCTAAATCCATAATAGCTTCAAAGAGAAAACGATTTCTAATTTCTTCTACTGATGTTAGATTAGGGGCATTATTTTTGAAAGTAAAGTGTAGCTTATCGTTGTATAAAATCCCAGGCTGGATGATAGCAGAGAGATGATTTCTGGAGGTTTCAGCGATAGGATTGAACATCGTAAGATAGGTTGGTCACATCAGACTGTCCATAGTGGTCTGAGCTTTTAAATCCGGGTGGAGAACTCACCATCTCTCACCTGTGACAGGCGTCTTGGCCCCCGGGGGGGTTGGGTTTCTAGTGACCCTAGAGGCCAGGGGTGCATGCCCCTGGGCTGGTATTTGAATGGGGACACCACTTAGGAGAAGAAAAATGTCCGGAGGGTTCTGGCAGTTCCAAGCTGGGCTCAGAAGATTCACTAGGTGAGCTGTAACTGAAATTTAGAATTTGCCATCAGCCTCTGAGTAGGCTTTCTGGTGTGTACCTCTCTAATTCCTAGGTTTGCCCCTGGGCCTCTCCGTGTCCGAGCTGGCCTTTCTTCTGTGACACATTAGTAGTGGGCCGGCTGCCTCCAGCCCCCGCACTGGCTCTCTGCACCGCAGCTGCTTTTCCCATGGCCTGGGTCACAGGACCAGGATACAGAGAGGAGTGCGGGGCTGCCCAAACCCACCCCAGGTGCCGGGGATGGCCGGAGTTTCAGTCAGTTCTCTATGTCCTAGGCCAGTCTTCCAAGTAGAGAGGTCCTCTTTCCCTTCAGGAGAGCTCTAAAGAACCCTGGCTCCCACGCAGGGGTCTGGAGCTCTCTCTGCTCGTTGTTGGCACTTCCTCCTCGCCCCGTCTGAAGCCCGGAAACTTGGAACTGCTAAAGTCAGAGCTTGAGCTTTCAGCTTTGCTACTATCTGGCCTCAAGCAGGGAGGTGGACGGGGACTTCAACGTCCTTGGAACAAAACCAAAGTGTAAGACATGCCGCATGACAGAGTGCTAGGGAGGGCCAGACCTTCAATGCTGGCCTTCGGCAGGGGCCAGATGTCCGGTTTCATCGGCCGCCCGTGTGCCCCGCGGCTCTGGGAGCACTGCCCTGCCTGAGCCGGGCCGGGCCTTGCCCTCGTGGAGGCCGACGGACATGGCAGGAGCATGTCGATTCCTCGGTTATGTTGCATTATAACAGTAAGAGTCACAACATTAATTTGAAACCGTCTCCAACAACTTGCTGTATGCATTTTTTCACACCAGTACATTCTTAAGCATCCTTGTTTATGTAGAATAGCATAAACTAATCTGTACCTTTATATATATATATATGTACATATATACATGTATAAACTGTATAGTGTACATGTTAATGATTTATTGATATGTCCCCAATCTTTCATGCAGTTCTCATCCTCTGCATGCCCTCAGTTTGTGGTCGGGTGACTCGAATGTTCCCCGATGATCCTGTCCACCTCCCGTGTTTGGACATCTAGGGAAGGAGGGTTTTGGTCGTACCCTTCTTGTCCTCATGCACAGAAATGCTCAGGGTCCCCATGTGCCTGTTGTTCAACCCTCTCTCGTCTCTTGTTCCCTTTCTGAGCATGTGGTCCCTCCCTGTCCTGTAACTTCTCTGCCCCCTCCCCCAGCTGTGGGACAGCTGCCTTCCTACTAAAGTGTAAAGCAGTATTAACATCATTACTGCATGTGCGCTAAAAACCCAAGTCTTCTGTTCCCTTGGGACAGAAAATTGCATGTGGGGTGGGATAATCAAGTTTCAGTGACCCATGTCAGTTACACAAAGCCAGACTCCATAGCAAAATTCCACAAAATGGAAATCGAACTTAAATTTCTTTATTAGCATTGTGTAAATAAATCTGGATGTGTTTAACTTTGTACTGGTAATTTTCTGTATATTTGCAATATTTGAGTTAGAAATAAAACAGACTGGACTTTGTTACCTGACCTATGGAAATGACTAAGCTACAGTTTATTACCGTGATTTCCCAGTTTTCTAGCTTCAGAAATCCAACTCTAGCAACCAGAGAATAAGCCAGGTAAAGAGCCAGGACTGCGTTGGTAGCGTGAGAGGTACTAGGTGAGTGGGGGGGAGGGGAGGACCTTAGCTTTTCTTGTCCTTTATGCCCTGAAACTACCTTCCATGGGTATTTGTAGGACCAGCTTTCCCATTCTTCCCCCGCGGGCCCTCTCAGGGCGCGGCTGCCGCCCACTTCCTTCTGGACACAACGGCAGACAATGACTGTCCCGAGTCAGCTGCTCCTTCAGGCAGGTTTGACAAAGGACAGCACTGAAGCTTAAGTTCACGACCTTCCCAGTTGCCTCGCTCCGATCTCTCTCTTGCTGCTCTTGCTCATAGTCAGGCCTAATTCATTTCATTTAGGGACCTTTCAAAGAGTTGCAGCTTTCCTTGTTTCCCAAATATTTCTTTCAGGAGAGGTTCCCGTCCACCTCCCCTGAGACTTTAGCAGAGCCTTGAAGACTGCTCCTCAGGCTGCCATCCTGGGTGGCATTTCCAGTGAACACTTACTCAGACATCATGACCTGAAGACGACGAGGCAGAAGACCTTGCTCTGAAGGAGCCAGCTCTCTGGCAGATATCTCCTCCCCCGGGAGATCGTGTACGGTAGTTTTATTTTTAGGAAGTCTAGCTAACCTAGTGTCCAAAGTCTTACAGCACCAGAATCACTAGGTTGCTTTTTCAAATGCAGATTCCTGGACCCCACCCAGCCCCATTAAGTTAAACTTTGTAATAGACCCTAGGAGTCTACATTTTTTTTTCTTTTTTATATATTTATTTATTTGACAGAGAAGAGAGATATCACAAGTAGGCAGAGAGGCAGGCAGAGAGGGGGGGGGAAGCAGGCTCCCTGCTGAGCAGAGAGCCCAATGCGATGCGGGGGCTCGATCCCAGGACCCTGAGATCATGACCTGAGCTGAAGGCAGAGGCTTTAACCCGCTGAGCCACCCAGGCGCCCCAGGAGTCTACATTTTTAACTTGATTCTTTTACACCTTTATTGCAACAAAGGGCTCAGACTGAAAGTCTAGGCCAATTTCATACTACCTGGTGTGGGGACTCTGTACTTACAAGGGCTTTGGCGGTGTCGGGCGAGAGAAATCGGGCAGAGGCCTCCACGCTAGGACCGAAGTGGCACGAGCACAGCCTCAGAGGTCAAGCTCAGTAGCCTCCGCTCCCCCGTCCCAGCTCCTGATAGATAGGTTCCTGGGTGGGAAGCACGTCTGCAGGCTGTCCCGGCCCTCAGCCCCGATACAAGCTGCAGAGAGTAGCACAGGCTCCTGGGAAACTACTGACTCTGCCTCCAAACTGAGGGCTAAAGGGGAAAAATGAGTGTAAAGAGCCCATTCATTCAACCACACTCATTTTTTTTCCACGAAAGAAAAGGCTGGCGGGAAGGAGGAGGGGGTATGTGGGAACTCTGGACTTTCCATTCAACTTTACCGGGAACCTAAAGCTGCTCTAAAAAGTAACGTCTTCACACACACACACACACACACACACACACACACACGCACACGGGAGGGGATGCTGGTTTCTAGAGCTAGTAAAGCGGGGGTGTGATAGGAAACCGTTTGGATGCGGTGGACAGAACGTGAGGAATGGGGACTTGGTAAGCCTAGACATCATGCAGGACCTTCGGTGTGTCACTAACACGGTGGTCTGGCCACGTCCTTCCACTTTTACTGTTTTCTCCTCAACACAGTCATGGCGCCGTCCTCCCTGGTCTCAGAGCCCAGGGCCCTGCGGTTCAGAGTTAGTGATCTGCCCAGGGTCACCTAGCTCATGAGCGAGTAGCACAGCCAGAAGTGTCACCCACGGCCTCCGGCCTCTCGGCCCTGGCTCCCCTCCACCGCGGCCGCCTCTCACTTCACTGGTGCTTTATCTCTGAGGCAAGGGAGCTCTCAGAGGGCCACATGCCGGCCTGACCTAAAAATAGCTCACATTTATGGAGCACTTAGTCAGCTACATTCTGCTAAGCACTTTACACAGATTACCTCTTGTAATCCTCACGACGACCCTATGGTCCTTATCCTCTCCCTTTTACAGGTGAGGAAGCAGACCCGAGAGACACAGTGACGTGTGGCATGTCACACAAGCTAGCTGGTGATGGAGCCAAAGGTGAGGCCAGGTGGTCTGGCTGGGGAGCGCGGACTCCGCCTCCCACGGCCACTAGGCGGTCAGGCAGAGGGGATGGGGACAGACCCCGTAAGGGGCCAGTTAACAAGACCTTACAGCTCGCCGACTGGAGCAGAGTGTGCTTTAAGCAGCACACACTTAAAGGTGTGCCTGGGAACCCCTCTATGCTTGCTAAGCCAGGGCCCCATTGTGTGATCTGTGCAGTGAGGGGAGCTCTTTGAAGCTCAAGCCCTCGCCGCCCCCCCAGTGCTGTGCGAGGCCTGTCACCTCACTCCTCCTGCGGCTATTCTGGGCTGCCGTCTGATCTCCCTCTTTTCCCCAGCGCCTGCTTCAGCCCTTCTGCAGAGAGTAGCTGGGTGGGAGAAGGCCAGGCCAGTTACATAAGCCTGTGGCTGGGACCCCGGGAGGCCAGGCTGGAGAGCAGGTGCTTAGCCCCTCCCTCACCACCAACAGTGAAAATCTCCCGCTGGAGCCCAGCCTTGGGGTGGCCCAGCATGGAGGCAGTCACAGCTCTGGAGGTGGCCTCAGGATCCACACTGAAGGTGAAAGAAACGAGCCCCACCGATGCTGAAGGACCCCCCGCTTCATCTCGACCAGAGTCCGGCAGCCCCATTCCCCAGCTCCTGCCCCCTATAGAAGGTGACCGGTGGGGTTGGGAAGGGTGGGGCGGCTGGGTCTGTAGGAGTTGGGGAGGTCTCCCTAACAGCCGGCCGCACCTCCTTAGCTTTGTGCAGAGGTGAACGGCTTCATGGGACTGGTACCCAGGAGGGAGGAGCACTGGTCGGAACTCTCACCCCTTTCCTTGGTGGAGTCCTATTTGCTGCTCAAGTGTGTCTGCTGGGTTTGTGCTGTTTGTGAGAAGTCAGGGGGTGGTGTTCGTGGCCCCTGCAGCGACTAACGATCTGTTTATAGTTGTACCCGTAATAAAATGTCTGTCCCAGGGTCCGAGGGCCTGATGTACTAACACCAGCTAGGAAAGGAATGAGGGGTGAGATGGTGGCCGTCTGGATCAGGAGGGGGAAATGAAAAGCTTCTAGCAACCGAGAGGCTGGATTGTGGACAGACAGTGCAGGATGCTCTGCCTGTCGCTTGGCAGTGCCGTAGGTCCAGGAGCTACCCTAACGCTCCAGCCGGCTCCCAGGGAAAACCCCAGCCCCCCGGGTCTGAGCTCCATGGAAGCAGAGCCCATCCAGGAGAAGCATCGGCCTCCCTTCCGCAGT
>CM052798.1:82868250-82895803 GCA_028533885.1 Nasua narica | reverse complement strand
CTTTCTTCCCTCTACAAATATTTATTTTATGAGAATTATGTACCAGGCACTGCTACAGAAATGAACAAATAGGCAAAAATAATGCCCCTTGTGGAGGTTCCATTCTAGTGTAAGGAGATAGACAATAAATAAACAAATAAGATATATAGTATGTCAGAAATGTGCCAAAAAGTGAAGCAGAGGAGGACAGAAAGTGCTGGGGGTGGGAAACATGTTTGCTATTTTAAACAAGATATTCAGTGAAGGTCTCACTAATAAGGTGCTATTTGAGCGGCAACTTAAAGGAGATGAGAGAACAATGAATGCAGATATTTGAGGGGAATGTTTTCTGTCCAGAGAAAACAGTCAGTGCAAAGGCCCTGAGGTAGGAGTGTGCCATATGATTGGAGGCTATGTGCCTGTAGCAGCTTGAGGGAAGGAATGGTAGGTTTGGGGGCAGAGAGTTAGCAGTACCCTTGTGAAGACTGGCTCAACTCTGAGACTGATGGGCACCCCGGGTTTTTAGTGAGAACTGACATGATCAGGTATAGATTTTAAGGCTTTTTCTGACTGCTGAGTTAAGTATAGGCTATAAGCAGGCCTGAGACATTAGCAAGGTCATCAACTGAGGATGAGGATGAGGGAGAAGGTATGGGGCTTTTAAAAGAGGAAGGTGTGCAGCAGTCACCCAAGAGAAGAGGAGGCCGAGTGGGAAGTCTGGAAGAATTGCAAGGGAGCCGTTGGGAGTTAATGGTCCCTGTGAGTGGCTTACGGTCAGCCTCTCTTGTATTTTTCCCCAGGGTCCGGATGCGGGCACTGAGTGGCTGGAAAGCATTTTACTGGGGTTGGCCGTGGCCAGGAGAGTGCAGTGGAGTACCAGAGGATTAAGGGATCTGAGTGGGTACACAAGGGAGTAAGTGTAAGGACTGGGCTGTAAGTTGGGTGGAAAGAGCCTGGTAACCGAGAGGGCAACGGGGAGTGCAGGGGTGGGAAGGCGTGGGTCTCAGTGGTGCCGTGGATCTGGTGCTGGAGAGCAGAGCTCTAGCTGCCGAGACCGCGCCTGCCAATGTAATAAATAGGCCTCAGAACTGAAGGCCCCAAAACAAGAGACGTTTATTTCTATTAAAAAGCTTCTCTATCTATTTAAAAATAGTTCTGCGTGCAATAATTCCAGGCCCCAGGCCTCTTCCCTCTTGTGGCTCTGCCACAAATCTCCTCAGACAAGTGTTGCCTGTTTCTATGTCCTTCCGTTTTTTCCTGACCTTAGTTTCATAGTCTTCAAGGAGCTGACACTCCTGTCCTTCACAAGGTGCTTTGGAGGTCAATTTTCCTATGATGCTCCTCCAGACAAGTTTCTTTTCTTCTTCTTTTTTTTTTTAATATTTTATTTATTTATTTGACAGAGAGAGATCATAAGGAGGCAGAGAGGCAGGCAGAGAGAAGGGGAAGCAGGCTCCCTGCTGAGCAGAGAGCCAGACATGGGGCTCCATCCCAGGACCCTGAGACCAGGACCTGAGCTGAAGGCAGAGTCTTTAACCCACTGAGCCACCCAGGCGCCCCAAGTTTCTTTTCTTCTTAAAAAAAATTTGTTTAGGGGGCACCTGGGTGGCTCAGTGGGTTGAGGCCTCTGCCTTCAGCTCAGGTCATGATCTCAGGCTCCTGGGATCGAGCCCCGCATCGGGCTCTCTGCTCAGCAGGGAGCCTCCTTCCCCCTCTCTCTCTGCCTGTCTCTCTGCCTACTTGTGATCTCTCTCCCTCTGTCAAATAAATAAATGAAATTTAAAAAAAAATTTTAGGATTATTTATTTTTGTGAGAATGAGAGACAGAGCACAAGCAGGGAGAGCACAGAGGGAGACGCAGACTCTCCGCTGAACAGGGAGCCCCATGTGGGACTCGATCCCAGGACCCTGAGATCATGACCTGAGCCAAAGGCAGATGTTTACCTGACTGAGCCACCCAGGCATCCCCCAGACAAGTTTCTGATAAGGTCAAGGCCACATCCTGTTTCAAAGCCATAGCTTGCTTGCCTTGTGCATTTGCTCTTTTTGGGTAGCCATTCAGTCACTCAGGCACGTGCACGCACATACGCACGTGCTCACAGTCGCACAGTTGCACACACTCTCTCTCACACATAGGTGCATGCACATACACCCTTCATTCTTTCAATAGTCTGTCTTGTTCCTTCACGCTCCAGGCCATGAGCAATAACATCAACGTGAACTACACGGCCCTTAAGAAATTGCTGGAAGAAAAAAAAAAAAGACAGAAATTGCTGGAGGAAAGTCTTTAACGGCGTGAAGGGAAATTTTGAGAGAATAGGAACACTTATTTCCCATGAGCATAGAATAAGGAAATGGGCATAAACTTCAGCAGAATGGAACTGGGGTAGAATTAAGAGGAGTTTTCTAATCCAGAGGAGTCAAGATCTTTGGACTTTCAGTAGTAGTCTCCTCTGCTAATTTCAAGAAAGAATTAGCATTCTGTCTGAGACAAAGACAGCTCAGAAGCCAACGTCTCTCAAAGCACTTTTCAAAATGCCTTTTCCCCAAGACTCTACGAATGGAAGAAAACCACGCTGCAGCTATCTCGAACCTGGTCTCAGAAGACCCGGGCTGTGCCGCGGGGCTCTAGTCTTTGGTTCACACCCATGCTGGCATCTGAGGAGCAGAAAGACCTTGGGCGTCAGGGAAAAGCCATGTTTCCCCAAGGTCGGTACAATTAACACCTCTCTTGACCGCAGATGTGTGAAGAGAGATGCCCCCAAAGAGCCCTCCGATTAACATTCTTAGCAAAGGAGCAGACCGCTCACTCGGGCACACCAGAGGGCCCGGCTGGAGCTGGGAAGAGCGTCCGCTGCCCGGGCGCCCGCAGCTGCCAAGTACTCTCCTGCCACCTCCCTCCCTCTGTCAGCTGCTTTGGCCTCCAGCCCATCCTCTTTCCCCCCACTGGGGCCTGGAGCCTGCTGAGAGCAGAATCCTCACCTACTAATCCTCCCACTCGCAACATTCTACTGACGTAAGTTCATCGTCTTGTCAGGGAATCCGGCTTACAAGCAAAGAACCGGCAGGGGAGCCCCCCAGGGAGGAAGAGACCGCCATCCCAGCTGTCCCCTTCTCCTCCGTCTCTGCCCCCACTGGGATCCCCTCTGCATCTCAGGGCCGTTCCGCTCATCCTCCTTCTAAGGCCACCATCTTAAATTTATGTTCCCCATAACCCTCTTTCTCTGATCGTTCTCTTCAGTCGAGGTGAAACAACGCGAACATCTCCCAAGGTGGTTGTCTGGGAAACACAAGAAGCACTGGGTGGGCACAGGTCCGTAAGTCAGCTTGCACCTATCTGTACAAAAGCCCATTTCCCACCTGAGTTCGGAGCAGGGCTCAGACAGTATGTCTTCCAGGCATCACGACCTGGGCTCCTTTCCTCACCCCAACCTGTTCAACTCTGGAGGGTGTCCGTCTGCCTTCCCTTCTTTGCCTCGTCCTGCTAAGGGCGAGATCACCGGCAGGGCCCTGACTGCGGTGCCCAGGCCCCGGGGGACAGCGGAGGGCCCAGAAGCGGGCAGAGACCCCCGAACTCAGAGAACTGGTCCTCTGGGCACACACTTCTAGACGGGGAGGCAGCCTGACTGGATCAGCGTGTCTCTCACTCCGAGCCCTTTCCCTCCCGTCTTCTCGTTCCGGGTGCTCGTCCAGGTCCTCCTGCATCACGCAGGCCGAGCAGGACGCAGCAGAGCCGGCTTCTCTCCAGCAAGCGTGAAGGGCTGTTTCCCCACCGGACAGTGGGGAACCAAGCCCAACAAGATGAGGTTTTGACCCTCCTTTTCAATCGCCGCCCTCTTTTTTCAGGAAACCCTTAAGTCATATCCGCTTGTTCTCAACTCTTTGGTCGCCCGCCAAGATGGCCACAGGAGGGGAACACAGCACACAAACACTTCTTCTGTTTTTCGTGCCCCACCCCCTTCCGAACCGCCGAAGTCGAGTAGAGGGAAGCGGAGCAGTGTTGTTCAGCTGCCTGGGGCTCGGTCGCTGTGCTGCTCTTAGGTCGGCCCGGCCAGCCGGGGCAGCGCGGGCAGGCCAGGGAGCACGGCGGCCCTGGCGTCACTCAGTTCCTGCTTTTGCCAGGGCCTGGGGCAAGGTGTAGTCCAAGACCGCACCGCCCAGACAGAAACGTGAGCCGCACGGCGAGAAGGGAGGCTAGAGCACTAAGATGGACAGCGTGTGCTCGGTACCTGTGTTTATATTCATCTGGCCAAAGGCCAAAATTGATCTCAAGACGGTCATGGGGCTGACTGTGGGAGGGAAGTTTCTGGGCCCTAAACAATGGGCTACACATTGAGGTGTAGCAAGAACACAGTGAAAACTACTTGATTTTAAATTTCGTCATTAGGAAGTTTGCATTGCATAATGTGCATATTTAAACAGTCCAACTTTTAAGTAAACACACACACGCTGTGGCAGAATGCTCAGGAATGTATTTGCAGGGAATTGCTTTCAGGAAGTTTGGAATTCTCTGTCAAACCGTTGTGCTGTTTGCCACAATTGTGAACTGGGTGCAGTTTTGACGGCTGAATTGTGGGGAGAGGCCGGGAGTTGGTGAGACCTGAGGTGCTATCACATTCCACTTCAGACAACAGCAGCAGGGGACTTGTCTCCCCCAGGAGAGGAGACCAGAGCCCTAGAAAGCTAGGAAATGGTGTCACCCCAGCCAGGCTTCCAAGGGAACCCAGGTGGGATGTTTGCACCTTCTCAACCAAGGCCGCCCGAGGTTACCTGCGAGGGGAGAGGCCACAGCTGGTTGGCCTCCACGCCTCACACTCAGCACTTTCATGAGCATCTCCTGCCTCCATCTGGAAGCCAAGGGACAGGAGCTAATCCCTCTTCTTGCTGGAACACGCCTGGGAGATCAAGGAGTAGTGAGCAGTGGGCCTAGTCTTTCCCAGAACCTGTTCATGCAAAGCGATGGTCCGTGACCTGGCAGAGCACTGGGCAGGTGCCCAAGTGGGTCGGCGTGCCGAGGAAGGGACGCAGGGGCCAGCTCCCCGAGCGTGATGTCAGTGCTGCCGTAGTGGGTAAAGTGGGACTCTGCCCTCAGAGTGGAAAGCCTTCTCCTCAAGCTGGGAAATAGGGCTGACCCTTGGAGGTCAAGACTAACATTGAAAGTGGCTTTGATAAAAAGAGTGTTGTTAAGGACAAACATAGGAAAGGGGTAGAGAGACAAACTACACAGTTAGACCAGTCTGTGCGCAAACAGAAAAAAGAAATCTCGGTTGATGAAAAGTTAGTAGTTGAGAGTTACCCATTAAAAGAAGCGTCAGGCTCACACTCCAGTGTTTTCTGCCAAGACTTGAATGCTCCCAAGGGGATCTTTCAGCCAATCACTCTTCCCTAAATCCCAGCGAGATGATGGGAGTATCATCCCGTTCCCTAGGAGAGGCTGGATTTGCTGAGCCCCTGGGTTGCCTGCCCAAGGGGTACAGCCAGATGTAGTGTCCACTTCCTCCGAGCTCTGCTCCTCCCACCCCAGGAGGCTCACCACCCACTGTTCTCTTTCCTTCCATCACTCAGAGCACCCCAAGATCTGGCTACCTCGGACCCTGAGGCAGACCTATATCCGGAAGGTCGGAGACACTGTGAACCTACTAGTCCCATTCCAGGTGATCACGCTAGCCCCATGCTGGGTCCATGTTGGTTCATGGTGGGTCCATGCTGGGACCAGGCCAGGGGTTGGATTTGGAAACAGATACTAAGAGTCTTGCTGGCACTGGGGCAGTCGTACTGGCCTGGAATGGAGGGGGCCATGTCACCAGAAGTCTGAGGCAGAATGACTCTTCCAATCTGCACTCCTGATATGGGATTTGGGTTGGGCATGCCCCTTGTGACGAGCTGAGGCTAACCTATGCACTTCGGTCAGCAGAGGTCTGGGAGCTCTCGGTTTGGAGGGCTCTTGGGAGTTTAGGCAGCTATAGTTAGTCTCAGCTTCCCCAGGTAACCTAAACCCAGAGGGTGGGAAACTCAAAGCCAAACCCCTTCATTCCTCCATGATTCTTAGGCTGTCAGTGAAAGATGCCAGTCCCCTGGGACAGGCCACCAGTTTCTAACTCAAGGCATTTGCAGTTTAAGTCAAGTCACCATGTGGACCTGGGGTGGCTCTGACCCCCCATTGCAGCAGGGAGGGTCACAAGGCCTCTTGGTGTGGCTCACAGCCTTTTCCCATTTCTTAGGGCAAACCCAAGCCTCGAGCCATCTGGACGCATGATGGCTGTGCCTTGGATGCCAGCCGTGTGAGTGTGCGGAATGGGGAGGAGGACTCCATCCTCTTCATCCGAGAAGCCCAACGTGCTGACTCGGGTCGCTACCAGCTCAGTGTGCAGCTGGGAGAGCTGGAGGCCACTGCCACCATTGACATCCTGGTGATCGGTATAGTGCGGGGACTGGGAGAGAGGTGGGCCCCAGGGACTCCCTCTCCAGGCTAAAGAGGAGCCATCACAGAGAGTTGGGGAAGCTGGGGTGGCTCCCCACAGCAAGGGTGGGGCACAGCGGAGGGTGAGGGGAGGCAGAGAAGGGGAAGGGCACTCCCGAAGTGATTCCCAGGCATATGTGAGTGGTACCAGGCCCACTGCCATGCTTGGCCCTTTCAGAGAGGCCAGGCCCTCCTCAGAGTATCAAGTTGGTGGACGTTTGGGGCTCCAATGCTACTCTGGAGTGGACACCTCCCCAAGACACGGGCAACGCGACCCTCCTGGGATACACCTTGCAGAAGGCTGACACAAAATCTGGGGTGAGGCCCAGGTGGGAGGGAGTGGGGAGAGAGGAATAACGCATTCTGGACTGGGGCTCCGGGGGCTCCGGTAGCTCCGTGCAGTGGGCTGAGGTGGAGTGAGTTCACCAAACCGGCGTCTCACTCACGGCATCTTCTTGGGCCCCCGCAGCTGTGGTTCACGGTGCTGGAGCGCTATCACCGCACCAGCTTCACGGTCTCCAACCTCATCGTGGGCAACTCCTATGCCTTTCGAGTCTTTGCCGAGAACCAGTGTGGACTCAGTGAGACCGCCCCCATCACGGCCGACCTTGCCCACATCCAGAAAGCAGGTGGGGCCCAGGGCCTGGGAGCAGGGAAGAGTTGAGGGTGAAGAGTAGAAGAGGGGTCAGGCACTACAGCAGGGCACTTCTCGGTCCCCTCAGCGACTGTTTGCAAGACCGAGGGGTTTGTGCAGCGAGATTTCTCTGAAGCCCCGAAGTTCACCCAGCCTTTGGCGGACTGCACCACAGTCACCGGCTATGACACCCAGCTCTTCTGCTGTGTCCGCGCCTCTCCCAAGGTGAGCGGGAGTCCCACGGGCGGGCCGTGCCGCGCTGCCCCTGCTCCTGCCCTAACCTCCGCCGTGTGGAAGAGCGTTCTAACCACGTCGTCGGTCCCCCCACCACCCCGGCCCCTTCCGCAGCAGGTCCGGCAGGTTATGAGCAGTCAGGGCACTTAAGAGTCCAAGACACGCTGATGTGGATGATGCTTCCGGTTTCCTTTTCCGTGTCTGTTCCTCATATATGAAGATGTCACTTACTGATCTGCTTGGTGGCAGCAGGGCGTGAGCCCAAGTTGTCTCTCTGGCAGAGGTGATGGAGTCCCCCTGGTTTCTCCTTTGTCACCCCCTATGCCTCACCTGTTCAGGGCTATCTGCAAGCCAGCTGTCTAGAGTTGAGGCCACAACCCTGAGCAAGTCTGTGTCCAGTCTGGTCACTGTCCTTCTGCACACTATCCTGCATAAAACAGCACTAACAACCTCACCAAGTACCTTTTGCATAGGAGTCCTGGGCCAGACTGCATGGAGATAACGTCTCAGAAAGAGAATGTCAGTAAGCGCACTCTAGAAACTACTCTCTAACCAGAGGGGGCAACAGTGAGTCCCAAGCCAACAGTGGGAACAGAATATGAATGATTCAACAATGTACATACAAAAAAGAGGAGATCCTGAGGCCCGGTACTTAGGATCCATGAGGGGCCTGCTTGTGCACAATGGAACAGAAGGTCCCACCTTTTTTTCTAGTCAGGAACCCTTGACGAGCAAGGAAAGGTTTCAGGTGCTCTTCAAACCAACAGAAGGAGCTTAGGAGGCTTTTGAGGGTACTGGAAAGGGAGCCCCTCCGCAAATGTAAGGAATGAGGAGAACGTTGTCTCTTCTAGATCCCGTGCCACCTGTTCTTAGGGCACCTTACTCCTCCCGCTTCTCTGGCCGATGTGTCCCCAAACCTTGTAGACGAGGAGTCCCAGGGGTGGAACACAGAAAGAACAATTGGCCCTCGTCTTTGTCTTGCAGCCAAAGATCATCTGGCTGAAGAACAAGATGGATATCCAAGGCAACCCCAAGTACAGAGCTCTCAGTCACCTGGGAATCTGCTCTTTGGAAATCCGCAAGCCTGGTCCCTTTGACGGGGGCATCTACACCTGCAAGGCGGTTAACCCCCTGGGGGAGGCGTCTGTGGACTGTCGGGTGGACGTGAAAGGTAAGGGCAGAACTCATCCCTTCTCTCCACAGCTGGAAAATCCGGGGGTGGAGCTACAAGCCTGCTGGGAGCAGGGCTCGGCTGGCTCCCCCTACAGGTGCTCTCGGCCCTGTCATCATCAGGATGGATTCGAGGAGCTGTTTTTATATCTAATAATTTATTTCTCTCCAACATAATTCTGTAATACAGGATGGCTAGTTCCATTCTGCAAAAGAGAAACGTGATGCACAGGGTTGTGATCGGTTTACCCGAGACCCCCAGCACTCCTTAAGTGAGGAGTGGGCACTGGTGGGAAGAGCCCAAGCCTCCTGGCCTTCACCCAGATAGTTTGTCTTGAAACTATACAGTCTTTGGCTGAGTCCAGGAAAGCTGCAGCTGTCTGTTAGGCTTTTAAACAAACCAGAGGACTTACCCCTCTGGTTTGTTAAAAGGGCGATTTACACATTCTCTCTACTTTTAAAGTATTCATTCATCCATCCGTTCCTGTTCCCTTGTGCAGATCTCTGACATTGCATTTAGCGTATTGTTATATAAGTGCCTGTTTACTGATCTGTTTCTCCACTAAACCAAAGGGACAGTTGGGGGCGGGGACAGTCTGACTTGCCTTTGTCATCGTCCCCCACGCCCGCCAGCACTGAGCCCCGTTTCTGACACACAGTGTGCACTCTCTAAGTGTGCATAGCATGAATCAGGAATGAACGGGCCATTACATGCCCGATTATTCCCCATGCGGAGACTCCTAATTAGCACCATGGACTCTGGAGAAACCTGAGAAGAATATCCCTTCCCAGTGCTCCACAAGAAGGCTTCCCAGAGATTTCAGAGATGCTAACTCTGAGAAATGTCTGACTTCTTGCAGCTCCTCACTGAGGCTCCCCAAGAGGATTAGGGCAACTCTGACAAAGGTAAGGAAAGAGGCACTGGGGTTCTGAATGGAATAGGTCCTGTTTATGACTGGTATTGAGTCTGGGACTGATATGTATTCCTGAGTCTTTCAACCATGCAGTCAATGGTGACTACTTTCCTTTTGACCACTTGTTTTGGTAAGCTACTACTATTATCTCCATGAAAAGAATTTATTATAGATGGTACTACTTTTGTCACCTCCTCTGTCTATCTGTACTCAAGCCGATGACAGGTATTAAAACTGATGGTCCTCTGAAAAGGGATGACAGCATCTACCTAACTGTAAGCGGGTTCTGTGGGAGGGAGGCTGGCAGGTGCTATAAGAGAAGGCATCAAGGGAACAATCAGGAGTGGAGGACGGATGGGGTCACCACCAGCAAGTGGCGGCAGCATGGAAAAAGAGACAGGAAGCTGCTTCTAGTCACTGTTTCTACCTCAGAATCATGAGCATGGTGAGAAACAGATAAGTTTGCTTGTCTTTTACTTTGAAGCTTATGGATTCCTTCCCTTCTGAGAGAAAACACCACCATTATCATCATGCCAATAATAACTGAACATGTGCGTATGTGGTCCCAAGCGGCACATTGCTGGCAAAGGTCAACTCAGATCATCGCTTAAAATGGGATAGCTCCTTCACGTTCTCAATCACGCACAGTAGAAATGCTGCGTACGAACTGATGAGTGGGGTGAAAAAGCAGCTCGTGGGAAGAATTAAGGAGAACTGGTTCCCAATGACTCCTTGGACTTGCAGTTCCGGGCTGATGAAAATTGAGAGAGAATACCATCCTAGAAGACACTTATTTGAGTCCATCATTGATAAAGAACAAATAAAAACCCTCAGGGATGCATTGAAAGCACAGGCTTCTCAAGAGAACTCTCTCTGCAGTTGGCTTACAAAGACAGTTCTCTGGCCACCCTCAGTTCCCTCTCTGGGCTAATGTTCATGTTATGTTGGGGTTAGCCTTGTCGGGGGGACTTGCTCCGCTCCCTCTCTCTCAGCCAGCATGGGCAACACAGCAGGGTAAGGAGAGAAGTGACGGCACAGGACCCAGGGACCAGGGAGAGGATTGCCTCAGCATCCTGGATGGGCGCTGGGTGTTTGCTGTTATAGCCACAACATACCCTTTCTTTTCTGTGCCTCCAGGAAGCCCGACTGTGGTGAGACTGTGTTCCTAAGGAGCTCCAGCACAGCGTCTGGTTGGGACTGATCTAAATAAATGTGTGGATCCTCAGTGCCTAAGTGTCCATCTGTTTGAGCCATTCTCTATGGGAAAAACATTTAGAACATTGGAATCCTTTAGCCAGACCGTACGGAATCTGCAGACCCTCAGACTCCTCCTTCTCCCCGTAGCCACATTCTCTTCCGCAGAGGTTTCTAACACTGTCCTTTTGTCTAGAGTCTATGACAGAGCTGAATTCAACTCTATCCGGTGCCTGGTGCTGAAAGAGATGCTGAACATAACTTGTGTTCTTCCTCTCTGCACTTTTCAGTGTAAGTTGGAAAACAGGACGCACGTCCATCACAGAGACACAGCAGAACACATAAACACGTACATAGCTAATTAAAGACAGAGCACTAAGACTTGAAGGCTGGGAGATGCTGAAGAAATTGGAACAGTCTCATTAAGTCCTGGGGAAAGAATAAAGGTGGGGTGCCCTTGCCTACTGTTTGTTTTCATTCTTATAACAAGTAAGATATTAAAGGCATTCTATGATGGAATCTACAAAAGATAGCAGTTCCATTCTAGCTAGGATGGGCATGGGGCTCTTCCCACCAAGAGCTGGAGTCTGTTTCTCCTCCCCTTGAACCTGGGCTGACCAAGTGACCTGCTTTAACCAAAAGAATATAGTGGAAGTGATGCTGTGACCGTCTGGGTCTGGACCTCAAGAAGTCTAGTAGTTTCTGCTTTTGCTTCTGGAAGTCAGCTCTCATGTAAAGCATCTCAGGACAGATTACTGAATTATGAGAGGCCACATGAAGGACAACCACGCATCCCAGCTGACAGCCCACACCACAGCCCGAGGCATGTGTGGCCCCCTGCGACGCTTCAGCCCTAGTCAAGCCCAATCTACTCCCTGTGGAGCGGAGATAGGTGGTCCTTGCACAAGCCTGCCCAAATTGTAAAAGCATGACATGAATGGTTGCCGTTGTCTCAAGCCACAAAATACTGGGCTAGTTTGTTACACAGTAATATGTAATCGAAACAGCCTTCTCTGCATCAGATACCGGATGTCGGGGTTTTTTCTCTTTTAATCTTCATTTTTCAAATGAGGCAGTTGAAGTTTATAAATTGCTCCAAGTCGTGCAGCTGGTAATAGGATTTGAACCAGGTCTGCCTGACTTCAAGCCTTCCCTCTTTCCTCTCCTCTCTTTCACCCAGTGACCCTCACTGTAGTGGGTCTGGGTTGGTATCATGGGTTTAAGGAAGAAAAGATTCCTAAGAGGTAGTAAATCTTAGACAAGGCTTGGGGGAGGGGGGCTCTTTTGGCTGAGAAGAGTGAGAAGGGTTTTTCCTGTTCACACCAAAGGTCTATTTTCAGTTGAGGCAAAGAGTTCCAGATTTTCTTGATAGGAGCACTATAAGAATGAAGCCCCGGTGCCCCCCACGGCATCCATTGTATGTCATAAATTAACTTCTATGCATTCAGAACAGCACTAATTATGTAGCATCTTGGGAAAAATGAGAAAGTAGCCACACAAATTATTTGTAGGGCCTAATGCCCTTGCTGAGAATGCTGGCTTGGGGAGGGAGGGGGACCAGAGTCCAGAGCCAGCTAGTCATGTCTGCAATGGCCAAGAAGCCTCCCTCCAGCTAGGGCAGGGCCTAGGTCAGGAAGGAGTAGAATAGTCCCAGCTATGATGCCCTAAGGATCAGTTAGACCTCTGGCCTCAGCCCCCAGCCCCATGCCTCTGCTGTCTGTTGAGTATTCAAGGACCATTCCTTACAGTTCATCTATTCTGAACCTTCAGGATGAAGGAATAAAATCTTCACACTGAACAAGACTTCCAGTCACAGTTTATCTTTCCACCTTCAAGAAGGACTGCCCTGGAATCCTTAATTTTTATCATTTATGCATTCGACACTATGCAGTTCCCTCCGAACTAAGGCCTACCACCTGCCTGGGAGAAGGTGCGATCTCTTCGTTAATTCATTTATTCACTATTTATCCCAAATCTTAAACATTTGTTCATATATATATATCATTTTGGGGTTGAGCTTACGTGAACAAACAATTCTCAGTCGTGGCCTTATGCTGAGTAAGAACTCTCATGCCTGAAATCTGTATTTTCTGATTTTGTTATTTTGACGGAAGAGAAAGTTCAGCTGCTTTTTTCTTTCCTGGTACCGCAACAGTTTTCAAAATCATAATTTGGTGACAGGATTTTTTTTTTTTTTTAAGATTTTATTTATTAGAGAGAGAGCATGAGCAAGGGGAGAGGAGAAGCAGACTCCCGACTGGGCAGGAAACCCAACACGGGGCTCCAGCCCATAACCTGAGCCAAACCCTGAGCCAAACCGAGGTAGCCCCCCAGGCGCCCCTGGTGACAGGAAATCGAGGGCGAGTTTCCGTAGGAGAAACTGCGAATTAATGAGGGCTTCTCTCCCTCGGCTCTACACCACCTGCCCGGAGAGAGGGAGGCTCGGGCTCCCGCCCTCCCAGCGCCCCGGAGCGGGAATGCCGCGAGCCCCCCGAAACCCAGGCAAGCCCTTTCTCCGCGCCGCCTGCCCTTGCGGGTCCCGGGCGGCTCCAAGGCCCCTCTGGGGCTGCGGCGTTTACCTCAGGGACAGCTCTCGCCTGCAGACCTCACCGCCCCAACCTCCCGGCTAAACCCAGCAAGGAAACCCCAAAAAAGCCTCGAATAGCCCAGATAATGGTCATAAACTGTGGAGACCAAAGCTCTCCAGCCAGTCAACATTTTCAGACCGTTTCCAAGAAGCCCTGTAACCGGTGGCCCAGGCTAGTCACAGGCAACCGCTGGAAACAAGAGGGAAATCTCTAACGAGTGAGCCTAAGCCTTTCACAAGCACAGCCTTTCGTTGGAAAGTAGAAGTTTCAAGCGCGCTCGAAAGCCCCTGAGGCACGCGGCCGAAAACTCGAGACTGTAGTTCCCCTAACCACGGACCCGAAAGTCGGGATCCTCGCTCCGCGGGGCCGCGAGGGGCCGAATATACCCAAGCCTGCCTGCCCCTGACGGAGGGGTCTCGGCTGAAATGGACCCAAACCTCCCCGTCCGAAAAGCCTGGTTTGTTTGGTTTTTTTTTTAACACCTCAGCTACCTCAGGTTCCGAAAGTTCTCGCTTAAAAAGACGATGGGAGATGTACTTCTTACAGAACCTCAATATACCTAAAATATAAATGTCCAGTGCTCTCGCAGCTTGAAAAAAAAATCACAATTGAGGAAATCTGGCAAATGTGGTGCCTGCAAACAAGTAACGCAATTTCCTCAAGTGCGGCGTTAGCCCTAGGACTGGCGGGCGGGCGCGCGCGCGCAGGCCGGGCCCGTGAACCCCGGCTCCGCCCAGCTGGGGAAGGGGGCGGGGCTCGCCGGGCGCGAAACCTACATTCATTGGCCAGGTCCCTCGCGCCGCGCCACAAGGCCCCGCCTGCCCCGAAGGGAGAGCTCCCGGGCACGCGCGCGTGCTCGCGGCCTCCCCGCTTCAGCCCTCCGGATGGAGTCTTTCTTAGAGCAGCTCTCCGCACGGCCCCCACCTGCAGACTTCCGGCCGGCAGCCTGTCGCCGCCCCACCCCCGAGGGGGGAAAATGCTGAGACTCTCCAATCACTGGGCGTCTGTAGTAGGAGTGGGTGGAGCCTTAGAGATTCGAAAGGAGCCCCACCCCCTCGGGGCTGATTCCCGGGACTAAGTGTGGGAGGCTAGCCCCTACTGCGAGAGGTGAGGCGGGGCGGAAAGTAAAAATGGAGGGTGGGCTAGAGGTGTGGTGTGGGTTTGGTGCCGTGGGAGTGGAAAGGTGATTTGGGGAGAGGAAGAACCGGAGGGGGGTGGCGGGGAAGAAGACAGGGCGTGCAGACCGCCCCCTGTGAGGAGAGACCAGGTTGTAAGGGGGCAGCCGGGCAACCTGAGGAGCGGGGGTGCGCTCCCTGCACCTTCCCGGGAGGTAACAGGGCTGTTACAAGGGCAGGCGCTACTCCTGGGACTCTTGCTTTACCTCTAGCCTGTTCCCCGACCCCTGGCTTGCACCCTGAGTCTAGCTGGGAGCCTTGTGCAGGATGGAGACCTGAAGAAAGGGATATTTTCTCTCCAGCTCAGGTCTAAGCTGACTCGTGCTCCTGCCCGCTGGAACATGGAAGATTTGGAGGAAGGTAAGGAAAGTAAGGAGGAAAGAATGAGGCGCTGAGATTGAGAGTCGTGTTAGGGACCAGAGGCTGGCATTCATTCCCTCCTCCCCTACAGATGTGAAGTTTATAGTGGATGAGACCTTGGACTTTGGAGGGCTGTCACCATCTGACAGGTACCATCCTCTATAACCTACTTGCTTTCCTCAACAATGCCTCTTTGTCTCTAACCCCTTACTGCTGAATTATTGGTCTGGGGTCTGAGTTGGTAATGTGGCAAGGTTGGGTGCCCTGCGGCTGCTGGGGGCCTTGATGACATGAGCCTCAATGACACTACTGGGGGAAGGGAAGAGGGATAAGCTGGAATGAGATTTCAGGATGTTAAGAAGGGTAAGTGGATTTGCTGCATCTTCACCCTGGCATCATTTCCAGTGTCGGTAAGGACTAAAGGCCTATTAGGCCTCATAGGACCAGGCATCTCATCACATAGAGGCCAGATCTCACAGCTAGTACGGGCATCAGGGTTTGGGGTTGTATCCCTGCCTCTGCTGTGGGGGGAGGTGCCCTGTCTCCTTTGCACAGTCTCCTGCTCTCTTCTTTGTGGGCATGGTGCCTGGTTTGTTTTCTGTCTCAGTCATGAGGAGGAAGACATAGCAGTGTCAGTGACTCCAGAGAAACCCCTCCGAAGAGGACTTTCCAATCGAAGTGACCCAAATGCAGTGGCCCCATCCCCCCAGGGGGTGAGGCTCAGCTTAGGCCCCCTTAGTCCAGAGAAGCTGGAGGAGATTCTCCACGAGGCCAACCGACTGGCAGCCCAGCTGGAGCAGTGTGCCCTGCAGGAGCAGGAGAGCACAGGCGAGGGCCTGGGGCCTCGCAAGGTGAAGCCCAGCCCGCGGCGGGAGACCTTTGTGCTAAAGGACAGTCCCGTCCGAGACCTGCTGCCCACTGTGAGTTCTTTGACTCGGAGCACCCCCTCTCCAAGCAGCCTGACACCCCGACTCCGGAGCAGCGATAAGAAGGGGTCAGTCAGGGCTCTTCGGGCAGCATCTGGAAAGAGGCCCTCCAGTGTGAAGAGGGTAAGTTTGAAGGGTCTGGGTTGAAGGTGTGCCCTCAGACACAGTGTGTGACTTGGTACAGCCATAGAGTGGTTTCCTTGTTGGTAAAATGGGGTTAGTAAAATTCTACCTCAGAATTATTGGAATCAAGCAAAATACCGTAAGCAAAGCACTTACCACGGTGTCTGCACTTATCTCTGTAGTGTCTATAATAAGCTCACGGTAAAAGGTATCGGTGAGGATGATGATGTTGGCAGCTAACGCCTGCCCTTCCTTACTGGGATGTAGGCAACTCTCCACCTCTATTTCTCGAACAGCCAGCGGAACAGATTCTTTTTCCATTCTAGTTCTGTTTTTTCTCCTTTTGTATTTCAGGAGTCACCCACTTGCAATCTGTTCCCTGGATCCAAAAGCCCAGCATCTTCTCCTCTTGCCCGGCCCACTCCGCCAGTCCGGGGCAAAGCTGGGCCCCGTGGGAGAGCAACAGCAAGTGAGAAGGCTTGGGCAGCAAAGCTGTGGGTGAATGGGAGGGGGGAAGGATGTGGAGCTGACCCTCTTAATTCCTCTACTTCTTTCCAGCAGGCCCACCTACCGCTGTCAGACCAGTCTTGGCCCCACAGCCTTCTACCAGCAACTCTCAGCGCCTCTCTCGGCCACAGGGAGCAGCTGCTAAGCCTTCTAGTCGACTGCCTGTTCCCTCGGCCGTCCCCAGGCCTGCCAGCCGAATGCCACTCACCAGCCGGAGTGCACCACCCAGCAAAGGTGCCCTGCCTCCAGCTTCTCTGCCAGCTCGGAAAGGAGTTCCACGACCAAGCGCTGCAGGGCATAGAGGTGAGGGAGAGTGGACCTAACAGTTGGAAATCAGGAGGAGAGATGCTTACCCTCGCCTAGCTTAAATGTACCCTCCCAGAGCTGGGAACAGTGACCACTTCCTCCATCTTCATTACCACTCAATTTGGAGATGGCAAGACTGAGTTAAAGAGAGGATGTGGGCCCAGGCAAAGAGTTTGAACCGTGGTTTTCAAATACCTTGTGTCTTTTACCTTGGGTAGGAAGAAAGACACTAATCCCAAACTCTGAGAAGGTCACTTGAACTCTCTGCTAACTCATTTCTTTTGTCAACCCCCATCAAGTTCCCATTTCTCAGCGCCCAAATCTTCCTGTCCTTGGTGCCACTCGAAGCAGTCTGCAGCCCCCCAAGAAAGCTGCAGGCCCAGGACCTACCAGGTAAGATGAGTTGAGATGCTCTCTCTCCCGTCATCTGGGCTTCCAAACTGTTGTACACACGAGCCCTGAGTATTGCGTAGCAAGGTGGGGGTGAGGACGAGAGTGTGGAGAGGCAGGAGTCCCATTTCTTCCTTCCCTGAGAAACTTGAGCTCAGCTGGGTGACAAATGGGCTTGCAGGGGAAGGACAATTTAAAGCAGTTCTTCCTTCTGACTCTTTAGGTAAAGAGATCAGGACAGCAAGCAAGAATTAAGTAGCAAACCACTACCGTCACTGCCTGGACTCACCTCTACTCGGCCTCCCAAGCCCTCATGGAAGACAGGCCCTGACTCTAGCGGATCCTAGCCCAGGAGCAGGAGAAAGAGATGCCACCAGGGCTGGTGCCCCAGCAGTAAAGAGATGGGAGATGGGGTGGATTAGGGTTGAGCTGGAGGGGAATCAAACCCTGTGAGTTGAAAGAGGATCAGGGAAAAGAGGTCGCCTCCTGACAGTGAAATTAACAAGCAGAAAATGGGAAAAGCCAGAAGTAGTTTGTCCTGTCGTCCCCCCCAACCCCCAGTTTTGTGTTCAGTCCGAGAGTTTGATCTTCTTCCCAGGCATTGGTTCACTGGACATTTACATGTGAATGGCCTCTGTAGCTAACCTCCCCGCTCTGTAGCCCACCCTCCACTGGAGCGCAGGCCTGTTTGGAGAGGCAAAAGCAAGCACCTGGTCTCCAGAACTTGTTTCCTGTGAATTCTGTGACTCCTAAGAGGCCAGTTGATGATAAGCTTACATTGGTCTGCATTTTTCCAAAATAAAATGAATGTATTTTTTTTTAAAGATTTTATTTTTATTTATTTGACAGAGGAGAGAGACATCACAAGTAGGCAGAGAGAGGGGGGGAAGCAGGCTCCCCACTGAGCAGAGAACCTAACCCAGGACCCTGGGATCATGACCTGAGCCAAAGGCAGAGGCTTTAAACCACTGAGCTACCCAGGCGCCCTAAAATGAATGTATTTTTCTAATCTCTGTATATGTGAAAGTAAATTCGCCAATTTCAAACAAATCTGTAGTAAACTTCCGTGTTCTTCTGATGAGGGAGCCAGGACAAACTTCCCAGGCCGGGCCTAAGTAGGCTGAAGGGGCTTGTGTTCCAAGCTCGTCAGACCGGGACCACCCGCCCTCCATTTGTTGGCATTAGATGGAAACAAGCTGCCTTTTTCCCGGATGTGTATGTTACTGAAAGGTCCAGATCAAGGGAAATATGTGAGTGAGGCTATCGAGGCAAGGGTTTGGTCAAATTGTTATTTATACCCTAAGCTTGGGTGGCCTGGCAAGAGCACGGAGCCTTCTGAGAATGCCCCAGCATCTAGTTTACTGTACTGATGAGGAGGGGACCCTTTGGTGGGCACCCTAGTATTCAGTTTTGCCGACTGCTTTAGCAGAAGATGCTGGAACACCTCCTTGTGTTCCACCTTATTTCATTAGAATTGTTGGGCCTAGACTTGAGGGCTGACACTAGGTTTTATAAACCTCTGCCATGCCTGGTGTTATGATTGGTGTGTGGCAGAGAACTTCATTCATTTGTTGGAAAAATAAATTTGAGTGCAAGATGGTAAGGGGTTGGTGAACGAATGGCGGAGACTCATTTAACAGATTTCACTAAGGGTCTCCCTTTTCTCACAGCCTTTGACTCTTGCAACCAGAACCAATTCAATTCCTTATGAGGTTTGTTTTTTATTTTTGTTTTTTTTAAAGATTTATGTGTCGGGGCACCTGGGTGGCTCAGTGGATTAAAGCCTCTCCCTTCGGCTTAGGTTGTGATCTCATCGAGCCCCTTCTCGGGCTCTCTGCTCAGCAGGGAGCCTCCTTCCTCCTCTCTCTGCCTGCCTCTCTGCCTACTTGTGATCTCTCCTCTCTGTCAAGTAAATAAACTCTTTAAAAAAATAAAGATTTGTGTCTATCTTAGAGAGCGAGCCGGGGGAGGGGGCAGGTAGGGGCAGAGGGAGAGGAAACCCTAAGCATGGAGCCTGAGGCAGGGGCTCAACACAGGGATCGATCTCACGGCCCTGAGATCACGAAAGGAGCTGAAACCGGGAGTCAGAGGCCAAACAGACTGCACCACCCAGGCGCTCCCAATTCCTTGTGAGTTTTGAGAGAACTTCCCTCGTTGGAATGCTGGGCTATGATTCAAGGAGCAGGGGGAGTGGAGTGTCAGCTAGTGCCCCCCGCCCCCCACCTATATATACCCATCAGCATCCTACTTAGCCATTGAAATGTCCTACCCCCCAGACAGAGGCCCCCCACCGCTGTCTTTTTTTTTTTTAATTTTTTTTTTTTTTATTTGGCAGAGGGAGATCACCAGTAGGCAGAGAGGCAGAGCACAGAGAGGGGGAAGCAGCCTCCCTGCTGAACAGATGCGAGCTCCCTGCGAGCCCGGAGCCCGACGCGGGGCTCGATCCCAGGACCCTGAGATCAATGACCTGAGCCGAAGGCAGAGGCTTTAACCCGCTGAGCCATCCGGGCGCCGCTGGTTTCTCCTTTACTCTGAGTGGTGTTCAGGTTCACTGAACACATTTAACCTGTGTGATAGCGGCAGCTGCCTAGGCATTCGCCCCTTTCCCTTGAGCCTCCTGCAGCAACTCCTACAGCCTCTGGGATTCTAAGAATTGAGCTGGGGGAGGGAATGTGGAAACACACCGAGTGTTTGGCTCCGGAGAAATTTGGCAAAGGCAAGAAAACCTCAGGGGTGTTCTCCGGCTGAGTCCTGCGCTGGCATCTGGTCAGCGGGGCCCTTGGGGACCCCATAGGACAGACCGAAGTGTGGCCAGCAGATGGCACCTGTGTGTGGTTTGGGAGGCGAAAGGAGCAGCAGACCCGTGTGCTGTTGCCACCTGGTGGCCACAAAAGGGCAAGGCATGTTCCCTTCGCCCTTGGTCAGGCTTGAATTTCATAACCCCCACCTGCCCTGCCCCCGTCCTGCTCCAAACCTGCTTAAGCAACATCCAGGAGACTTTGGCAGCTAGGGAGGAGGCCCGCCTGCCGCAGCTGCCCTATCTTGCTCAACTACCTGCTTCCTTTCCTTTGGGGCTGGTTTTCTGTTTTTCTCAAAATGCACTCTACCCCCACCCCTCCCCAGGAGCAACAATGAGGGAAGCCAACATTTACTGGCCTCTTACTATGCACTGTGAACTGTTCTAAGCACTTTACATGTGTTAACTCATTTAATTCTCATGAAAGCTCAATTAGGCGGATGCTATTAGCATCCTCATTTTGCAGGCAGAAAAACTAAGGCTGAGAGAGCTTAAGTCACCGGGTCTGGTTCAAAGGTTTGTGCTCTTCATCACTACCCACTATGGCCCCCGTGTTAACTCCCCAGCTAGTTTGCTGAGTGGACCTTTGAAAAACACAAAACTTGCAAACTGAAGTAAGTTGCAAAGCGCAGAGGAGGCTTCAGTGTGAACTGTGGCTTCATTTCTGATAGGGAAACACCACAATGACCCAGAGGAGTGAAGTCAGGAAGTACATAGTCACTGAAACACTCACCCACTCTGCCCTCCCCGTCTCTCAAATTCTGTCCCCAAGATTCAGCCCTGAGGGGCTGGACTGGAAACCTGCCTGCTCTTTGCAGCCTCTCCAGTGAAAACGTGTCCCTCCTGGCCTGCTGAAAAGGATACTCTCCTGCCACCTGCCCCATCTTCCTTGGACACACCAGGACCTGGGCTTTGCGCTGAGGAGGCCATTTGGGGAGCACTGCCAGGGTGCTGGTGGCGAGGCTAGCTCACAGTGGCCACGTGACATCCGAGTCCCCTGACGTCCTGGCCCTCCCAGGGCCCTGCCTGCTCCTGTTTTCCAGAGCCTCCCTCTGGAAGCACAGGGCACCCCACAGAAGCACAGGATGATGGGGCTCAACCCGCACGGAACTATAGTTTATTCAGTGGTATGGGGAAACGAAAAAAACAAACACAAAACCCTACTGTATTTACAGTAACGATCAAACTGTACAATCTGATGGTTAGTATCAAGTTAGCATCCAGCATCTTTGTATTTTTTAAGTCAAGTCATCAGTAGTTAAAAACCAATTAAATTTTTAACCCTTTGTAGGAACTGCTGAGGGGAGAGTCGGGGAAAATCCACGGCAGAAAAGCCAGCAACAAGCCTTACACATGAGAAACAGGAACATTTTTTTCCCCACCCATAGCCTCTTCTTCTAGCCACCTGCTCCAGAGGAAAGTCAGTGACAAGTGGGGAATACATGCTCAGCGTACTCGAGAACTCAGATCAATAGCGGTTGGCAAAACTGAGGTGGCAGAGGGAGAGGAGGCGAGAGAGGAGAGCCTGGAGCAAGGGCAGGGGCGTCAGGCTCCCCGCGCCGGGACTGCGGGGTACCCACCCGGCCCGTCACGGCCACATCAGACCCCCTGGGACCGGACACGAACCCATCCTGACACAAAAAGCAAATAAATAAAAATATATATTAACTCTCTCTTCGCAGGGAGCTGGGGGTGGGCGTAGGAGAGGGGGAGAGAGAGGAACGGGACCTGGTCCTTTGAAGAAGAGAGCCAATTCCGAAAAGGGGTTAAAAAAGGAACGTGTCGCAGAGGCCGCAGTAGGTCAAAGTGGGATCTGTCTGATCTTGTGGGGGTGGCTGCGTGGACCCCGGAACCCAGACTTGAGACCTGTGCTTGAGACTTCTGGGGGCGACCGAGCCAGCCCTGGCCTCGCTCTTCCCCCCCGGCCCCGCCCACACCACAGCAAAGCAGCGCAACTGAACACGAGACCGAGACCGGCATCCCCCAGGCGGGCCAGGCAGGGAAATGAAGCACTTTTGGGTCAGCGAACTGAGCAAACGCCCGGGCTGCAGCACGTGGCCAGAGTCCAGGGAAGGGAGAGGGGCTGGGGTGGCCCGGCCTCCGCCCAGGGGCACGGGTTCCCCTCAAAATGTGTTCATGCAGCATTTGGGGGTCCGGGGGCGCGGAGTCCTTCTGCCCCCTCTGCAGACGGGGCTTTTTCAGTTCCTGGGCAGGCAGCACAGGCAGGGTGAGGAGCGCCCTCGACCTTGAGGCCCTCGCCACACTGAGGCCCGCCGGGGTGCGGCCTGCAGGGCTCGGTGCCCTGGGCGCATGTGGCTTTGTCCTTTCCTTTTGGTGATGGCGAATGAGGGGCAGGCCCCCCGAGAGTCCCTCTCCTCCCAGAGGCACAGCAGATGGGAAACTGAGGAGAGGCTGGGAAGTATCCTGGGAGGTCCTAGCCTCTTTGGGAAGGGAAGGGGAGTCAGTTTCCAGCATATAAAAAAAATTAATCCCTGAAGTCATGAAGAGTGGAGATCCTTTTTTAAATTCTTTTTTTCCTCTTTTCTGAAAAACTTTGTCTTGGAGATGTTGGCCCCAGGGGTCCAAAGTGCAGTGAAGGGGATGGTGGGGGAGGGAGTTGGCACTAGATGGGGGGGGGGGTGCCCCTCCCGGCAAGGCCCAGGCTCCTCAGATGGACGTTTCGTCGCTGCTGCGGACAGGCGGCGGGGAGCAGGGGCAGGATAAAGCACAAGACAGGAGCGGGGCGTGAGCGCAGCTGGGGAAGGTAAGGGAGCCGCAGGGTGTGGGAACCACCGGCCCAGGGTTAATGCAGGAAGTTAAAGAAGAGAAATCTGGAGAGGCAGGAAAGGAAAGTGACAGAAAAGGCAGACAGGATTAGTCGGAGCAGAGAAGACAGTGAGAAGCTTCCAGCAGAAGAAGGAAACAGGAAAGCAACCCCAGCTCCCCAGCCTCCCTCACTTCGCCTGATGCAGGCTGAGCTGCCCCCACGGGCCCCCACGGTTTGCGGGCACGCACGTCACAGGAAGGGAGGTGGGCTACACCAGCCCACTGGTCCTCCGACTGCCGGCCAGAGCAGCCTGCGGAGGCCTGGCAGCGGCCCCGAGCCCAGCCAGGGCCTCCGTGGGGCTCCCCCTGTCCCACCCGGCCGGCCCCACTCACTCGGAGCCCGACGAGTCCTCATCCACCGTGCCTGCCTTGATACTCATGGCGATGGGCATGACCCCGTTCAGCTGCTCCTGGAGGCTCTGCCGGGGTGGAGGGCGGGGAGGGGGCCCGCCCCGGCTGCCCTCGCTGGCTGAGGAGGCCCTAGAAGACCCTGTGCCTTGCTCCAGGGGTAGCCGTAAAAGGCTGCTCTTCTCACTGATGGTGGGCAGACACTTCTTCTTGAGGATGCCTGTGGGCCGGGTGGGGGGGGGGCAGGCGCCATAAGGAGCAGGCGGTGCGGTCAGGGGACTGCCCTAGGGAGCCCTGCCGGCCACAGGGCAAATGTGAGGTGGGAGCCTGCCGAGTGGGGGAGCATGGTGGCCAGGCGTGCCCCACTCACCTTTGTGAGGTTGGGCAGAGGGGCCTGGAAGGGGGCCAAGGGACCCCTCCCGAGGCAGGACATCTCCATTCTCCCATGGGCGCTCCTCAGAGGCCCCATTGCCACTACTCTCCTTCGCTGTGGTCCCAAAGTCTCCTGGCCAGGGGGCCTTCCCGGGCCCTGGGGCCCCATCTGGTGGAGAAAGGAAGTAGGTAAGGCCTAGAGAAGGCAGACAACTAGAGAAGTCACCACCCCAGGAGTCCCTGACTCTCTGGCCTCCCACTGCCCCCTCAAAGGCCACAGCCCTGGCGCTGGCCCACCCTTGGGGGTGCTGTGCAAGGGCAGTCTCTCGGCGCCAGGCCCCAGCAGGCTGTCCCAGCCCGGCTCTCCAGGGAAGACAGCCTCTTCCTCCTCTTCTTCTTCCTCCTCCTCGCTGTCTGACGAGTGAGTAGAGGCATAGGAACCACTCTGGTCATCTTCGAGGGACAGGTCACTGTCAGAGTCTGTGTCAGGGTCTGGGAGACAGGGGAGAGGTCAGAGCTGACCCAGCCGCCTCTGCACGCCTCCAGCGAAAGCCAGGCAACCGCCCCCCGACTGGCCACACGAGCTTCCTTTCTCACCATGCTGCTGGTCTTGACCTTCCAGGAACAGGCTGCCTGGGTCCCCCAGGCCAGGGGGCCCCTGGCCAGGGTTCAGTGTGGACTCTTCCCTGAGAAGACAAGACAGTGCCAGAGGGCTCAGCCCAGCCCCTGCCCAGCGTCCCATTCTTTTCTCTCTCCCCGGGTCCCCAGTTCCTGCCCCGTGCCTCTCTTGCTTCTAATTTAAGCTGCCACGCGTGTCAGCCACCCTGTGCGCTCTCGACTCCCAGCAGGGGGCTGGCCCGGCCCCCAGCGTGCGGAGTGCTCTTCGCCCCTTGCCGACGCCCCCAAGCCCAGCGCTCACCTTAGCAAGAAGGGGATGTAGCTGGGCTGACTCTTGCCGGAGCGGCTGGCGCTGTGCAGAGAGCCGGCGGAGTCTCCGTAGGGCTGGTACAGCCGCCCGTCCGCGTAGGGGCTGGGGCAGTTGTAGGACTGGCAGGGGACGGAGTGGTCAGCACGTGCGGGAGCAGGACGGGGCAGCCCCAGGACGGGGAGTGGAAGGGCCGAGGGTGCCTGCCCTAAGGTCTACCTCCCACACGCCCAGGTCTGCAGGAGAGAGGCCCCACATCTCAGCTGCCCCCCATATCAGGGCCTGGTAGTGGACATAGCTCTGACCTATCCGTGCCAGCCCTGTGCACCCCAAGCACCCCAGACTCGGCTCCACGAGAGGGCTTCCTGTTAAAAATTGGTACCAGCCGCGGTCTCCCAAGAGCATGCCGGGAGACACAAAATTTACCAAGATGCACCAGGGATTCTCAGATGTCGGGTACCCGTGACGGCATCACCTGTGCTGGCCCCTTCTTGGCCTTGTTTTTCCTACTTCCACTCCCATCTCTCGTGAGTCAAAATCCTCCTCGCCACCCCCACACCCCACTCTTCCCGGGCCACACGTACCACTTCCCCAGCCCTTCCTCCTCCTCCCAAGAAAGGATGTCGGGACGAAGAAAGAGGGGGGCACAAAGCACAGAGAACAGCTCCCTGGGGCCCCTGCCTCTTGCTCCCGGCCCCGGGCCCCCTCACCGAGGTCAGGGTGGACTTGGTGGTCAGCGCAGGGTCGGGGCTGCCCTTACGGCTGCAGGCGAACTTGACTGCTCTCCGGACCTCCTTGCTGAGCACCACGTAGGACAGCAGGATGAAGGGGCCCTGGCAGGCAACAGGCAGTAGCTCAGTGCCCGTGAGGGGCCCCCACGGCCGGGCCCCATCCCCACCCCCACCCCCACGGGGCGCGGCCAGGCACCTGGACGCAATTGCAGGCAGCAAAGAGGTGGTGGAAGAGGAGGGTGTCACTGTTGACGGAGAGCAGCGCCAGCAGCCACGTGGCGCCCAGCAGCAGGAGGACGGCGAGGGACGGCCGCAGGCCCGAGCTGGACACAGGGGGGCCATGAGCCTGGCCCGGAGGCCCCCTGCACCGCTGCCGGCCCACTGCGCGCTGCCCAGGCACCGACACCCCATACTTACACGGGGCCTTTCTTCTCGAAGCCCTGCCGCTGGGCAGCACAGGAGGCCCGGGCCGCCAGGATGTACAGGAAGACGCTCATCTAGCGGGCAGGGGGCAGGGGAGGGGGACCATCAGGGGACAGACAGCTTCTCCTCCACCCCACGGGGGCCCAGCAGTGGCACGACTCCTAAAGGGGATCCTGAGGACACACGCAGCCCACTTTCTGGCACCTACCGACACCGCGAAGGCCACAGGGCCAGCAAAACTCCAAATGAGCGTATCGTAGATGGACAGCCAGCAGAAGTCAGGGTTCCCGTAGCCCTCAGGGTCCAGGCCCACGGCTAGACCTGGGGGGCACGGTGACAACAGCAGGGGAAGCGGTGGTAGGGCCTTGGCAATCAGTCAGGGTCACATGGGCTCACGGGACCAGGCGCAGGAGATAAAGGGCTCCACCTACCCTGTGTCCCTGCCACCCTCTCCAGGACGGGGGACCCAGCCCCTGGGGAGCTTCGGGGGCTGAGAGGAGGACGCGGCCTGGGGCATGGGGACGCGGGTGGGGAGCATGCGGCGTGAAGGTGGACCCAGAGCCTAGAGACGTAGAGCCTCAGGCCGGGAAGGGGACGGGGGTACCTGTGATGAAGGCCGGCACGCCCCAGCCCAGCATGTAGTAGAAGCGCATGGGGCCAGCGTTGACGTCGCGCACCTCGGTGAGCGCCCGGTACAGGTGCAGGGCCTCCAGCAAGGCCCAGGAGAAGGTGCAGAGGTACAGGAAGTGCAGCAGGATGGCAATGACTGTGCAAGCAAACTGGGAGCCCGGCCACGCCAGGTCAGTGACCAGGCACCCCCAGGGCACGGGTTCCGACTTATCAGGCAGACAGGGAGGGCCGGGGTGTTGGGTGGTGCTTCGGGAAGCGTGGGAGGTACTTTTAGGGTGCCAGGGAAGTGAGGAGACTGTGGGCTGGGTGTGGGGCCGGGCTCTACTGGAGTTGCTGCTGCAGAAGCAGGGACCGGGGCAGGGAGCGGGGGAGGACTCCTAGGGAGCTGGGGAGGACTGGAAACTGGATGGTTTCTGGGTGAGGAGAAACTTCTTACAGGGAGGTCAGCCTGGTTGATTCCTAGGAGGAAGACCAGCTGCGCCAGGCCCAGGGCGGCAGTCAGGTTCCGTCGGATGCCATGCTGGTTGGAGCGCAGGGCACGCAGGATGGTGAGGAAGAGGAAGGCAAGCAGCAGGGCAGCCAAGGTGACCCCTAGGGCCACGTAGGTCAGTGTCTTCAACGGCAGGATCTCCCCATTCTGCAGGGCAGGGGCCAGGAGAGTTAGGAAGGGCTAGGCCTGAGCACCCATCCCAGGGCCGTGGCCCCCCCACCTCCAGCTCCACGGCCCCCTTGGGCCCCCCATCCCCTCGCCGGGGGTCCAACCTCGCGCCGGGACACGTCCATGAGCACGGCGAAGCTCGTCATGTGGTTGCACTGGCAGCTGACGTGGCTCTCGTTGCGGAAGACGACCTCGCAGCCTCGGGCTGACCAGCCCCCGGTGCCGCTGACCCTGCGGCGGAGACACAGGATCAGAAGATGAGGAGGGGAAAGCATGCAGGGGCCTGGCCCTCCGCCCAAAGCCCAGCGCAGGCTCACAGGATGGAATGGTTCCAAAAGACACAGATGGGCTTGGTGCGTTCCTCCGTCTCCAGCAGCCGGAACTGCACGGTGACCGGCTTGTCCAGGGCTCGGGGCAGCAGCTCCTCGTCATCGTGGACGCTGATACTCACCACGGGCGTGTTGATGACCGGCCGTTTGGGGACTCTGATGAGGAACAGGCAGGCGTACGATCCCTAGGGCCATCTCGTGGCTGAGGGGGACACCCCGCAACGCTCGGGGATGCCCCCAGCCCCAGGCTCTCTCCATGCTCGCCCGCCCTGCCTGCCCACCCCGTCCTCGTTTCCTCAGCCGCTCACCTCAGGCTGCGCTTGTCCGGGTCGTAGTTATGGGGCAGCAGCCCGGCCAGGGTGCGGTAGATGATGACACTGGCCACAGCCTCACCCTGGCTCAGCTCCGGGTGCCGCCGCTGACGCCGGGCCAGCTCCTCAGGCTCCTGGGCCTCCCCGGGGCCCACGGGCCGGACCACGGTGGGCGTTTCTGGGATCAGGACACCGTCTACTCAGCAGGGCCCTGCACAGACGCCCCAGCCGGGCCCCCGCCCC
>CM052798.1:82803762-82868150 GCA_028533885.1 Nasua narica | reverse complement strand
CCGGGGTTCCGTGCACAAGCCCCGCCCTGACCCAGGCTCACCGATGTTGGGCGTGACGATGGTGAAGGGGTTCAGGTAGGTGTGCCGCATGTTCTGGGCCAGCGCGCTGGCGTAGGCCTCGTAGTGCTGGAGCAGCCAGGCCGTGCCGCCCTCCGTCTGCTGGATCAGCTCCCAGTGCCGCTTGTTGGCCGCGTCCAGGAGGGCGCTGCCCACCCGCAGCAGGTTCTAGGGTGGGCGTGGTCACGGTGCTCTAACCCCGGCAGCGCATCCCCGCCCCCTGGCCGCACCTGCGCCTAGACCAGCCGGGGCGACGCACCCGAACCACGCCCCTCCCTCACACCTTCTCTCCTCCTTCTGCGGCTAAGAGCTTCCTGGCCTGGGCCTGGACCCCCGGCCAGGTACTAGATGCTGAGTGCTCCCCGCCCTGGCACAGGGGGCAGGGCCTCTGCTCCAACGAGCCTGGTCACACCAGGCCCCAATACAAACATGAGTTTCTAAACAGCACCTTACTAGGGAAGGGGCTGGAAAGAAATGCTCTAAATCCCACGGCTCAAGGGCGCTCCTGGAGGCCTCCGGCCAGCGGGGAGGTCCCTCCCCCAAGGCAGGGATGGCCCCCAAGTTGGCCCAGGACCAGGCTCACTCACTGTGACCCCCATCTAACCAGCCAGCCCTGCCCCATTCAAGCCCCACCTCAGTGAAGTGCACGTCTTGTGTGGCGGACAGCCCAAAGCCCCGCTGCGCGCTCTCGTGGGCCAGCAGCCGTGTGGCCAGCTGGTAGGCCACCTTGACGTCACTGCCGAAGTAGCCTGCCGTGTGCTGCGTGGCATTGCGCAGAAGCAGGGCCAGTCGCTGGGAGCGCCCCGAGTCCAGGCCCGACTCGTTCCGCTGCAGCCGCTCGGCCTAGGACGGAGCCAGAAGGACAGGGAGCAAGCGAGGTCAGCACGGGAGAGCAGAGCTGGAGCTCAGGAATAAAGGGGCCTCAGGAAAGGGGAGAGGTGGCCACTCCAGGTGGAGGCCCCAGGAGGCAGGGGTTGGAATTCCAGAAACCCCTCTCTCAAAGCCGGCAGCAGGGAGGGGAGAGAGGAGCTGGAGAGGAGGAGGTTCACTTACAAAGCCCTTCAGCTCTGAGAAGGTGACTGACGTGCAGTTGAAAAGGTTTGGGGGGAGCCACCCCCTGTGCTCATCGCAGTGGCGCACGGCTGTCCCTGGGGGAAGGAAGCCCAGAGGGCAGGCCTCAGGAGAGACACAGGAGGCTTCTGGGACCTGCCTGACTTCCTAGGGGCCAGCAGCTCATGGGCCAGAGATGGGAGACAAGCCAACAAGGGCCCTGCCCCCCGCTACCCCAGGTAAGAAAAGGAAGACAGGCACAGAAAACAGTAGAGCCCAGACCTCTGCCAGACCTGCTCGAGTGAGGACTCCAAGAGCACGGAGCGTGTGTTCTCCTCGAGCCCCGGGCATCGCCACCCCTCTGCCGCCACCACTCGGGGCTCTCTGCCATTCTCTGCTTGTGAACTCTGTTCGTCATCGATCCGAGGACCAGCACCAGCCCCCATCCCGGGGCTGTGTCCCCCGGAATCGCACCCGACAGCCCCTACTCCCCAGACTGCCTTCCTTGTGAGTGGCACGACTCCCATTCCAGGGGGTGAGTTGTGGATGGGAACCCCGTGGGATTCATCTCCGAGTCCCTAGAACCCAGCCCCATGGCAGGCACGCTGTAGCTTTGTCAGCATTTTTCATAAGAGTTCAAGATGTAGGTGCCCTTCATCCCGGCAACCTTGGGAGCAGAGGAATGGGACACCAAGGAAGGATGGGACATCGAGTCCCCAGGACCTGGAGACCAGAGACAGGTCCCCGGATTTGCAGCCAGGGGCTCCCCACCCTCATCCCAGGGATGAGACGCTGAGTCCACAACATCACATTCTAGGCTTCTAGCACCTACCAAAGGAGCCTCTGGGGCAGGGGGCAGCGGCAGGCAGCCCAAAGCGGGTACGGGGCCACCAGATCCCAGCCTCAATGGCCCGTGGGCAGCTGTCGTAATTCACTGCAAGGAAGCACATAGCGTCACCCAGGAGCAGCTGCCCCCTGGCCCCGCCCCCGGAGCTCTGCTCGGGCTTCCGGCCCCCCCTCAGCAGCCTGGGGCCTGCAACCAACCATCCCAGGAAGGCCAGGGCCTGGCACACGGCAGGAGAGCCACCGACCCCTCGTGGGAACCCCACCTTCACAGCCATTGGTGGTGACCTCAGCAAAGGGGTTGTCACAGCGGTCACACTGGCGCCCAATGACGCCTGGCTTGCAGGGACACTGGCCGTCCTCAGGGTCACAGACGCGGGACAAAGAGCCCGTGGGGTAGCAGTCACAGAGGAGGCAAGTGGGGCTGCCCTGGGGCCGGTAGCGGTTCTCCTGAGAGGGAGGACAGACAAGGTGGGCCGCTGGCCCAGGCTCGCTCTCTCTCCGGGATGCTCATGGGTCCTTTGGGTTGTGGCCCCTCTAGAGAGAGGCTGGCTGACTTCAAGTCCCCCCGGGAGTGGTATTCAAAACATTTAGGGGCGCCTGGGTGGCTCAGTCGGTCGAGCGTCTGCCTTCAGCTGGGGTCATGACCCCAGGGTCCTAGGATCAAGTCCCGCGGGGGGCTCCCCGCTCGGAAGGAGACTGCTTCTCCCTCCGTCCCCACTCCTGTGCTCACGCGCTCACTCTCACACACTTGCTCTCTCTCTTGCAGAAATAAAACCTTAAAAAAAACTTAACTGGTAACAGTCTGCAACGTAGCCCATCAATAAGACACCAACTAGTCAGGGCGGGCCGCAAATGACCAGCAGAGCAGGCCTAGAGCTCAACGGTAAAGTACTGGTCCTGGGTGCCCCCAAACAGCAGACACACAAGAGCACGTGGTCACTTGCCCCCCATCACAGCAAGGGCACGTAGCCCCGAGCTCTCTGGGGGAAGGCCTTCTCCACTGCCTCCCCTCAAGGGCCCAGGCGGCCGCTGTGGAGGCCCAGGTCGGGGCAGTCACCTTGCAGTGGCACTCGCCGCTTGTCTTGTTGCAGTCGGGGTCGAAGCCTTTGCCGACATCACAGTTGCACGGGCCGCACGTGGGGTGTCCCCACCAGCCTCGGGGGCAAGGCTGGTCAATCCTGCAGAGAGGGGCCCAGGCAGACATGAGCTCCCTCCGCCACGCCCGTCTGCTGCCGCCGCCTGTGGCCCTTCTGACTGTGGCTGTGGCTCAGCCTGGCTCCCAGTGCTCTGAGGGACCCCCCCAGGGACAGGCTGCTGCACTCCTGGGTCCACTTACCTGGTCTCACAATAGGGCCCGAGGTAATTTTGGGGACACTCGCAGGTGTAGCCGTGGGGGGCGCTGGGCTTTCGGATACACACAGACTGATGCTCACATGGGTTCAGGTCGCACACGTTAGTACAGTTGTCACCATAGTAACCTGGGACCGCAAAGATGAGAGGGGGTCAATCCCTACCCTGCTCTGGCACTTTCTTTAAACCTACCCTCACTCCACCTCTCTCCGCCTGAGAGCCCTGCTAGCTCGCCATGGCTTTGTAGTGCAGGAGACTAGGCTCAGAGAGGTCATGTGATTGGCCTCAGGTCACCAGCAGAAGCGAAGAGACCCCGCCCGCCCACCCACTTCCCCGGGCCCCTGGCACACCTGGATCACAGCTGCAGGAATAGCTGTCCCAGTCATCACTGCAGTAGCTGTTGGCAGGACACGGGTTCGAGTCACAGGGGTCTGGCAGGCTGCAGCCTGGCTCCACATTGACGCTCTCCCCGTGGCTAGGGTCCAGAGCGCTAACCCCCTCCGGCGTCTCGCTTACCCTCACACCCTGGGAGGGACACAAGCGAGGTTGGCCCTCGGTGGTGCGGGCCTCGGAGCGGGGAGGAGGGGAAGGCAGAGGAGGCTGCCCACCTGCAAACAGCCCCGGAAGCCGCGGGTCACACCACCAGCCGGCCCGGGCACTCCCCCGACGGTGATGTTGCTCAGGTGCAGCCCATGCAGCCGGGGGCCGAGGTTGCCCTCTGCCCGCTGCTGCCCGTAGTCGAAGGACAGGATGGCATGGCCGGGGCCCCCACTGGCTCCCAGTGCCAGCTGTGCATGGTGCCAGTCGCCATCATTGGCCCGGCCTGGCTCCAGCTGGAGAGACGAGGCCTGGAGCCCTGTGCCCTCCACACTCAGCACCACGTGGCCTTCCCTCAGCTTCACCAGAGGAAGAGAAAAGAGCGTCGGCGGCCTGCCTTCATCGGCTCTTCTAGCCCACTGTCTCCTGCTGGACCACCAAAGCCATCCCCTGGCCCAGCGGAGGCCCCGGAGGAAAGGGTTTATTTCCCTCGTGGCCAATAGATGGCAGCAGTGATCCAACAAGCAGACGGAGCTGCCTCTAGTTTGGGAAAAAAAGAAAGACCCTGCCCAGCCCTCTCCCACCCGACCGGGAGGCTAGGGCAGCCCCGCTCCGGGGCCCGCCTGCCCCCCCCCCCCCCCCCCCCGCCCCCGACCCCTCCCTGCCTCACCTGCAGGGTGATGGTGCTGCGCCCCCTGGTGACGGCCTGCAGCAGCACACCGTTGGCCTGGCGCGTGCGGAACATGAGGCTGAGGTGCCAGGGCTGGGAGATGGGGAGCGAGAGGCCGTGCCAGGCCACAAGGCTGCTGCCCAGGAAGCGCTGCGGGTTGGCCATTTCTGGGGAGGCAGATAAAGGCAGGCTCTGAGGGGTGGAGCGGCCAAGCACCCCAGGAGGCGTGATGCTCCCAGGGGCTGGTTCGGCGGGAGGCAGGGCACTGCCTCTCCTCGTGCCCACTCCCCTCGCCAGCCCCGCCCTCCAGAGCATTTACCTGTCCGGGGCCCGCCCCACACTGTGCCCAGGCCTGCCTCTGACTGGGCCCTTTGTCTCCAGTGCTACCTTCTCAGGGCTCTGCCCAGACACGCTTTTCCGCCCCCGGCCCAGCTTGGCTGGGCCCTACCCAGTGCCTGCCCCGACCCTGCCGGTGTTCCCAGCATTGCCGACAGCTCTTGGGCCTTGGCCGCTGCTGGCAGCCTCTCCTACCCTGGGCACAGCTCTTGCCCCCGAAGCCCAGAGGACACTCGCAGCTGAACGCGTCCCACTGGTTCACACAGGTGCCCCCGTTATTGCAAGTACTGCTGTCGCACACGTTCTTCTTGGCAGGGCAGCCTAGAAGGGATGGAAGGGGGCTTGGCTCAGGGCTCCAAACAGGAAACCTGCGGCCAGAAGGGCCTCTGAAACCCCCACTGCGTCCCCATGCCAGCACAGCCCTCCTTTCCGCCCCGGGCTCCGGGCGGGCCCCTGCCCCAGGCTCCCGTACCAGGCACGGTGCCGTTGTTGGCGATGAAGTCGGCCATGTCCACGTGCCGGCTGTCCACCTGCAGGTTCCTCATGCAGCCCACAAAGTGCCGCGTGCGGACGGGGAAGCTCTCGGGCAGGTCGGGGACCCCACCCAGCAGCAGGGGCCCTGTCAGATCTAGAGACCTGGAGGAGCAAAAATGGGGGGCTTCCGGCTCTTCCTTCTCCCCTCTCCCTGCCACCAGGAGCCCAAGGGGCCCCAGAGAGCAGCACAGGGAAAGGGAGGCACCCCGACCTGGAGCCACTCTCACCTCACGTCATACCCACCCCTCCCCCAGACCCTGCTCTAATCGCTTCCACCCACCCCCACCCCGACCCCAACCCTTGCAGAAGGCTGACCAGGGGCTAAGGGAAGCAAGGGGAGGGAGGGCCCTCACCTAGATTGGTTTCCGCTTCCGGGCCCCCTCAGGCCCACCCTCTCAACCTGCCCTCCCCACCTGGCCCCACACCACACCCCAGGCCCCAGGCCTCCCCCCTGCTCACTTTTTGCTGCCCCCCTGGGTGCCCTGGGCAGCGCAGGAGTAGTTGCCCAGGACAGCTCCGAAGCGCAGGGCCACCCCTGTGTCACAGCCATCCACAGTCACCACAGCCACCTTCTGTTCCGACGGGCCCTGCGGGAGCCCCGTCTGCCCTAGCAGTGGCTGTGGACAGAGAAGGGGAACTGTGAACAAGGAGCTCACAAGGTTCACGGACCAGGTGCAGAGACACCAGCACCCGCGAACACCCCTTTGTACACACGTGTGTGGATATACACACGTGCACACTCAGCGTGCTCACGGGACCTACGCGCTTACCTGCCTTCCTCGACAGTGACGGGAGTCCGCGCCTGTCTGACGGGACACGGAGCATCGCGCACTACGCGGTGGTAGAAGGAGAACAGCCCGGCCCGCCGCCCCCCCCACTTCGGCCAGAAGCGCCGGGATCAACATCCCCACCCCCTGCGCTGGATAAAACGCCACCTCAGTCTGAGCACCTGAGCCAAGGACAGAAGCCACCGACTCCCTGGCCCTCTCCGGCACCCACCTTATTGTAGTACTTCAGCTGCACCGTGTGCCACTGGCCGTCACTGACCCCTCCGGGCACGAACGGGGACACGGTGGTGGTCGACTCCCCTGGGGAAAGGATGCGGGTGAGCTGAGAATGGGGAGGATGTGCTCGCGGCTGGGACCGGGCCCAGGTCTGGCTGGAGGGGGGTGTGTGTGACTTGGGATGGGGGGCCAAGCCACCTAGGGCCTCTGGGAGACGGGCAAGGCCATGGGGCAAACGGGGTCACCTGCAGAGAAGGTGAGCTGGACCTGCTCCTGGATCACCTCGAGGGCCACGAAGTCATGCTTCTCATTGAAGCGTCCGTTGTATAACAGCAGCCCGTCACGCTCCTTGGTGGCGAACCTGAGCGGCAGTTGGGGGTGGGGGGCAGGGAATGCGGCACCCACCTAACCCCAACCGCCCCAGCCACCTGACTAGCCCCTGATCCGACTCGGGACCCTCCAGAGGGCTGACCCCGTGGCCCCTGGCTCCATGGGCCGTGGCTCAAGAGTGGACGATGAGCCCACACCAGAACTGAGACCAGAACCCCGAGCCCTTGGCTCCCCACCCTCGAGCGTGGGTAGGAGCAGTGGGCAGTGGACCCGGCTGGGTGAGGAAGGGCTGCTGGCGAAGTGCACAGGCGACTCCAAGTGCCAACCTGGCTCTGCCGACAACCTGCTCCCGGCACTTTCGCTGCCTGACCTCTCGCCCTGTCTGTAGAAGGGGAGACACCCCAGGCTCCCACGGCCCTCCCTCACCCCCCGCCAGCGCCCAGACACTCACGAGAGGGCCAGGGTGAAGTGGAAGCGCTGGCGCAGGCCACGGAAGGTGACGAAGGAGCGGGCAGGGAAGCTGCGTGTGGTCACCTGGCAGTAGGGCTTCTCGAAGTCTCCAGACGGGCAGTCGCACTTGAAGCCACCCACGAGCAGGTTGACGCAGGTGCCCCCATTCTTGCAGACACCTGGCGTGCAACGGCCTGAGCGGGCACTCACCTCGCAGTGCTCACCTGGGCAGGGGGAAAGGCAGGGTAATAACCCAGTTCCCGAGAGGGCGGTGGGGACCTGGGATGCCTCTCCGGGGCCCAGCCATACCTCCTGTAACACTCGCAAGTGCGCCCAACCATCCTCACCACGTCCTGCAATACTGCTGGCCCGCAAGTTCCTTGGAGCTCCCAGGCCCTTCTGTACTCCTATTTGGGGCTCAAGCGCACAGGTGTGCCGGGGCCCCCGGCCAGAAGGCCCAAGTGTAGTAAGCCTTTGGTGTCGCAGCTACCGAGCAAGCTGGGGGGTGCTCTGTTCCCACAGGCGTGAATGTGCATGGAGGAAAGGGCTTGCAGGACAGAGGGCTGGCGCCAAACCCCCTTCCTCCCTCCCTCCCACTGGTGCTTTTGTCCCTGTGAGGCGCCCAGATCAGTTTCCCTCTCTGGGGATGAGACTTGGATTGTCGGAGTTATGGGTGGGGAGGCGGGGTGATGGGGGAGGTGAAGCTGGAGACTCCCAGGAATGAGGCAGAGAACTCCCACCCTGAGCCCTGGGGTCCAGACCGAGGCCCTCTGTGCACTTGGGAGATGCAGACAGAGTGGGGAACGGAGCCTTGGGAGCAGACCAGGATTTCAGTGGAGGAGCTGAAAATTCCAACAACATCAGATGGGAAAATCCACCCCTTTCTCTCCCTCCCCATTCCCAGATTCTAGAGATAGGTTCTCAGCTCCTGTGCCTAGTGACTGGCTCTTGTTTCCATGGAAACTGTTGTTCGCCTACTCTAAGCCCCCCTCCCCATCCTCTTGGACAAAGACTCCCCTCCCATCCCCCAAGCCCTCCCCTCCCTTCCACCCCCACCCACAGCAGCAGCTGAGAGGAGTCAAGTCTGGCAAGTTCTGGGCAGGAAGATGCAGCAGGGAAGGCGGTGGGGTCTGCCTGCCACTGCTGGCACAGCCTGTGGGCATGGCTGCGGAGGAGAGAGAATAAGGCCTAACCATCTGGGAAGGAAGGGCCTACGGAGGAGAGGACAAGGGGGTGTCCTGAGGAGAAACAGGATCCCACAGGGGCAGGAGCACAAAGCAGAGACAGTGAGCCTCCCAGGGAGAGGCTGGGGAGAGGGTGTGTAAAAGACCCAGCTCACAGGCCCACGGGGAGGCCTGACCCTTTCTGCAGCACCTGGGCAGGGGTGGAGCTCTTCTGCCCAGGGTCACACAGGTACAACGACCTTCTGAAACAAACCTGCCCCGCGCCCAAACCCCTCCAGTTTCTTCTATGCCTTCCCCTCAATGCCTGGGAAGAAAAGCACTGTTTATAGCTCAGAAAGGTGACTCTGTCAGCGATGGCGGAGACCAGGTCCCAGGCCCAGCTCCAGGGCTGGCCAAGCTGTGGGGTGAGCCTCAGAACAAGTCACCTGATCCCAGGGGTCTCTCAAATCACAGCCAGCACTTCCAAGGGCTAGCTCTTTACACGTATTAAATTAATTTAATTAATCCTTACAACCATGCTATGATGTAAGTAGATTCATTACCTCCGTTTGAAAATAACTGAGACACAGAGAGATTCAGTAATTTGCCTAAAGTCAGGCAACTCCTCGTGGCAAAGCTGGACCATAAACCCAAGCGGGCTGCGTCTAGAGCTGGTGCTGACCTCCCTTACGCTGCCTGGGATGGGGGTTTGGGGGCGAGCTCTGAGAAGAAGGCCTCCCCTCCCCTCTCTCCCCAACAGGCTGTAGAGAAGGAGGCAGATGGGCGGAGGGCCCGCGTAACCTCTCCCTTACTCTGGGAAGGAACGAGGCCGCCCAGGCCCTTGGCTAGGTCTGCGCCTGCGCCCTGGGTCAGCCCTCCAGGCCCCGCCGCCAGCTCACCGGTGTAGCCATCGCGGCAGAGGCAGGTATAGCCGCCCTCGCGGCTGCGGCAGCGCCCGTGGGGGCCGCAGGGCCGCGAGTAGCAGAGGTCCACCTCGGTCTCGCAGTAGTCGCCCGTGAAGCCAGGCGGGCAGCGGCAGCGCAGCCCCCCGACGGGGTGGATGGGCCGGAAGAGCACGGAGGAGGAGGCGATGAAGGGCGCGGAGGAGTCGAAGCGCAGCACGGACACGCAGCGCATGTAGTTCTCGCAGGGCTCGCGCAGGCAGATGTTGTCGTCGAAAGGCAGCACGCGCTGCGCCGAGATGGCTGTGAGGAGGCTGCGGTTGAGGTACAGGCGCTCCTGCAGGTCCTCGGAAGGCAGGAAGGGCGGTCCGCCCCCGGGCCCCGGCGGCTGGCCCACGGACAGGCTCACATTGAGGATGTGGCCGCCAGGGGCGTCGGTGTCCCGCTGCACGTTGAAGACCACCACGTGGTCTGGGGGGGTGGCCAGCGTGGCTGCCACCGCCTGGATAAAGAGACCCAGTAGGGGCGAGAGGAAGCGCTCGGGGGACATGTCCTCCAGGCGCAGTGTGATGCTGTGCGTGAGCATCTCATCCGTGATGATGGTGACACGCAGTGCGCACTGGGCGGTCACGCTGTGCACGCCGTCTGCAGGGAAACAACATGGGTCAGGACCTGACGTGGAGCTAGGGAGGGCGGGGGTGCCTAGCCATAGACCTAGCCCTGGGCAGAAGCACCCCGAGAAGGGAGGGGGAGCTGAGATCCAGCCCACACACCCGGGCATTGCTCAGTTGCCACAATGGACTCCCTTTTCTAATTGGCAAAAGGGGCCCGAGAAACTGCATGTATGTCGCCTGTAGGCAAGTCACACCTTGAGGGATCCGCCCCCAGAGACAAGTAGGACGATTTGATTTTCAGAAGTTCTCTTTGCATACTTTCCCCAAACCCTCCATTGTGAAGAATGGTACATTTTTTTAATGTTTGTGCACCTTTTCCCTGCCCAAGCCATGGGTCTTTGCTCCCTTATACCAGATTCAGCTTCCTGCACAAGAACCTGATTTTGCCTGTGTCTGACCTTTCTACAGGTCACCATGAGATGCCCACCAAAACGATCATCCTGCCCCCTGGGCCTCTATATCTCAAGACTACCATAACCCTGATGCCGACTGTGCTCCCTCCTCCCCCACCAAAGCAGAGTGGGGGGTGAACTGGGTCAGTGGGCCACCCAGTCCCCCTCCCACTGAGCCCCATAGCTGCTTGGGCGCAGGCCTGCTATCCCCATAGCAACGCCCCACACAAAGCATTCTTCCCGCCCAACTCTCCAGGCTGCCGAAGATAGCCTGGGGGGGCCTCACCCTGGGAAACCCAGCTGAGCCACCCTACCAGAGGCTGCACTGCCCACTGCCCTGATGCTGTGAGGGACCTGGGGAGCAGCAGTGGAAGGGCCTGGACAGCTCTCCAATCTGAAAGCCCAGAAGAGCCCCACTAGGCTGCTCTCTCCTCTGGCCTTGGGCCTCCGGCTAGTCATCGCCCACTTGGCTCACACGTTCTACCCGAATGCCTGCCACACCTGCGGGCCACACACTCAACGAATAAACAGCTAGATGCTAACACACTCTAGTGTCTCGCTCTACCCACACTCTAAGCCCAGAAATACCTTATCCACCTTTAATGCACAGACACATGGCAGTGGATTTTGCTTAGCTCAGAAATGAAAGCCAGAGGCCAGCGGGGAAGGGGAAATGGTTTGGCAGGGCTCTGACGGGTTTTCATAGTTTTATTTATTATAACGTCCTACACATAGTACGTGTTCAGTAAATATTGAGATATTGATGTCTCCATAGTAAAGAAATGGTCTTTAAAACACAGTGAGGTGGGGGCGAGGGGGCGCCTGGGTGGCTCCGTCGTTAAGTGTCTGCCTTCGGCTCCGGTCATGGTCCCAGGGTCCCGGGATCGAACCCCGCCTCGGGCTCTCTGCTCAGAGGGCAGTCTGCTCTTCCTCTACCTCTCCCCCCAACTTGTGCTCACTCTCTCTCAAATAAATAAAACCTTAAAAAATAAAATAAAAAATAAAACACAGCAGGGGTCCTGAGTTGATACTGAAAAGGAGCCCCTGGCAGGAACGGGTCTGGGGTGGGGTGGGAGTAGGCGAGAAACCTGGGAATAGATTCTGCTTCTGCGCCAGCTTCGAGGTGGCTCACTGCCCCGGGCAGCTCAGCTGCGCCTGAGAAGGCTGGAGGCAGAGACCCATCTCAGCCCTGTCCTCGGCCCGCCCACCTGCCCTCCAGCCTCATCGCCTGAGACTGCGAGCCCGCCAGCTCTCACCATCGAGCTCGCTGGTCGTGACCCACTCCCACTCCTCCCACTCCTGTCTATAGCCACCGAACATGCTGTGCCTTCCCACCTGGCCTACCCAGACACCCGCCCACAGTCCTCCTACTTCTCTCACCTGCCCCAAGCTCACCTACTCCAGGAAGCCTGCCCAGATTGAGGACCTCAGGCTCTGCTTTTCTCCCTCTTTCAGACCACCCTGCACCGAGGTGTGGAGCTGGCACAGGGCTCTTGTGTACTTGGTGCCTCTGCCCAGTAATCCCGTGATGGGATAAAGTCCCTCCAAGTAGAAAGTGGCCCAAGAGTCTACACAGTGCCCCTAACTGGTCAGGGAAGGGCGGGGGCAGTCCAAGCCCATGAACGAGAGAAACCTCACCAGCACTCAGCCCTGGGAACAAGCGCTCCTCCCTGTGCCTCCCCTCGGCAGTCCAAGGCCCCGCCCATGCCCCTCACTCAATGTGTCTCGTTGCTTCCCATCTGGTCTACCATCTGTGGCCACCTGCCCCCTCCTCCGTGGTCCCCCATCCCCAGCAATCGACCTACTGCTCAATCCTTGCTCTTTGTTCCTCTCCCCTGCCTTGACCTGGGTCACCCCTCAGGTGCCAAGGCAGGGTGGGAATAGGGGTCCCAGGTCCCAGACTGTGGCAGAATCAGACTCCAAGCCTCTCTGCCCTGGCAGATGTGCCAGGGGAAGCCGTAGGCCTGGACAGGGTCTGCTGCTCTGGGAGCCGACCGGACCACGCACAAGCACTCCTGTGTGTCCTAGCAGTGTAAGAAAGCGGCAGGGAGAACTGGGGCTTCAGGAGAGCCATCCAGCCCAAGCTGGGGCAGCTTCAGCCCCGAGGAACGAGAGAGGGGGAAGGCAGAGAGGCGCGAACGTGGAGACTGAACAAGGGAAAACAAAGATCCAGGAAAAGAGCCAGCAATGGAGAAAGTGGGAAAGGAAGGAAGAGCCACACAGGAGATCGGGAGAGGGCCACGGAGAGGGGCAGAGCAGGAGGGCCCCCATGGGCAGGGGCAGGGGCGGGAAAGAAAGAGAGACAAAGAACAAGAGAAGGGAAACAAAGGGGCAGTGGGAGTCAGTTCCCCCTTACCCCAGCCTCCCTGAACTTTGGGGTTGCCTTGGTGACTGCCTCCAAGGGTCAGGGCCGAGGGGACAGGATGGGGCCAGGGCTAGAGGGCCAGACCGAGGCCTTCCCTTCTGTTCTAGGGGCGCCGTGGTCAGGGGCTGTCCTGGTAGGAGCCTGCAGGCTGGGCGGGGCCACTCTCACCTAGGACAGGCTGCGGGAAGGACACGAGGAAGAGCCCCTTCTTTTCCATCCCTCCCCGTTGCTTGCTTCTCCCAGCACAGAGAAGGATAAAATATCCAGGAACTCCAGCCCTTCGCTTGCTCCTGGAGGGAAACTGAAGCTTCAAGAGGCACAGAACCTTGTCCATGACCTCTAAAAGCCCACATGCCTGGGTTCCCATGGCCACCTGAGGAGAGGGGCAGGGGAGGCACCTGTCCAGGAAGGACCAGATCGGGGAGGGGGCTGAACCACACCCTGCATCCCACACGCCTCTCATTCCCCTCCAGGCCCAGACTCCCTGGGGTGACAGAAAACTGCCAGACTCTTCTACTCCTCCCTGCTGTGTCTAGAGTGGGGTACCCTGGACCATCCATCTGCGGGGTGCCCCTAATGAGGGGCCCTCGTGGGGGTGCCAGTGGTTCCCAAGCTTGGGGAAGGGACGCAGCAACCTGGGGCTGGCCCCCTCCTTGCCACTCCTCGCGGCTGACCAAGAAGACAGAATGCCACCCCCACTCGACTCTCCTCCCCCAACCCTCTGGCCAGGGAGTCTGCAGGCTGAGCGCTTGGCCAAGCAGCAGGAATGCCCAGCCTGTGTCCTGGCCAGGCTCCCACGCCCCAGGACTCTGTCCTCTCCCCACCAGAGCAGGGGGCTCTACCCTCAAAGGCCACCAGTCCCCTGGCCCATCCTGGTTCCACACCTCATTCCCTGAACCCAGACCCAGGTCACAGCCAGCACAGAAGGCCCAGCATCCCCAAAACAGCCAGCAGGGTGGCAAGGGGGCCCAGGAAGCCTCAGCCCGCCCCTGGCCTCACGGCAGCCCCTCCCCCAAGCCGGACCCCGAACAGTGGCCTCTGACAGTGGGGTCTGTTTGGACAGAGACAATGAGCTCTGGCTTCACTTCCTGCGGGAGCTCTGAAGGGGTAGCCAGGCCAGGCTCTTTCTGCCTGGAGGGAAAAGAATGCACTAGACAAAGTCCCGCTCAGCCAGGCTGGGGCTCAGCCGGGAGCCAGAAGGGGCCAGAGGAGGCCCGACTACAGGGTCCTGACCCCTCGGCGGCAACCCTGTGCCCCAGGGCCCTCTGCTCCGTCAGAAGGCTGTCATGAGACCACAGGAACAGCCTGCCGGGCATGAAGGGGTGCCGAGGGGACCGGCTCACCTCCCCCTCCCACACACGCCACACCACAGCCCTCTCCACCCCTCCCCCAGCTCTCCTGGCGCCCCCCCCAGTCCTCCACGCGCCTTTTCTCACAATCTTGGCAGCCTTAGCCAGGGCAGCCTCGCAACACTTCCCCTGCCACGTCACAGGGTGGTAGGCAGGGGGCAGCCAACCAAAGCAGCCCAGCCCAGCCTGGGGCGGCAGGCGGGGCCCACGCCAGCTGCCAGGATTCCTAGGGCTCCTTCCCAAGCTGCTTCTGGCCCCCCAACCTCTGGGCCAGGCACTGGGCAGAGAGGCGGGTCGGCGGTTCCTCCTTGGCCGGCCGCCCCGGCCCTCCCCCGGGAGCCGCCCCCGCCCGACGCCACCTGGGCCCTTCCTCACCTGACACCAGCACGCTCATGATGGCCTCCAGAGGACGGTTGTTGTCCAGTGCCCGGCTCAGCCTCAGCTCGCCCGTGGAGGCGTTGAGCAGGACCAGGCTGAGTTCATTCCCCCGCTCGAAGCTGTAGGTCAGGCTGTCTGAGACGTCAGGGTCGTGGGCAGGCACACGGCCAATGGCACCCCCAGGGAAGCTGCTTGAGCGGTTGGTGACGTAGTTGTTGAAAAGGATCTCAAAGTTGCCCAGCACCGGTGGGTTGTCGTTGCGGTCAAGCAGGCGGACGTGGACTGTGGCCCGGCTCACCAGGGGAGCCGACGTGGCCTGGATGACCAGGATGTATTCGGGCCGGTCCTCGTAGTCCAGGTCCACCAGGGCAGTCAACTCCCCAGAGAAGATGTCCAGCTGGAAGACCTCGGGGATGTTGCCCTCCACGATTTGGTACATGATCTGGGCATTGGTGCCTTCGTCGGGGTCAGTGGCTGTGACGCGGGCCACGGCCAGCCCGATGGGGCTGTTCTCTTCCACAAACACGTCAAACTCGTCCTGCTCAAAGACAGGTGGGTTGTCATTCACATCCAACACGGTGACCGTCACTTCCATGGGCGTGCGGGCTGGAGGCATCCCCTTGTCCACCGCATATGCCCGCAAAACGTACTGGGCCACGTTCTCACGATCCAGCCTCCGAAGCGTTCTCACGATGCCTGACGTGGACTCTACGATGAAGTCACCGTCTCCGTCATCGCCCCCTTGGAAGGTGTAGAACACCCTGCCATTAAGGCCAGAGTCACGGTCAGTGGCTGAGATCTGCAGGACACTGGTGAAGGGGGGCACGTCCTCATAGACGCTGCCCTGGTAGGAGTCACGCAGGAACTGCGGGGCGTTGTCATTCACGTCATTCACCAGGATCTCCAGGTAGGTGGTGTCAGACTTCTGGGGAATGCCGTTGTCGCGAGCGGTGATGGCCAGGGTATAGGACACTTGGTCCTCATAGTCTAGCTCAGCCTGGGTGGTGACAGCCCCTGTGTCGGCATCAATGCGGAACTGGGGGATGCTGTCCTCCATAAAGTAGGTGATGCGGGCATTCTCACCTGTGTCCTCGTCCGTGGCACTGATGAGCACCACCGTGGTGCCGGCGGGCCGGTCCTCGTTGACGTTCACCGTATAGTGGGAGCTCTGAAAGACCGGACGGTGGGTGTTGGCGTCAGTGACGTTCACTACCACCTGTGCTGTGTCCTGCCGCGTGCCGTCCGAGGCCGTGACCGCTAGGACGTACTGCCGCTCGAGTTTGTAGTCCAACGGCAGGGCGAGCGACACCAGCCCACCACCACTCTGGCTGGTGATGGAAAAGCGGTTGCGGGTGTTGCCGCTGGTGATTTGGTAGGTGATGACACTGTGGGCGTCCCGGTCCACAGCCGACACCGTCACCACGCTGGTGCCCACGGCCGCGTCCTCATTGAGCCTCACCGTGTACTCTGGCTGGGTGAAGGTGGGGTTGTTGTCGTTAACGTCCAGGATGGTCACGCTGACACTGGCTGAAGCCGTGAGCATTGGGGTGCCGTGGTCTCGGGCTTCTACCCCAAAGCTATAGAAATCCACCTCTTCCCGGTCCAGCTCAGCTGCCACAGAGATCCAGCCCGTGCCATTGTTGATGGCAAAAGGGAAGTCATGCCCAACCCCGGCAAGGCGGTATTCCAGGCGGGCGTTGTCACCTGCATCAGCGTCGATGGCCTGGACATGGAGAACCAGGTAGCCTAAGGGGACACTCTCCAGCACAGTGGCCTGGAAAGGCGTGCTGACAAAGATGGGGGCATTGTCATTGATATCCAGGACTTGCACTGTCACCAGGCCAGAGACGTTGGAGAGCGGGGGGCGGCCACCATCCTGTGCCCGAACCCGGAGGGTATATTCCTTGGTCGTCTCATAGTCAAGAGGGCTCACCACGTCCAGAGCCCCAGTCTGGGCATCCAGGTAAAACTGTCCCCGAGCATTGCCGCTCATGATGCTGTAGTGCACCAGGGCATTGCTGCCCTTGTCTCTATCCGAGGCTGTGACCCGGAGTACCGGGGCCCCTGGGGTCACATCCTCACGCACCTGGACCACGTAGCGCTTCTCACTGAACTGAGGGGCGTTGTCATTGTCATCCTCCACAGACAGGAACACAGCCGCCGTGGCGCTCCGTGGGCCCGGGTCCCGACCCTGGTCGCTCGCCTCCACTGTCAACTGGTAGGCTTCTACCTCTTCCCTGTCCACGGGACCGCGGGTTCGGATCACTCCAGAGCGAGGGTCAATCTCAAAGATTTCTGAGGGGCTGCCGCCAGGTCCCTCCAACAAGCGGTACAGAATATTGGCGTTGGGAGGGGCATCCCCGTCTGTGGCTCTGACAGTGAGCACCTCATAGCCGACCTCCAGATTCTCCCTGAGGCTCTCCTTGTATTCCTGCTGCTCGAAAACAGGGTCGTGATCATTGGTGTCCGTCACCAAGATGGTCAGTGTGGCCAGGGCACTGCGTCGGGGCATGCCGTGATCCTGCGCGGTGACCCTGAAGACGTGAGTGCTCTTGGTCTCACGATCCAGCTCCTCCGCCGTGGTTACAGCGCCCGTGATTGGGTCCAGAGAGAAGAAATGTTTGGAGCGGCTATCAAAGAGGGCATCCATGGTGTACTCAAGCCGGCCTGCCTCACCCTCATCTGGGTCAATGGCCCGCAGGGATGCCACCGGGGTACCTGCTGGCTGGTTCTCAGGCACTGTGGCCTGGTAGCTGGGGGGCTGGAACTGGGGGGCTGTATTCACATTCCTTTTCCGACGCCCGCCTATGGACTCTCCTGTTGACCTTTCCCCTGCCCTGAGCCCTGGGGTCTGCACCAGCTTGCAGGACTGGCATCTCAGCCGTGGAGCCTTTAAGCACGGGTGTTCCTGGGGTAGGGTGAGCTTGCCCTGTGGGGAGAGGTGGCCTCCAATGCCCAAGAGGCGACAGCTCCATGGGCAGCCTTCGGGGGCTGGTGGCAGAGGGATGTGGGCTCCGGATTCTGGACACCAGACCCTCAGACCGTCGTGGTGGGGCACCAGGTGGCCAGTCAGCTCTGTCCCTGCATCCCTGCAGCGGCTGGTGTAGAGCCAAAGGTTGGAGGCTGAGGCTGGACAGAGCCAGCCCACGGGGGCACAGGCCCCTGAGGAGCCACGTCCCCCGGGCCCCAGGGAGCGACAGGGCCCCACTTGGTCTCCCAGCAGTGGCGGCGGCAGCAGCAGCAGCAGCAGCAGCAACAGCGGCAGCGGCGGTGGCGGCGGCGGCAGTGGCGTTGGAAGGGGGACGCGGGCTGCCCGGCTCTGCATCTCTCCCTGCTCCCGGCCGGCCGGGTCAACGGCGGCGGCGGCTTCTCCTCCGGCTCCAGCCGGCCCCCCCGCGCCTCATGCCCGGGCCAGGGCGCCAGTCCCCGGGGGCCACTCGTGCGCCCCTCGGGGCCTGCGCCTCACCGCCTCGGCGGGGCCCGGCGCTGAGCCCTCTGACGCACCCGGGCTCGCACCGCTCCCCTATCCCGGCCCGCGCCCGGGTCACCCCGACCACCGCGCTGCGCCTCCACTTGCGCGCCCGGCTCTCGCCACCTGCGCCCGCGGGCCCCGCGCGCCCCTGGCCCTGCCGACTCCCCGAGCCCCGAGGTGCCCCCTTCGCCCCCGCGGGATGGCCCACCTGCGCCCGCGGAGCTACGCACCCAGACCCTGGCCGTCCTCGACGGCCTCGCGCCGCCCGCTCGCGCCCCGCGTCCCCGCCGCGGCTGCTGCTGTCGCCGCGGCCAAGGGCCCAGCCCCACGATCCCTCGCCTCCCCGGCGGGCGGGCGAGCTCTGCAGAGCGGCGGCGGCAGCCGCGGCGGCGGCGGCTCATTACCATAGACCTGCTCGCGCCGCCGCCGCCTTAAAGCGGCAACGCCAGCCGCACCGAAGGAGGTGGGCCCCACCCTGCGCCCTCCTCCGCACCGACGTTCTAAGATTCCTGCTGGCTAGACCTCCATTCCCAATCCCTCCCCAGGCCTGCCACTGGGCGGGTGACAGATCCCTACCACAGGTTTGAGAGGAATTAACAGTCAGAAGCCAGACAACGAATGATGATAAAGGTGGTAGTATCTTAAGTATGCTTAGAGGTTTTCAAAAACACTTGGAAGGGCTCTCAGAGGCCGAAGGCCCACCTCACCCCGCCTAGGATGGTTGGTGGCTGATAAAAGCACTTGGGTTGGGATAAGACTGAGCTAAAAGGGCCCTGCTCAACAGTATAAAGCCTCTCCCATATTCCAGAGATATCCCACCTCCCTGGCAACACTCGGTAAAGTCCTAAAGCCCCCATGCCCACACCTGATCCAGGTTGTGGTCTAACTAGGACCCCCTTTGGGGTCCAGCTGCTGGGCAGAATGACCCCAGGCTCACCTGGGACACCACCTGGCCTTTTCAGGAGCAGGTAGGTTGGGAGTGTCAAAACCAGAGCTAGCTGGTATAATCCAAGATACTGATATAACCAGGTTCTGAAGCCCAGAAACGCTGAAACCCGTACAGGGTCACAAGGCTGGCGAGGAATGGAGCCAAGCTCTAGGACCCAGGTTTCCTGGATCCAGGCTGGTGGATTTCACTGCGCCATTGGGCCCCGTGGCTGGAGAGATGACCTCTTGCCCCCTCCCTCCTTCCCCATCAGCATCCAGCTGCTGTTCCCTTCCTTCCGCTCACAGCTTTGTGATTAGCAAACGGTCCTGCCCAGTGCCGGGTGTAGGCCTGCAGCCTGAACCTTCCACTTGAAAGGGGTGTGCGGGATTCCAGGAGTCCTGGGAGTGGCCCAGGCAGGGAAACTGCACCATGAAGAAAAGCCAGGCAGGGTTGGTGGAGGGTGATCCCGAAGGAACTGTCCTCTTTCATACCCCATCCAGGGACACGTATCCAGGAACTATAGGACCACCTGGGTGCAGTGCCAGGGGCCTGATCAGGCAGTAAGAGGCCTGGCCTGGGGAGGGGGCTGGGGCTTTAGTCTCAGCCCCTACCCCACCCTCTGGCTGTGTGATCTTGGTCAGATTCCTGTACCTCAGTTTCCCTTTTGTAAAACGAGGGGATTAAATAAGGATATGTGGTTTCCCAAAGTTAATTTAGCAGGAGAATCTGGTTTTCCGATGAAATTTGAAGCAGAAGCCCAAACTAAAACCCAGATAGCAGTGGTGTTCCTGGGTTGAAGTGCAGGTCAAGGCCTTGCCCTGTTCCCGCAGCTCTACCCACGAATACATCCCTGGGCAACCTTGTGGGACTCGTGCCCTGGAGGAACCCAGTTTGAAAAGCCCTGAAGCAGATGTTCCCTTTCCAAATATGCATTGTGGTTACAGTGGAGGAGCCATGAATCCCGTCTCACGGACCCCGGGCCCAGGGTCACAAGGCGACCACACGGTGAGGCCCAGGATGAGATGCGGGCTTTTCACTTCTTCCCCAGGGGAAAGGAAAGGAGATGGGCCTTAGGGAACAGCAAGAGGGATTAGGGTTAGACTGCATTTCTGGCAATTGCGGTGGAACTGATGGGGAGAAGGAAGTGGGAGGAGGACCCACAGTTCATGCGAATGATCTTGCTTTGGTTGAAGATGAGCTTTCTTCCTCTGAGCAAGGCCAAGGACAGCTCCAGGAGCAGAGGGGTGGCTTAAGCAGTCTCTACAGGGCTCAGCCTCTCTGGACTTGCTTTGACTCTGGTTTGGGAGGATCTAGGGGCTGCGTGGGCATTTTGCTCTTCACCTAATAGCCATGTGGTGCGGAGAATGCTCGGAAATTATACCATCTGTTAATTATCCTTTGAATCAGGGTTGGGTAATGAGACTCTCATTTCTGCTGAAGGCCAAGCCAGCACATGGGGAAACTGCAGGCTCTCCATTCATCTCTCTCCCTTTGTACCAAAATAAGCTTTCTGGGTGGGAGAGAGCCACAGCCTGGGCTCTCGGGCATGCGTGGATCATGGCGCTGGAGCCCAGCACTGAGGCAGGGGCTGCCGTGGAAGGCACAGGAACAGGAAGCCCTCCTCCAGGTCAGTGGCCCTTCTACCCAAGGGCAGACAAGTTGGGGGATGCGAGGAACCCCTTCTTTCATCTCCAAACACACTTGGCAAATAGTCCTTCCTCTTTTCCCCGCCCTGACCCCTGGGGCACAGAACAGAGCTGCCTGTCTGTGACCTGTCCCTTCTTCAGCTGCTTCCACCTCCCAAAAGCTGGAAGGAAAGTTCCAAATCTTCCATGCACCACGGTGTCTCAGTCTAGGGTTTGCCCTAGTGGTGTCCTGCTTGATCCCTAGAAGAAGGGCCGCCTACTTCATGGAACTTTCCAGCTGTAAGACACCTTCAGACCTCCCTCCTACGTGGGAGAAAATCAGGGTGCACCAAGATCCTGGAGCCTGTTCAAAGGGAATTTACTGCTCTTCTAGGCCAAACCTCCTCTTTTACCGCCTTCTTCCTTCAAGGCTGGGAAGGGAAAATGACCTGCTGGGATAGCCCCAGGCTCTCACCCCTGCTTTACTAGGTCTTCCTCTACTGTTTCCTGAGGGTCCCCCAGGCAGACGGAGGATACATTTTTGCAAAAGGCCTGGCCTGGCTCTCGGCCAAACAGGGTAGCATGGATGAACTACCATCCAGGCCAAACAGGATGAGCATGGTAGCTCCAGGAGCAACTGAGACAGAAAAGGCTAAAAGATTCAAAGGAGAGGGCCGTGAGAGTGGAGGAAATCCTCCAGGTCTTCCCGGAGGAGGTGGGACGTGGGTTGCATCTTGAATCGGAAACGGCATTCCTGCCAAGAAGAATTCATAAGCAAACTCATTTAACCTGCAGGGTAAGGGTCTTCTCGAAGGTGACACAGCTCGGAAATGGCAGACCTGGGATTTGAACCCAGGCAGTCTGGCTCCAGAGTCCATGCATGCTCTTAATGAATGAATAAGATGTCTCACCTCGGTTGAAGGCAAGATTGGGGTGGGTAGGTTGTGGCCCAGCACAGCGGAGGGGCAGGCAAGGCCACATTTGGGAAGAATCAGGTGACCCCTGTCATGGGCTTGTGGGCTGCAATTCTAGAGCCAATGGCCTGCTTGAATGGAGGGGTGTGGATGGAGGCAGTGGAAGGGAAGGGTCCCCGTGACCTTTGTTGGGCAGGCAAGGTGGTTTCCTGGCAGGAGAGAGAGTGGGGAGATCCTGATTCCCCTGGGGCCTGATCCTGTTTCTGGGCTCAGTGTTGCTTTATAAAGGGCACAGAAATGGGTGGGGAGAGACTGTCCCTGGGGGCTTCAGACACTGCAGTTCTAGGACTGTGGGGTGGCATAGGGTGGAAGGGACCAGGAGCCGAAAGTTGGGGCAGGCCAAGGCCCGAGTGTTCCCTGTCCCCGCCTGCCTCGCATGCCCAGTCCACTCCCCTGCACTTTTCTCCACAGCTGAGGGTGTGCTCTCCCGAGCGTGGACACTGTCCTTGCTGGGCCCCTCACTCCATGCCTGGCACTGAGGGGCACCGGGTCAGAGTTGTGAGGATTCCTGGATTCTTCGTGTGGTTGCTTGCCCTCCAAACCAGCCTCCACTCAGCAGCCCAAGTCGTTGTTTTGAAATCAATGAACATTTCTTAGATTTAAGAAAATCTCTCCCGATTTTTTATTTTGGAAAATGGCAAGTGTTCAGAAAAATTACCAGAATGGTACAAGGAATCCCCAGGTACCCTCCACCTAGGTTCACTAATTGTTGACACTGTGTTTTTTTCTCACAATTTTTAGAGAACGAAGTGAAAGTGAGGCACAAACATCACGGCGCCCCAAGCCTCTGTCCCTCAGCGAGCAGCTCCCGCGTGTCAGAGTCCTCCCATACCCTCGCGGGGTGGCCGCCGCACCCAGAACACGAGGGAGGAGTCCTGGTACCATCTAACATCCAGTCTCATCCCAATTCCTCGATGAGCCTCGGGGTCTTTGACAGCTGCTACTTTCGAACCAGAGGTTTACATTTGGTCATGTCATTTTACTCTCCCTCGCTCCCTCCTTTCCTTCCTTCCTTCCTTCTGATACTGTTTGAAGAGTCCAGTTTTATTTTCTTCTTCTTTTTTTTTAAGATTTTATTTGTTTATTTGACAGAGAGAGAGAGATCACAAGTAGGCAGAGAGGCAGGCAGAGGTGTGTGTGGGGGGGAAGCAGGCTCCCTGCTGAGTAGAGAGCCAGATGTGGGGTTTGATCCCAGGACCTGAGCCGAAGGCAGAGGCTTTAACCCACTGAGCCACCCAGATGCCCTTAGGCCAGTTTTCTTATTGGATAGGCCACATGCTGGATTTACCTGATGGACAGACTCCTCGTGGCGTCTTTCACAGAGTAATACTACAAGGTCTGAATCTGAGCATGTTGCTCCCTTCCTGAGAACCCCACACTGGGGCTTTTTGGATGTACTTGAATAAAAGCCAGCTTCCTCATATTGGTCCACAAATCCCTGAGAGGCCCGGCCTCCGCCCCCTTCACTCTGACCTGGACACCCTGGCTTCCTTCCAGCTGTTGAATATGGTAGTCTTAAATATCCCCTTTTGGATGGCACATATTCCAAGTTATAATTACATAAAGTATTTATTTGTTAATTTATTTGGTCGACATCCGTCTTTGTCACTAGCAATAAGCTCCAGAGGAGCAGAGAGAACACGTGTGTCTTGAATACCAGCACCTAGCATGGTGCTTGACACGTAGTAGGCACCTGACACATAGTAGGCACGGAACTTGGTACTTGACACATAGTAGGCACTCGGTAAGTCCTGGTTAAATTAATGGATAGATAAATGGATGGGTGGTTGGATGGATGGGTGGTTGGATGGATGGATGGATGGTTGGATGGATGGATGGATGGATGGATGGATGGTTGGATGGATGGATGGTTGGATGGATGGGTGGTTGGATGGATGGATGGATGGATGGATGGATGGATGGTTGGATGGATGGGTGGTTGGATGGATGGATGGATGGACGGTTGGATGGATGGGTGGTTGGATGGATGGATGGTTGGATGGATGGATGGATGGATGGTTGGATGGGTGGTTGGATGGATGGATGGATGGATGGATGGCAGGCAGGCAGAGAGGAGTAACCAAGGGTTTGTCCATTCCTGGAGCTACCCTCTGGGAGGCCAGTTGGGTCTCTGGGCTCCTCTGCGGACAGCCCTGAACTCATTCACTTTAACCAGAGAGCTGTATTCTCAGTGCCAGGTGCAGCCAGGAGCTGTAGGCCTGATGTCCCAGCCACGTTAGATTGACTTTCTTTGAGGTTCATGAAAAGATGGCACTGGATGCCCTACCCTAGTGACAGGTTCAACCCACTGTGCCACACTATTTGCTGGGGGTGGCTCAGTCGGCTCAGCATTCCTTACGACCGAGGCGCAGTCCATCAGAGACCCAGCTGAGATCACTTTTGGCCCTGAGCGCAGAAGGGAAGAGATGGAGCTGGGGCTGAGCTGTGGGCAGCAGATCCCAAAGCCGCCTCTACAGTAAGTTAATTGTTATGTGTAGCAGAGCAGGCCCAGGAGGGAGCCCTGTCTGGCCGTCGCCTTGCTCCAGGCACCAGGCTACGTGTGAGAGGCCCACAGATGAACAAGACTCCAGCTCTGGCCTCAAGGAGCAACCAATCCACCGTGGCCAGAGACAGACGCAGTGGGAGAGCGGCATTTGTTAATATTTCTGTGCGGGGCCGGAGGAGTTAGGAAGGCTTTGGAAAAGAGGTGGGGAAGGAGGAATTCCACAGAACGGCAGGAGGAAAAGATCCGCTGCGGAGGGAACAGCAGGGGCAAATACAGAGGGGTGCAAGGCATGGTCGGTGCTGGGAGACCTGAGTCGTTAGGCAGGGCTGGGGCTCAGAGCTTGTCGCTAGGATAAGAAGAGGAGGAGAGCTTGCTAGTCTGAACTGTGGCCACATTGTGAAGAATGGGGGCCCTGGCTGAGCAGTCTGGGCTTTATTTGATAAGTTGAGAGAGCTACCTGAAGCCGCTGGGCAGGGGAGGGCGGGACCCAGGCAGCGTCCTCCAGCTTGGTGAAGAGTCCCCCTGACGGAGGGGCTGGGGGCCCACGACGATGATGACAGGCCAGGAGGAGAGCCAGAGTGGTGGCTGAGGAACAGGTTGCCCGGGGGCAGATCTGAGTGACCAAGAGACTCAGTGGGACTGTGGGAGGCAGGCCGCTGGGGATGAGGACCAGGTGGTCCAGTGGGAGTCCCAGGTGTTTGTTTTGGGTGCCTACACACCCAGAGGAGGGAGGGAGCAGAGGACCAGCTAGGGAGTTAGACTTTGAGATCCCAGCGTTTGTTGGAGGGGGGAGGGGAGGGAAGCTGGAGACTCGCGGTGGGAGATGGCAGATTTGGGATGTGAAGTGGGAGAGTGTGCAGAGAAAGAGCAGGGAGGGAGCCCAGGGGAGCCAGCATTTAGGGGCAGGCACAATCTCCTGATCCTACTCACTCCTCTAACCTCAACTCAACATCCCCTTGTTCTCTGCGCTCCAGCTGTTCCGGCCTTCTTCCTGCTCCCTCATGTGGTTCCCTCGGTCTGGAACATTCCACCCTCTCTCTGAGGGGGTGGGGACTAGGAGGGCCGGGAATGCTGATGAGGTAGCGGAGCCTACAAGTGTCTGCTGTTTATCTTTGAGGGAAAGGAGCCAGATGGGATCTGAATCTGACAGCAGAGGTAGGGCGGCAGCAAGGTGGGGAAAGTAAGCAGGTCGCTACTGAGGGGATGGGTGAGGAGGGGAGAGACTGGAGAGGAGAGGGAGGTTCAGGAGAGCTAGCTGATGAGCAGGGACGCAGGGATAGCAAGTGGCGGTGGGATGCAGGGGACAAGTAGACAAGGGCTGGTTTTGGAGGAAGAGGGGAGAGAGAGAAGAAAGAAAGAAAGAAAGAAAAAGAAAGAAAGAAAGAAAGAAAGAAAGAAAGAAAGAAAGAAAGAAAGAAAGAAAGGAAGGAAGGAAGGAAGGAAGGAAGGAAGGAAGGAAGGAAGGAAGGAAGAAAGAGAAGGAAGAAATATATATTTTTTTTCTTTTTTTTTTTTCTTCTGAAACAAGATGGAAGGAGGTAAGGATGAACATTACTCTAAACAGAGGCTTAATTCTTCCCTTTCTTCAGGGTTTAAAAAACAAGTCTCCCTGAAGGATCGCACCATCTTATTAGCAATTTACACCTCAATGAAAATAATTTTCCAGACCATTTCTAACAGCAGGTTTAAGTGTGGGGGGGAGGGGAGCAGTCGAAGTCTCGTGGAGGGACCCAGACTGCTCTCCAAAATGCAGGGCTTGTCCGCCAACCAATCAGAGCAGCGAAAGAGAGGACCTTCCCCTCGGAAAAGGGGGCTTTCCCCTAACTGGCAGTTGCTGGGACCCCCAGGACCTAGAGGCTGGGACCCCGCAAGGTTGGCGTCCCAATCTCCTTTCCGGCCGGTCGGCGGAGAGCAGCACTGCCGGCTCCCGCAAGGGGAACCTGCCTGCGGCACCCCCGCACCCCCCCAGGGGGGGTGCTCTTAAAAGGGCAACGTCAGAGGCAGTGGTGTCAGGTCCACCAGGACCTCCCCCATAGGCCATGCAGGGTTTCACCCCCCTTTTGTGTGTGTCTGGGAGGAGCTTTTTGGGGAACCCCATGCTGGGAGGTGACTGGGGAAGCGGTGCAGGCCCCTCACTCTGGCACAGGCTCTGACATGCAACACATTTCTCTGGGGCCCATCCCAGCTGTGCCTGTCAGACTCATCCTGGGAGTGCAGCCAGGGCCGCCCCGGGCCCCCAGTGGGAGGTATGGGGGAGGTCGAGGGGAGGGAAGGCCTTCTTAGGAGCCTGGGTAACCCAGGGAAGCGTCAGTGAAGGAAAAGCAGGCCAAGTCGCAGGCAAAGTGTCCGTTTCCAGGAGGGGCTTCACCATTGTGGGGTCCGGCTCCTTGGTGGCTGATGAACTGAACTTCCCAGGGGTCTCGGAGCTCAGGCAAGCCCCCCTCCCCCACACTGGGTCCCCATACAGTTGTCTGGCTCTTCAGAATTTCTTTCTGGAAGTCCGGCTTCTGGTTGTCTCTCAGTAGAGAGGCCAGGTGCCTCCTCTCTTGCCTGAAGCACCTGGCCTGCTTCTTGGGCCCTGAATTCCTGGGTGTGGGAACTAAAGGTTGGTGAGGGACCCAGGGCTCTGACTCACTCCACGAGGCCTGTGGGGTTGTTTGCTAACTGAGGTAGTAAGCTGGATAGCTGAGCTTGGAGATGGGGCAGGTCAGGGTGCCAGGGATGAGGGCATCAGCTGCGGGTTGCGGAGGCAACGGCCAGGCCAGGGTGGAGTAGTCTAGGATATCTGGGACTGTTCCCAAGTGCTCGGCGTCTAGGCCCGCCCTCCCATCCTAAACAAGGCTTGCATCAGCCCCAACCCACTGCTCCAGGGAGGGAAGGAGTCTGGTTTTCAGCTCACTCTGGAGGAAGGCAAGCCACACCTTTCTCGAGGACTGTGAGTTCTTTGAGAACAAGGACTGTGTCCCATTCTTTCTGGAAGCCCTGCACCTCATCGTGCCTGCCTACTGGCGTGTTCCTGTGTGAGCTGTAGGGAAGGACCTGGGCCGCAAGGCCATCCTTTCTTTTTTTTCCCCTCCTCCGGCTCCATCAGTAAGAAAGGGGTACAGACCTTCTGCTAAGACCAGCTGGGTCACACATCAGGTACTTTCCAGACCTCCGCTCCTTCCTTTTCACTTCCTTTTCTCTCAGGCCTGTCCACACACTCGTCCAGGCACAGGGCAGGTAGGGGAGGGTCGGCAGGGGAGCTGGGCTGCCAGCAACACAGGGCAGGAGGCTCTGCATAAAGCAGTAGGGTCTAGGTTCCAGAGGCCAAAGGCTCCAGAAAATCGGTCAGGTGAGAAGGTATTTCGGCCAGTGCAGGGAGGAGGGGAAGCCCGGGGAGCCTGGAGCCAGGCCAGGCCCCTACAGGCTCAGAGCCCCAGCTTCTGCCCTCCCACAGTGCTGAGGGCCACGGGGAAGAGCAGAGCCTCCTGGTGGAAGGAAGGTCACAGGCACAAAGAGCAGAAGAGGGTAGCAGTAGGGGGCAGAAGAGGCAGGTAGAGGGACCTCTAAGGCTAGTTGGGGGTGTCCAGACACACTTGAAAGTTTCTAGCCCAACAACCCAGTGGGCTCTTCGAGGGGGAAGAAGGGTGTGTGCTGGTGACCCAAACCATCCTCCTGACACTCTACCAACTGCCTTTCTTCAAACCGAATAGCAAAGGCTGCAGGAATGTCCCCTGCTGGTCCTTCCGAGTACCTGGGAGCAGCTTGTTCTTTTGTCCTCTTGCCCTGGCCTGCTCACCCCAGAGCCGAGGGCAACGGGCCACAGTAGAGGCAGGCTGCTTGAGCCTACCTGTGGCAAGAGCCACTGTGGTCACCCTTTCAGGTGGCCCAGTTTTGACAGGCTTTCCAGTGGCATAATGAACAATCAGCCTCCCGTCCCTGTGGAAGACCAAGCACACAGCCTCTTCCCTGGGTGCCAAGCTCCAGCAGGCCTGGGGAAGCTGCAGCTTAGGGACTAAGGAAGCGGAAATGAAATAAAGCTCCTAAGGGACAGGCCAGGTCGGAGCCCTGCCCTCATCCCCCAAAGAAACGCAAGCCCTGAGCGCTGCTGAGGAGCGGGGGCTCCTGGCTGCCCCGGCTCTGCTATCTCATCTCCCCGACCTGCCTGGTACCCTGTGTTCTGTGTGATGGGCGAGCTGTGAGCGTGTCCCCACCCTCTCGTCTGGGACCGTCACAAAGATAAAAGAGATCGGCTGTAGGAAGTATTTTAGGCTCCTAGAAGAGAAGCACCCTGCTAACATAAGGTGTTATTAAAGTGAAGTGTTTGTAGATTGCAGATGAAAGGCAGCAAGTAAACAAAGAGCCTAACCATCACCCTCCCCAGAGAAAGGGTGAACTGGCCATTAGGGCAACAGGGGGAGGGGGGGAAAAGTTTCCCTCCCTCATCTCTGCTCTGCTGGTCGGTGTCCCACTTGGGGATGACTGGCAAGAGAAGAAGCTGTTAATAAAGCCCCAATTCACACTCCTCAATCTGGCGTCTCTGTGGGATTAAACACAGTCTCATCTTCCTTGAGGTCCCACAGCCTCCTGCCCTTCCCAGAGCCCTTCCTAGGGAACGGAAGCGCCAGGAGGCTTTTTATGTCAACTCTGGCCTCTAAGCTAGTCCTACCTACCTGACTTTTTTTTTTAAAGATTTTCCCATTTGTTCATTTGAGAGACAGCGCGTGTGCGTGAGCACAAGCAGGGGGAGGGGCAGAGGGGGAGGGGGTAGCAGACTCCCTACTGGGCGAGGAGCCCGACGTGGGGCATCTCCATCCCAGGACCCCGGCATCATGACCTGAGCTGAAAGCAGACACTCAACTGACTAAACCACCTAGGCGCCCCTTCCCAACTGCTTTTAAGCAGGGGCGAATTTCCAGAGGAGGGTCTGGCCGTTGTGCTGCAAGCTTGGGTGTCTTAAGACTCAAAGTTTTCACTTTCCCCTTAAGCCTTTCCTAAATCTACCCCTGCCTTCGCCGACCTTCTCAAAGGCTGTCTGATTTGCTAAATGGAACAGCCTTCTTTAGAAGGAAAAGCAGAAATGAGTGTGGTTCCAGGGAGAACTGGCAGAGACAGGGTTCAAGCCCTGGGCAGAAGACCGTGGAAGAGTCCTAGCCTTCCCCCAGAGATGCTTTATTACACGGTTTCACCGGCCGTCAGTGAATGGATCCTAGGCCCATGCAATGAGACGGGAACGTCGCGCGGCACTCAGCAGGCTGCTCCCCTTTAGCAATGCAGTCAGATGGGGCGGGTGATGAGTGGGTGCTTGGCTCTCTGCCCGTGGGCAGGCTCTGAGATCCCAGCTGACAGAAACGAAAGCCCGACAAACTGGGAGGAAGGAAGGTTCAGGAATCGGTGACTTCCATGTTCTGCAGCCGGCTTTCTAGGGGGATATCTCTGGCTGCGCCTTTCTTTTTGCTGCCCTCGTGCTGCTTCTTCTGCTTCTTTGACGGCTCCTGGTCAATGGGTGCGGGCTTCACAAAGGGGATCAGTTCTTGGAGACCTGGAGGGAGAGAGCCAACCAAATAACAGACTGTTTCTCAGGAGTCAAAGCCCAGGGACTTCTTGGGGACAGTTCCACAGGACGATGATCCCTATGAACAAAAGGGCGCCCACGACGGGAACTGGCTTCATTAGTTCTTTTCTCCCCCGGTCTGAATTTTAGCTGTGCTTAAACAGGATGTCTTACTTGTCGTGGCTGCTTTCTCAGCTTTGCCCCCGTCATGCCCGCACCGCAGGACAGGCGGAGTTCTGGGCACTGGTACTTTCTGGAAGGGGGTTTGCTCTTCCGAAGAGCGGGAAGACAGAAGAAGAGGAAGATGGGCTGGGCAGCGAGTCTTACCCGGCGGCATGAACTCCCTCAGCTTCTCAGGCACGACGACGCCCTTCTCCGTCTGGTAGTTCTCCAGGATGGCGCAGATGGCGCGGGTGGTGGCGCACATCGTAGCGTTGAGCATGTGGACAAACTCTACCTGCGAGGACAGGCCCCGGAGGGAGCACGAGGCCCAGCCTAGTCTCACTCGTGACCAGGAACCACCACTTAGCCAGACCCCCCTACGGCAACTATCCAAATCCAAAGCACTCCTGAGCTCTTGCTAGACTAGAATTCTGTTTAGTATCTATTCCTACAATGACAATTCCAGGAAGATTCCTCATACCTCCGTGAGTGACAAGTGGTAGGTCCCGGCAAATGGACGGGAGTTGGCCCCTTTGAGGAGCAGAGAAACGGTCACTGCGGCCTCTCTTTTTAACCCCTTTCAAGTCCCTGACTTGGGAAAGACTAAGGCCTAAAAACTAGGTTTGAAGAGACAGACTTACAAACCCAGACCTTCTTGGGGGAGAGGGAAGACACTGCCTTCGGCGTGTCTTCTGCAGACAAATGGGGATTAGTCTTTATCTGGAGTCACGGAGAAAAAAGCCCAAAAGAGAAGAGCTAGAAATACCTTGTAGAGCAGAACTAGATTCGGGATTCTATCTAAAAGGATTCTGTCCTGATTTAGTAGAAGTCATTTTCAGATTCCCTTTTTGGTCTAGACTGAGCAGCTCAGAATTTCCCACGATGCTGGGACATAGCGTCCTCCAAGGACTGAGAAGTACGACGGACCTGTTCTGCACGAGGCCCTATTTCCTGCCTCTCGAGGGGACACTGACCTTGTCCATCATCTTCTTGGTTTGCCCGTATCGGATTCGGAGCCGGCGAGCCTGATAGTCTGTGCAGTTAGAACAGGAGACTAACTCACGGAAGGCTCCCGAGCCCGGAAACCAGGCCTCCAGGTCAAGCTTCTTGCTGGCAGCATGATTCAAAGAACCTGTAAGGGAAAACCGCCAGAATTCGTGAAGGAGGGATGGCATTTCAGGAGACTGACCTTTAGCAAACCTAAAGAATTCTTTAAGTCACATCCTATCCCCAGAAGTGAAATCATGCCTAGATATTCTTATCACCAAACACTCCCAAGTGAGAAGAGTGTGATATTTTAATTAATGTGGGCAATTAATTGGATTGTGAGCTATTTCCTTGTGTGGCAGCTCACCTGGGGAGGGTGCTGTGTGCGGGATGCGCGAAAGGGAGGCGGATACCTGAGACGATATTCACAATGTGGTAAGGGATCCCCAAAGACTGGTAGAACTCTTCTGCGGTAGTAATCATCTCTTCAAACATCTCCCAGGACTTGTTGTCGTGTGGGGATGAGTAGACAAACTGTTCGATCTGCAGCGAGGGACCCGAGGAGGCCGTGACGATGGGACAGGGCGAAGAAACAAAAGGACTAAAGTGGGAGATAGCCTTGCGATGGAGACCTATTCCTATGCCACTGGGAGTCAGAGAGGCTGGGGCCCCCGCGGGAGACGGGTGCCGGCCTGGACTGGGGCCCCAAGAGCAGACGCTCCACGGAGCCCCTACCGTACACACGCCAGGTACCGTTCTAGGTGCTCTGCCCCTACCAACCAGCTGACTCCTCACAGCAGGCCCAAGGAGGTGGGTACTATTACTATCCCCCCTTTGGAGAGGAGGAAACTGAGCGCGGAGAGGTTAAGCAACTTGTTCAAGCTTCCACAGCGGCTAAGGGGCCGAGCTGGCACCGAGACCCACGCAGCCTGGTTGCAGGCTCTGTGCTCACGGCCGCTCCAGCATGTGCTTCTTAGAAACTGATGCAGGCGGCGAGAGGGAAGACCGGAGTCAGGGTGGGCCTGGGCACCACAGAGCCTGCCTCTCCTCTAACCACCCCGGAGAGACGGAGAGAAGGCTACTCCTCACCCTGACCTGACCACTCACCTTCTCAAACTGATGGACTCGAAAGATGCCGCGGGTGTCTCGGCCGTGGGAGCCCACCTCCTGGCGAAAGCAGGTGGACAAGCCGGCGTACTTGATCGGCAAATCCTCGGGCCGCAGCCACTCGTCCCGGTGCAGAGCAGCAATGGGCTGCTCGGAGGTGGCAATCAGGTATTTCTCGTCATAGGAGTTGTCATCAGACTTTTCACTGCCTTTACCAATCACCTGGTGGAGGAGGGACCTCTACTAGTTAAGAGTGAGGGATGAGGACCTCAGCTAGAGCAAGAAACCACAGGGAATGCTAAGAAGACAAAGGAGGGAATGGGTCATTCCAAAATGGGATTCCCCCCTAAAGATCAAAGAAATGCAAATTAAAAGGAGATAAAATATTCTGATATATATATATATATATAACTGATCTAATAAAAAATAAAATCCAATAAATAAAACATTTATAAGTAATGTATAGCGGCCAATGACAGCAGTGCAATAAAACCCGAGCTGGGTTTTACGTCAATCCACTCAACAAACGTTTGTTAGGCATTGCTAAGTGCCAAGGTTGCCAGTGCTGGGCAAAAGGAGGCACAGTCTCTGCTCTCTTGGTGCTTAAGACTTAGTGTAGAATTACACTCCTTAGAGAATCACTTTGGTGTTCAGCTGAAGAAAGTAATGCAGAAGAAAAAAAAGGTATAAACAGGACAAAGGTCACTGTAACATTACTTATTGATGGCAAAAAAGGAAGCCCCCTAAGTATTTCCACAAGGGAAGAGTCGGTTATCCTATATCCAGACCACATAATATTATGTAACCATTTAAAAATGTTGGCGATGAAGACCACAAAATAACACTGAAAAATGCCTCTGACGGTAACGCGGAGGCAATCTATAGACATCATGACTAGAAGTAACAGAGGGGCGCCTGGGTGGATCAGTGGGTTAAAGCCTCTGCTTTCAGCTTGGGTCATGATCTCAGGGTCCTGGGATGGAGCCCTGCATCAGACTCCCTGCTCAGCAGCCTCTGCCTGCCTCTCTGCCTACTTGTGATCTCTCTCTCTGTCAAATAAATAAATAAAGTCTTAAAAAAGAAAAAAATACTATCTTTCTAAAAAAAAAAAGTATGAGAAAATGAGAGATGTATGAAAAAAGCCCCCAAAAGGGTATTAAAAATGACAGTCGTATGAGGTAATGAGAAAAAAGATGATTTCCCCTCATCATTTCCAATTTTTCTGTCATGTGGTATTATTTTAATTTTAAAAAGAGGAGGGTGGAAACTTCCTCTGGGTCAGTGTTGGGGACCTGGAAGAAAACACTGCTATTTGACAGTGGGAACTTAGCCACCAGCCACCTGTGGCTGTGGAGCCACGGCTATTTATTTATTTTTAAAGATTTTATTTATTTGACAGAGCAAGAGAGGGAACACAAGCAGGGGGAGTTGGGGGGGGAAGCAGGCTCCCCACTGAGCAGGGAGCCCGATGTGGAGCTCGATCCCAGGACCCTGGATCATGACCTGAGCTGAAGGCAGTCGCTTAACGACTGAGCCACCCAGGCGCCCACATGTGGCTATTTAAATTAAGCGACAATGTAGTTCTTCAGCTCACACCGGCCACATTTCAAGTGCTCGCCAGCCGCCCGGGGCTGATGCTGTCAAACTGGACAGCAGCTACAGAACGTTCCCGTCACTGCGCGGGGCTCCCGGGCAGCGTGGCTCTGGAGAATTCATAAACTGAGAAGGGCCAGCCCGAACTCTTACTCTGGGGCTCTCACTATGTCAGTCTCTCTGCACGTGGATCCAAGGAGCATCTGGAGAGAGATGGAGAATGCAGGAAACACACTAGGGGCGCTGGCTCCCTAGTGTGTCTCTCACAGTCCTCCACATAAGCTTCTCCTGACGTTACCTATGGGGCATCCTTCCAAAGCTCTTTGATTATCCAATCTTGGTGTTGAGATGAGGGGAAAAAGGAGAGAGAAAACAGCTTTCGGCTGATACATGAACACATTCCTCTCCACATTAAAATAAAGAAAAGAAAAAAAAAAGAAAGAAAAATAAGGGATGTCTGGGTGGTTCAGAAGGTTAAGTGTCCGACTCCTGATTTTGCCCCTGGTCATGACCTCAGGGTCATGGGATCCAGCCCCATGTGGGGCTCTGTACTCAATGCAGAGTCTGCTTGAGACTCTCTCTCTCTCTGCCCTTCCCCACCTCACTCTGGCTTGCTCTAAATAAATAAATACGTGCATAAAAATCTTTAAAAGAAAGGGAAGAAGAGAGGGAGAACACCAAGGTTAGACTAATCCTTAGGGTTTAGGGGGCATTTTGCTTCCCACTGCATCATCAACAGGACCCAGTGGGAAGAAGTTCTATTAAACTCCTCTCTGAGGTAAGTCAGGTGAGCCCAGGAGCACTAACTCCTCCCCAATAAGAGCCAAGTCCTCCCCTTCTGACAGAACAGTCTTGGAGGGGAAGGACAAGTGAAAAACGGACTATGCTGTGAGTGGCAGCCGATAGCAGGAACACTCTAGAAATTCTGAGTGCTGGGCATAGACTGGGCATGCCACGGCTGGTGTTGCAGACAGCTCATCAGAGTGAGCTTGTGACTCTCAGCATGAATCCTCTGTTCTCCCCGAGAGGCTCCATGGTTGACAAAGAGCCACAGACTGAAGCCACATCCATCCCAAGGAAAATATGTCTTGCCCGCTAATTTCCAGTCTGGCGTTAGGAGTAGGAGGACATGGGAAGATCAGCCGCTCCTATAATTTTCTTTCGTCCAAGCACTCATAGAATTGTGCTTTTTTCTGAAGCTCATGGTGTTAAATATGCTTAATTTAGAAAAGTCATATAGATAATCTGAGGAAAGATAAAGCAGGCTCTATGTCTGTACCGCCCAGTGTGGTAGCCACTAGCCACATGTGGCTACTTAAGTTAGAATTTTTTTTTTAAAGATTTTATTTATTTATTTGACAGAGAGAGAGATCACAAGCAGGCAGAGAGGCAGGCAGAGAGAGGAGGGAAAGCAGGCTCCCCTCCGAGCAGAGAGCCCGATGTGGGGCTCGATCCCAGGACCCCGAGATCATGACCCAAGGCGAAGGCAGAGGCTATAACCCCGAGTCACCCAGGCGCCCCTACTTTAGTTAGAATTAATAAAAATGAAAATTCTACTTCCTCAGTTGCACTGGCTACATTTTAAGTGCTCAACAGCCATGATGCAGAGAATCTCCACACCACAGAAATTCTGGACAGCACCGCTCTGTATCTTTGAGGTCAAACTTTGTAGCTGAAGTCATTCTGGCTCGCTGCCCCAGGCTACTCACCTTATAAAGTTCTTCGTCAAACTGGCTGAGCTGTGCCACTTCCTGCATGACCTCCTTCCTCATGAAAAAGGGGGTATAAATGGGAGTGTAGCCCCGACTCCCCAAGGTGCGAAGGGCATACTGGATGAGCGCCTGTTCCAGGAATACCAGGCCACCCTAAAGGAGCAGAGACACAGCACTGCGTGACTGGGTTCTGTCGCCGTCACGTTCACCTGCTACAACTTCCACCCAGAGGCAACCGGGCGCACAGGGAGGCCAGCAGACCGTGAACCCCAACACCTGACTCACGAGATTCTTGCTTAGCACCAGTGCCCGCCGCGTTATCCAGGCACAGCGTCAGGAGGAGCCAAGCGAGGCAGAAAGGATGACTTGCCCAGGGTGCACAGGAGGGCTTTCTCGTGCTGATTTTTAAAATAGCGGACTCGTGTGTGTATGTAGAACATACTACGCGGATGTATAGATGTACAGTATCCCCAAAAGTATTTTCCCGCGCCCTTCCGGAAGTCTTCTCTGAATTCATCTGCCCTCCGCCCCCACCCCTCCGGGTGTGCTGCCTGTGCCCACCAGTCCTCCGGCTCTCTGGGCCCGCGGGCCGCGCAGCGCGCATCACAGGGGGCCCGACTCGTGCTTACTTGTCCGACCGCCCAGTCCCACTCGGCCCCGAAAGGCACACTGTTCTGGTCCTGAGAGTCCGTGTCTCCGCAGTGGAGGGTCACACGGGGCTCTGAGTGGGGGAATTTGGAGCAGCGCTCTCCTGCCTCAGAAAGAACTGCATCTGACTGCCCGTACGTTTGCAGGAGAAAGGCAGCAACAACTGGTGGATTTGTGGGCCTCTTTAAGTAGGTTAGGTTTTCCGCACACAGTTTTTTTTAGCTCCTTCTTTAGAATCCCATCGCCACGGGTTCCTGACTCTTACCTTCAGGAAGTAGCCTCGACTTCCAGCCACCACAGCCCCCTTTTCGCCTTCAAAGCCATCTACCATCACCACCAGGTCCACGTGAGAGTACTTCTTTCTGACTGTGCAGTCGCCCCAGATCCTCTCCACTTTGTTGTCGGCATCCTAAGGAAATAAGACCAGGAGGGAAAGACGCATGACCGCTGAATTGCACAACCGCCAGCTTTCCAAACCCCATTCCAAGAACAGCTTAGAGCTTTGCAAAACTACTGCTTAACTCAAACACTAGGTTTTGGTCGGTGTGTACAGAGACTAGGGAAAAGAATTTGCTAGAGAATTTGTGTTCAATAGAGAAATAAAAATTTACAAATTCCTAGAAGTGATTCTAGCTATGGAACTGAAATCATGACTTTCTAAGAGACCTGTCCTATTCTCACGTTGGTTTTGGGGTGTTTTTTTTTTTTTTTACCCTTTTAAATGACTCCTTGAAAATCCTGCTACAGGACAACCCCCCCCATCAGCATCGCCTGGGGTGCAAAGGAGAATGTAGATTTTTTTTTTCCAGGCTCTCATTGGTCCTGGGGCCATATGAGGGCGGGCTCAGAGCCCTGACCTCCCCGAGTCCCCCACCCCAGCTTGCAGCGAGTTTAAGGGCTCGTTCACCAGGGAATGAATGAAAGAGGCACAGATGGGCCCAGCCACGGCTGGGGTGTCAGGGAACAAAGGCCGGGCTCAGAGCAGCTTTGTGCTGGGGAAGCTCCCACTCAGCAGGAAACTTTTATCATGCAGATTTCCCTGCAACCTGCAGCTTCCCAGCGGGGTGTGGGTGAGGGGTGAGGTTGATTTAGCAGATCCCTCCCACAGGACTCACTGCTACCACGGGCAACACGCAATGGAGGACGGCAGCCCGATTTAGAAGAGATTTCTGTGCCAGGAGTCTCCTCCTACCTGCTGTCTCTGCTACTTCCCAATCAGGCAAGGATCTGACTCTTTCAATTCTCAATTGGTGGGCCGAGCGAATATACAAAGAGCCTGCTTCTGACACAAGGCCTATTATCCCGAGAGCGCCAGCGCTTCCCAGTGCTCCTCCCACCCAGCCCCCTCCCCAGCAGAGAGGAGCCCCGGGCAGGCCGCCGCCCCCGGGCGCGCCGCCACCTACCTCATCATTGCTGATGGGCACAGAGGGATGCAGGAGGTTCCCGATCTCTCGGAGGTTCTCAAACCGCTCTGCTTCCAGCTTTATCCGCTCGGCATCACATTTTAGGATGGCCTCATCGATGAGGAGTCGGACTTTTTTGATTTGTGAGACTTTCAGGTTCTGTAGATAAACAGGCCAGGCCGGCATCCAAGCCACAGCAGGTCAAGGCATAGAGCAGGAGTAAGAGTGTGTCACCCTCGCCTTGTTGTCCCCTAATGATAACCCTTGTGACAGCATTTTAAAAATCAACAATGAGGGCTTTCAAAGAACTGAGATTTATTTCAAGCGCATGCACACAATTTTGCCAACAAAATCGTTGGCATTTTCTTCTGGGGTACCTAAGGAAGAGATGGATCAATTCTGGCCAGTCTTAGTCCCGTGTATCTCAGGGGCTTTAATACTGTAGCGCTTTTAGGAGCTCTTTCTCCTAAGTCATGCTCTCTGATATTCCTGATGAATCAATTTTAGCACTCTTTTGTACTACATTTAACTGTTCTCTAGGGAGATTACAAATTTATCAGGAGCAAGAGACCCTGTCCTAAGCGTATTTTGCATTCCTTTTTGCGAGTGTTTCAAACTACTGATTTCGTGGGGTTGGGAGAGCCCTCACTTATAGCAAGTGGGGTGCACGGGAGTAGCGCCCCCAACCCAGCCCTTCAAGCGCAGCAACCCTGCTTTTGTTTATTTATGCTCTTGCCATGCTTTTGTGTTGCAGGTTTTAAGAAGGGGTTCGGTGACTAAAAAAACTTGAAAATTACTTCTCTAGGTTCACTGTTATGAATATTTACCGAATTATAGTAAACTGAAAAAGTCCCGACTTTATGAAAATGGAATTCTATAAATCAAAGGTAGTTCGGCACCTTTCTTCTCTTCTTCCTACTCTTGACCTTTCCACTCCATCCATCCCCATCTCTGCGATCTAATAAATACTCAAGTATCGAGTCCAATCAGAGTGGAGGGGGACATTTCCCAGCTGCACACATTCACGGAGGCCACAATGCTGTGTGAAGCCAAGTGTCAGCACTTGCCTGTCTAGGAACAAAGTTACGATGAAAGAACAGAAATCCAGCCTAGAAACGGGAAGGACAATAACTTACAGCTAAAGCGTCTGCAGTGAGGTCATCGAGATTTAATACATCTTCCGGAATAGACTCATCTCCCACTGGCTCTTTTTTCTGCAGGGGAAACAAAATAAATCAAAACCCCCCAAACTATTAAATAAAAGAAAATTTCTGACCTAGTTTTAGAAGGGTACACCAAATGAATATATAAACTAACCACAGAATTTTCTATATAACTGTAACTAAAAGCTGCAACACGTGAGAGAAAAATTTAGTGAGAAAGTTTCAAGTCCTTATCCTGCCATTTTCTGGCTTTTTGGATCCTGGACAGATCAATTCATCCATCAGGGTCAGGGAGCTGCCATCAACAGGAACGTAAGAATGTCCTCCCTGGACACAGGGTAGTTATGGGCACCAGGAAGGTGTGAAAATGCACATACCACTGCCCAAATCTGGGGCAGGTGCCTGGGTGTGAATCTGTGAATCTCTGTCTACTCCCTAAGAATAGTCCCAGCACTGAGGCTAAGGGGAAAAAATGGATGGGATGATAGAATCGTAGGACACGAAGGAAAACAAAATTTTTGAGGAAAAAAGTCACCAAATCTAGAACTAAGTTTAGAGCCATCAATGCAACCTGGCAAAATTACAGACCATACGCAGGGCTAGATTTTTTCCCTTCTGATTTCTCTTCTCGCCCATCTTTGTGATATTCTGTCAAATCATTTCCAATCCTTGCTCAGAGGCAGGGAGAAGGTAATTTAAGAGTCAAATTCTTCCCAAATTAAAAGGAGTTAAAGAAAATTATCACAGGCCATTATAACAAGTTATGTAAGACCTCAACTAAACTTGCATAAAAATAAGTTTAGGAGATTCAGAGTCTGCTTTGCAAGTATAAATCATGTAATGTCCTAAAGATTTTTTTTAATTCTATGCATATAACAATAGGCAATTATGTTTATACAATCTCATATACCACTGCACAAAACTGAGTCATAAGAAAGAACTAAATCTTTTGACGGTAAAGCATAGAAATTCTTTAGGTTTATCACACATTCTCATATACTAAGGTGAGAAGTCAGGATGCTAACCATAACTGAACTCACACCTTTCAGGACTCAAGTAAAATCATCTTAAAAAGTTGCAAACGTCTGAAAATCTCAGAATGAGTCTTGTTAAGAATAAGCAGAGACTACTGAGGTAGAAAGAAATGGCCCAAATCTCAAGATTTTCCATTTAGTAGCCAAGAGAACTGAGGCCCCTTTGCTATCTGATAATCCCTCAGGGCAGCAAATTCAAGATCTGAATTCAAGTTCTGACTCTGCAACTAACTTGCAGTGTGATTTTAGGCAGACAGCTTCATTTCCTAAGCCTATTCTCTTGCCCTCTTAACAAGGTTGACAAAGGGGGCGCCTGGGTGGCTCAGTGGGTTGGGCCTCTGTCTTCGGCTCAGGTCATGATCTCAGGGTCCTGGGATCGAGTCCCACATCGGGCTCTCTGCTTGGCAGGGAGCCTCTTCCCCCTCTCTCTCTGCCTACTTGTGATCTCTCTCTCTCTCTGTCAAATAAAGAAATAAATAAATAAAATCTTTAAAAAAATAGTAATAAGGTTGACAAAGGTACTACCACACTCCAAGTTTGCAGCAAAGATGAAAAACCAAAATGAAATAAATACTTCCAAGTGCTATACAAATTAAAGCACTGCTAAGACCATTCTAATGGATAGGAAGGGAGAACACTCCTTGTGAGGCTACAGTGAAGGGATCTAAGAATGCTACTGCAAACGAAAACACTTCCATCTTCCTGCTAGGAAAACACTAGGCTGGCACTATCTGTATGCGCCCCAAAGAATACACAGGCAGGAGTGCACACTGGAATTTACATAATTATGGGGCCTCTGACATGCAAACGATTAAGCATCATGAGTCCCAAAGGAAGAAAACTATATGATTGTCGGTATCAATTTCCACAGCCAGTCACAACCTGAAAGTGTAACAAAATACTGTTAAAGAGATCGATTCAGACTATCATGAGGTGTAAGGACTAGAATCCGGGGGGAGTCTTTTTGTCGTGCTCTTTCCTGGTTCAGGTTCCAAAATTTTGCAATTTTTTGGTTTAGTTGAGAGGTTTACAATTTGGAAAATGAGACACATCTGAGCGAGCATTTAATATGTTTTTAAAAAATGATTAAGGAGCTAAGAGGATATTTTTGAGCAAAGATTAAAAGCATGAACTATTCTGGATAAAAAAGAAAGGCCAAGTGAAAACTTAACATTCTTCAAGCACAGGAAGGATTTTTGGATGAAGGCCAGTAACGGCTTGCCCTCTGCTGTTACTTGCAATTGCTGAAAAACTACAAGGTTCTAGGCATTGTGCCAGCTTCTCTATGGTTAAAAAATTTAGTTCTCACAATTCTGTTCTACAGGTGAATGTTAGCATTGTCATTTCACAGATAAGAAAACTGAAGTTCAGAAGTTAACTTGACTGAAGTCACATAGCCAGCAATCCAGGATTTGGACCCCGTATCTGTGCTCTTCCCATTAAAGAGCACAACTACACTGAGACAAAGAATCTCAAGTCCACCCTAAGAAAACCTTCTTGTACTGCAGACTGGGCTCAAGAGATAATTAGATAAGGTTACTGGTGGAATTTATATTTTTTAAGCACAAAACAGACAATGAATGAGCAATGTGGCAAGAATCTTATCTTGCTACCGAATGTAGCAAGACTGAATGTAGACTGAATGTTTGTGCCCCCCTCAAACTTATATGTTGAAACCTAATCCCCAATGTGGTGGTATATGGAGGTGGGGTCTTTCGGAGATTAAGTCATGAAGGCAGAGCTCTCATAAATGCGATTAGTGCCCTTCTAAGAGACCCCAGAGAGCTCCCTTCTATCAATGTGAGGACACAACGAGAAGACGACAGTCTATGAACCAGGAAGTGGGCCCTCACCAACACGGAATCTGCCAGCACCTTGATTTTGGACTTCTCACTCTTCCAAACTGTAGAAATAAACTGCTCTTGCTTATAAGCCACTCAGTCTATGGAGTTCTGTTACAGCAGCTTGAAGGGACAAGACTTACCCGCCAGAAGATGGACTCACTGATCCCTGAGAGTGCCTCTTAGTTTCCTTTTCCACTTCCTTTCTTTTTAAAATATCTGCCCCTTTGGTAAGAAATTCAGTAGCTCAGAGAAGTAGACACTAGGTTAGAAATTATGTGGGTACTAACTAAGAGTGAGATTAAATACCTCTGCTCAGGCTCTCAAGGCTGTTACCTAGTTCTCTTACCTTCATTTTCTCTCCAATCGTCTTGCTGCACAGGTTCTTCAGCTTGTTCAAGTTGTCTGCCCGAAATCTGCCTAAAGAATTAAGAATCCAAGAATTTCCTTAGGCAGAGCTAGAGGATCTCATGAAATTGTGAAATCTTACAGCTTTAGAGGCCCAAATTTAGTGATATTTGGGGTTCAGAACAGTGGGGTTCTCCCTGCATTTGGTGACAAGGAAAAGTCCCTCCTGGGACTGAAACTGGAAACTATCATAGTCTGGACAATGCCACGGTCAAGTAACAAATCTGAAGAACCTGGGAAAAACTCAAACTATAACCTGCTCAATTATCTTAAAATCCATTGAAAGAAACTATGTGATATGCACTGGGATCTGGAAAGACAGCAGTCCTGTTTCTAGTCCTGTGAACTTGATTGCAGCCTTTTTGTGCATCTCTGTGCTAGAAATAGTTAATGTTACTCCCTTTGCTTGGACAAAAATCTCACCTGGCAGCTTGGAAAATAATAGTTTCTTTGCGGGAAGACAGTGCGCTAATCGGCCTACATGGGTATTCGGGCCCAGACTATTATATTGGTACTGTGGTTCATTAATCTAATTAGCAAAAGTCAGACCTCTTGAATCCAAGTTCAAGGACCAACATGGTAAACAGCATGTTTTTGACAGGTGAAATGACGACTAGAAATGAGACAGCCCCTTGGCAGCTATTTTTTTTAAGGTTTTGCCAAACTTGAACTAAATGTTAGCACAAAATGATCTAACTACTTTCTCACTGACTTACTTGGATTAGAGAGATGGGAACAGAAGAGCGGTCGCCAAGAGTTGGAGGCGAGAGGGGAAAAAGAATGGACAGTGAGAGGGATGTGTCATCCCTGTGATGATGGAACAGTCCTGTCCTGAGCGTGACAGTGCTCATACAAATCTACACATGGGATAAAGTTGCAGAGAACTATACACACATGCACACACACACACATAGACATACACGAGTGCATGTAAAACTGGTGAAATCTGAATAAGGTCTGTGAATTACAGCAATGTCAATTTCTTGGCTTGGATACTGTACCAGTTGTGTTAGATGTCATCAGTGGGAGAAACTGGGTGAAAGGTACATTGGAACTCCTTTTACTATTTTTGCAATTGTGGGAATCTATAAGTATTTTAAAATAAAAAGTCTTTAAAAATTTTATTTAGTCCCTCCTATTTGCAAGGCCCTGTATTTTTTTTTTAAGATTTTATTTATTTATTTGACACAGAAAGAGAGATCACAAGTAGGCAGAGAGGTAGGCGAAGGGAGAGGGGGAAGCAGGCTCCCTGTCGAGCAGAGAGCCTGATGTGGGGCTCGATCCCAGGACCCTGAGACCATGACCTGAGCTGAAGGCAGAGGCTTTAACCCACTGAGCCACCCAGGTGCCCCATGCAAAGCCCTGTATTAAGTGCCGGGAATAAAAAAGAAAATAGCATGCTAGGTGCTGAAAGTAAAAGAAAATAAGGCAATTAAAAATAATATAACAGGGGCGCCTGGGTGGCTCAGTTGGTTGAGCAACTGCCTTCAGCTCAGGCCATGATCTCAGGGTCCTGGGATCGAGCCCCGCATCAGGCTCTCTGCTCGGCGGGGAGCCTGCTTCGCCCCTCTCTCTCTGCCTGTCTCTGCCTACTTGTGATCTCTCTCTCTCTGTCAAATAAATAAATAAAATCTTAAAAAATTAAAAAAAAATAATATAACAGTGCTGGATGTTTCAATCAATGAATATGGCATATCCCATCACTATCTTTAATTTCTCTCAGTAATGCTTTACAGTTTTCAGTGCAGGGATCTTGAATGTCACTTATTAAGTGTATTCTAGGCATCAGCTTCTTTTTGTTATTTATATATAGAAATATCATTGATTCTGTATATTGTATATAGTGATCTTGTTAAAGTTACTTAATTTTATTGACTTATTTATTTTTAATATTTTATTTATTTAATTTGTCAGAGAGAGAGAGAGAGCACACAAGTAGGGAGAGGGGCAGAGGCAGAGGGAGAAACAACAGGCTCCCCATGGAGCAAGGAGCCTGATGTGGGACTCGATCCCAAGACCCTGGGTCATGACCCGAGCCGAAGGCAGATGCTTAAGTGACTGAGCCACCCAAGTTTACTTAATTTTAATAGTTCAGTTCTGCATACACAATCAAGTTATCTACAAATAATGACAGCTTTACTTCTGTATCAGTCTTTTTTTTTTTTTGAGGTATAATTGATATATAACATTGTATTAGTTTCAGGTATACAACATAATGATTTGATATTTGTAGACACTGCAAATGATCACCACAGCGAATCTAGTTACCATCTGTCATCACACTCTAATCCAATCTTTTCTTCCCTTTTTAAGTAGGCTTCATGCCCACTGTGGGGCTTTAACCGACAACCTTGAGATTAAGAGTCGCATGCTCTACTGGCTGAGCCTCAGGCACCCCTTTTTTTGCTTTATATCATATTGTCTAGAACGTCTAGCATGATGTGGATCAGAAGTAGTCATAGCAGATATCCTTGTCTTGTTCCCAACCTCAGGGGGAAAGCATCTGCAACTTCATTACTAAGAATGTTCGCTATAGGGTGCCTGGGTGGCTCAGTTGGTTAAGCAACTGTCTTCAGCTCAGGTCATGATCCTGGAGTCCCCAGATCCAGTCCCCAGTCAGGCTCCTTGCTCAGCAGGGAGTTTGCTTCTCTCTCTGACCCTCTCCCCTCTCATGCTCTCTCTCTCTTTCAAATAAATAAAATCTTAAAAAAAAAAAAAAAAAGAATGTTAGCTGGAGGGGACGGCTGGGTGGCTCAGTCAGTTAAGCTTCTGCCTTCCACTCAGGTCATGACCCCAGAATCCTGGGATCAAGTCCCACCTTGGGTTCCCTGCTCTGCCAGGAAACTGCTTTTCCCCTTGCCTGCTGCTTCCCCACTTGTACTCTCTCTCTCTCTCTGTCAAATAAATAAATAAATAAAACCTTAAAAAAAAAAAAGAATGTTAGTTACAGGTTTTTTGATAAATATCTATTATCAGATTAAGGCAGTTCCCTTCTATTCCTAGCGTCTCCCATTTTACCATGAGCAACTGGAGCAACATGGGAAAAAATGAACTTGATCCCTATCTCACATCATACACCAAAATCAATGTGGGATAAGTCATCTACCTAAATGTGAAAGGCAAAGTAATAAAACTTCTAGAAAAAATATTGGAAAGTCTCTTCAGGAACTTGAGATATGAAAAGATTTCCTAAACAACACAGGACGTATAAACTACAAAGAAGAGATCTATAAATTAGACTTCATTAAAATTAATATTTTTAAAAAAGATTTATTTATTCATTTTTGAAAGAGAGAGAGTGCATGAATGGGAGGAGGGGCAGAAGGAGAGGGAAGGAATTCTCAAGCAGACTCCCTGCTGAGTGTGGAGCCCCCTAGGACCCTGAGACCATGACCCGAGCTAACATCAAGAGTTGGACACAACTGACTAAGCCACCCAGGTGTCCCTAAAATTAATAATTTCTATTCCTCAAAAGACTGAAAGAATGAGAGGCAAGTCACAGAGTGGGAGAAAATATGTGCAATATACATATCTGACAAGTCCTTGTATCCAGAAGGGATAAAGAATTCCTACAAATCAGTAAGAAAAAGACAGATAATCAAATAAAAATTGGTCAACATTCTTGAACAGACTCTTCTCAAAACAGGCTATCCAAATACTAACAGAGACATGAACAGGTGCTCAATATCTTTAGTCACCAGGAAAATGCAAGTTAAAACCACAATGAGATACCACTATATATCCACCAGAATGGCTAAAACTAAATTAAATTAAAATCAAATTAAAAAGACTGCTAATATAAGGGCAAAGAGGTAGAACAACTAGAATTCTTATTTTGCTGGTGGGAGTGTTGACTGCCACAACTACTCTGGATACCTATTTGGTAATATCTACTAAATCTAAACAGGTACCTACCTTATTATCCAGCAACTCCACTTGTACATATATCTAAGAGAAATGAGTGCTTATGTCTACCAAAAGATACAAGAAACAATGTTCATAGCACTTTATTCATAATACCCTCAAATTGATAATAATCTAAATGTCCATCAATAGAATTGATTGGTACATCTATATGATAACTGGCATATTTACATAATGGAGCACTGTACGGCAATGAAAAAGCACAAACCACTGCTCCACATTAAAAGATGGAATAATCTTACAGACATAATTTTAAGAGAAAGAAGCCGAAATAAGGCAAATTAATTTTACATGATGTTGAACTCAGTGTAAATGGAAAAATATATGCTATATAAGTCCATTTACATTAAGTTCAAAATCAGGAACTTAACATATGGTGACAGAGGGCAGAATATGGTTATTTTTGGAAAGGGCATGAGGGAGCATCTACGGGGGTGCTGCAAATGTCTTTGATCTTGACCTGGGTGGTGGTTAGACAGGTATACAGCTTTGTAAAACCCATCAAGCTACACATTAAAATCCGTACATGTTGCAGAATACATCTCAGTAAAAAAATAAGTTTAAAAAGGTTGTATATAAAAATACCATAAATATCACAATTAGATAGATGAGATAATATATGGAGAACACTCAGCAACTGAGGTAGTGCTAGGGAAGCAGAGTTGGTTTGGCAAGGAGGGCGCTGATGTGAGTGGGGGAAGCAGACTGATAAGGAGTGTCCCAAGAAGCAACAATCACGGGCGTGTGAGACCATACAGGTAGCATAACAAGGCTAGAACAAAGACTGGAGGGTCTAAGGGGGAGAGTAACAGAAGATGAGGCTAGGAAGACATGTGGGGCTTTGTAAATTGTGGTAAGTAATTTGCATTTTCACGCTTTAGGGCCACACTGTCTGATATGGCAGCCACTAGCTACGTGAAGCTATTGAGCATTTGAAACACGGCAAGCCCAAACTGAGATACACTGTACCTGTAAAATATACACCAGATTTTGAAGACTTGTAAAAAAGAAAAAGAATGTAGGGGCGCCTGGGTGGCTCAGTTGGTTAAGCGTCTGCCTTCGGCTCAGGTCATGATCCCAGGGCCCTGGGATGGAGCCCTGTGTTGGGCTTTCTGCTCGGTGGGGAATCTGTTTCTGCCTCTTCCCCTTCCTCCTGCTCTCTCTCTGGCTTGCTCAGTCTCTCTCTCTCTCTCTAAAAAAAAAAAAAAATCTAAAAGAAGAAAAGAAAAAAGAGTGTAAAATATCTCAATCTTTATACTGATCATATGTTGAACATACAATTTCTGATATACTGAGGTAGTATAGTATCTTACTAAAATGAACTTCTTGTTTTTCTTTCCCTTTTTAATTGGCTACCAGAAATTTACAAATTTATTTATTTGAGAGAGAGAGTGAGCATGGGTGTACATAAGAGCAGGGGGAGGAGGAGGGGTAGCGAGAGAGGGAGAAGCAGACTCCCTGCTGAGTATGAAGCCAGATGCAGGGCTCCACACAACTCAGAGCTCGATCCCAGGACCCTGAAATCATGACCTGACCTGAAGTCAGAAGTCAGACACTTAACCGACTGAGCTAGTCGGTCAAGATGGCACTGCCTCAAAATAATGAAACTGGACCATTTCCTTACACCACCCACAAAAATGGACTCAAAATGGATGAAGGACCTCAATGTGAGACAGGACACCATCAAAATCCTGGAGGAGAACACAGGCAGTAACCTCTTCGACCTCAGCCACAGCAACTTCTTCCTAGGAACATCACCAAAGGCAAGGAAAGCAAGGGCAAAAATGAACTACTGGAACTTCATCAAGATCAAAAGCTTTTGCACAGCAAAGGAAACAGTCAACAAAACCAAAGACAACTGACAGAATGGGAGAAGATATTCACAAATGACATATCAGATAAAGGACTAGTATCCAAAATCTATAAAGAACTTCTCAAACTCAACACCCAAAGAACAAATAATCCAATCAAGAAACGGGCAGAAGATATGAACAGACATTTCTGCAAAGAGGACATCCAAATGGCCAACAGACACATGAAAAAGTGCTCAACATCACTCGGCATCAGAGAAATACAAATCAAAACCACAGTGAGATACCACCTCACACCAGTCAGAATGGCTAAAATTAGCAAGTCAGGAAACAGATGTTGGCGAGGATGAAGAGAAAGGGGAACCCTCCTACACTGTTGGTGGGAATGCGACCTGGTACAGCCACTCTGGAAATCAGTATGGAGGTTCCTCAAAAAGTTGAAAATAGGGGCGCCTGGGTGGCTTAGTTGGTTGAGCCACTGCCTTCGGCTCAGGTCATGATCTCGGCGTTCTGGGATCGAGCCCAGCATCGGGCTCTCTGCTCAGCAGGGAGCCTGCTTCCTCCTCTCTCTCCTCCTGCCTCTCTGCCTACTTGTGATCTCTCTCTCTGTATGGAATAAATAAGTAAAATCTTTAAAAAAAGAAAAGTTGAAAATAGAGCTTCCCTATGACCCAGCAATCGCACTACTGGGTATTTATCCCAAAGATACAAATGTAGTGATCCAAAGGGGCACATGCACCCAAGTGTTTATAGCAGCAACGTCCACAATACCCAAACTATGGAAAGAACCTAGATGTCCATCAACAGATGAATGGATAAAGAAAATGTGGTGTGTACACACACACACACACACACACACACACACACACACGGAATACTACGCAGCCATCAAAAACCCCGAAATTTTGCCATTTGCAACAACGTGGATGGAACTAGAGGATATTACGTTAAGTGAAGTTAATCAGAAAAAGATAATTATCATATGATCTCACTGATATGAGGAATTTGAGAGGCAGGGCAGGGGATCGTGGGGGGTAGGGAGGGAAAAAAATGAAACAAGATGGGATCAGGAAGGAGACAAACCATTGAGACTCTTAATCTCAGGAAACAAACTAAGAGTTGCTAGGGGGTGGGCAGGAGGGATAGGGTGTCTGGGTTATGGACATTGGGGAGGGTATGTGCTATGGTGAGTGCTGTGAATTGGGTAAGCCTGATGACTCACAGACCTGTACCCCTGAAGCAAATAATACATTATATGTTAACAAATGAAAAATAAAATAAAATAAAATAAAATAAATGAGGGGGAAAAAAGTTCTCCTGAAGAGAAGGACCTGGCTTAAGGCATGTACATTAAGATAGTACAGAGAAATTTCATTCAGGATAACACAGGCTAGATAGAATTCCTGTAATTACCAGCGGATTTCAAGATACACTGAAATCTAGCAGCTTGGAAACAGATGAGACATAATCCTTATCGTATGTCCAAATGTGCCCTCGCTATAATACTCTAAATTAAAAAACAGAAATCACAGTTTGAATCCTTGGAATTAGAAGAGTTATGGTAAACTCCGATGTGGTACTACGATTCCAAGTTCTATCAGATACCTCAGTCAGGGAACATGATCTGAGTTTTTAAGGTGGCTCTGGGTTACACATCCTTGTTGCAATGACAGAAGAACCTTGATATAAAATATAAGATCGGTCAATGTCCACCTTGGGCAGCCAGTGACCTGGGAAAAGTCATTAATTCTTTTTCGCTGCCAAGAGAATATCGGGAATGGATGTTAGAAAAGAAACAAATCACTAGACGTGTTGAAAATAAACTACACATAAACTGCCCTGCCATACATAAGGGCAAAGTGCCCTGAACACATAAAATATTCACGAATTCAGTAAACCCTTGTCAAGCCCTTACCAAGAACCAGGTGCAGTACTAGGTACTGGGATTATATGTATCCATGTGTATATGTATATCCTGTGCATGTATGTGTACCCCAGCGATTGGGGCATACAGGTGAATAAAACACGAACTTGTCCCTGAAGAACTCATCCTCTCACCACATACCCACTCATTAAGTAAGGAAAGAACTTCCTGTGGACATGTACATTATACACAAGAGACCACCTAACACATGCAAAGCACTTAACAGTTGTACAATAACCAGACTGACACAAAATCTGATACTTCTGACTTCTAATTCAGTAAAGCAGTGACCAGGCTAGTTTTTTTTTTCTTCCATTTAATTTAATTCCATTGCAACTCAAAAATTCAGATTTAGATTCAGGTGGCGGGATCTTACAGTCAAACAAATACCACACCTGAATGAATGAGACCACAAATCAGCAGACAACAGAAGTCAAACCAATACTCTCTTCCTATCCAACGTCCTGGTAAATTTAGGAAAATCTATTTTTCTAACAGAAATCCACCACACTTTTGGACAGCAAGGGCCTTTGCAGTGTGCTGTCATAAATCCGGGCTCTCAGCTGGTTACAGACCTATTGCATCAGACAAAAAAAAAAAAAAAAAGAATCACATGTACTTGACAGCTTCCGGCCAATCAGTGACTACCAGGCAGAAGTTGATAGGCAGAGGGTTCTCTGGTTTTATTTAGCTTCATGAAAGATGCCCGGATCAGTTCCTAGACCAACTCTGCTAATGTCTTTTCCGGAAAACTTGCACAAATTACAATTAAACTTGCTCAATAATTACAAGCTTGTTCTTGCCTCACGGCACTCCTCTCCCCATGTCTGGTCTACTAGGGTAAAGTCTTTCCTCGATTCTTAAAGGTATGCCTTGCAGGTCGGGGGGATGGCCTTCCCCAAAGCTTCGGGATCATTGCTTTTTAGTCAGGAGCGGCTTCCGAAATCCCCAAACACTTCCGATATGGGTGGACCGAACTATTACGCTGCAGATTTGACTCAGTCTCAGGCTGAAGTCTTTGGTCCTACCAAATTAGAGGGAGACCACTCGGGCCTTGTTGAAGATGAGAAAGGGACCGAAGGAGACCAAAGATGAGTGTTAGGAAAGGGGACCCCCAACCCCCGAACCTCCCGCCCTAGCTTTCTTTCGGCTACCCCTGCGGCAGGAAGGCTTGACAGCTCTCAATGCGCACGCGCCATGCTCCTTCCCAGACAGCCCAGGGATCCGCACCGAGCACGCGTGGAACGGAGCAGCCAAGGCCTGGGCAGAGTGAAAAGGTAGGATGGTCTCGGCTCACACAGTGCGTTTTAGGAGACAGGGAGAACCTCGGAGTCACCGCAACCAGGGAGGGGACTGACAAAGGGTGGAAGCTGCTGCCTCAGGAGCAGTAACAAGATAGGAGAGATGAAGTTGGGATTAGGTCTGGGGGGATACTCTGCGCATCCCGGTACTTACATCGTCGCCACTCGCCGTCTGCCTTCACCAGCTGATCTACTAGTCCCGGGTCCTTGAAGCGCTTCTCCTGCGTCTCTCGGATGAGGGCTGGGTCCCCTCCTTTATCTACCCGAAACAAATCCAGATCCAGCACCATCTTTCCTTCTCCGCGGCCAACGCTAAGGGACGTAAGGAACGTAGCACAGCGACCAGTGAACACCGCACTGCGCCGGCGCGCTGACCCGCCCTCCCTGCGCAGGCGCGGCCGGAGAACGCCGGCGCCCCCTCTCGACCGGAAGCAGCGGCGTTGGAGGCAGGGCTGCGGAGAGGAACGTGGAGAGGTGAGGCGTGGGCGTCTAGGGCTGTGTGCAGGTGTGGCCTGGCTAGTGCGCTTTGTCCCAGTCTTGTGCAGCCACCCCAGCGCTGCCACGTCTGTAGCATCAATGATTATCCGGTAGAAGTGAGTGCCTCAGTTTCCTTCTCATGTTAAAAGGCATATTTCAGGTTAGGCAAAGGCCTGCCGGTATGATCTCCGGCTTGGAAGCTAGAGCTTCCAGTACTTGCCAGGTTTTGTCTTACGAGCATGGTTCCTAAGACTGGACCCTCTCCCGGAACCTCTGTTCTCTCTTCCATCTTGAGATAAGAATATATGGCTACATGTTTTAGTCCCTCAACTCAAGATTCCTGCTCTCCTGCCTTAGAGTTAGGGTACTTTCTTAACATGATTATTGAGTAAATCAGCTTGTCCTATTACCAACCTTTTGGATCACAGGGTTGGAAAAGTGAGATTGAAATATTTTAGAGAGGGGCATGTGGAGACTTTCCCAAGGGGAAAGTATTTAGCAGATTTGAAGGCAGTACGAGGTATTGAAGTCACATCTTGGGTCTATTTAAAACTCTTAAAAGGAAGATTTCACCATATTTTCATTTTGTAATGTTCAGGCCCTTACAGTGAAATATTATGGTTGCTGATTGAAGCCAAAGTTATCAAAAAGTACTGCTGATAAAAAGAGATTATCTAGAGGATTATACAGAGACTTTAGAACCCCACCCCTATGCCCCACAGCTAGCTGTACTAAGACCTTCTTGGCCTTACAGCCCTTGCATGGGCTCCTGTGATGATGTGGCATTGCTATCCCTATACCCTAACAAGTATCTGCCAAGCCAACTTAGATGTAGTATAGGACTAAAGACAGTACTGAGGCTGACAAGTAGAGATCTGGAGGGGGGCTCGGGTAACAGGGTTGTCTGGGTGGGCCTCCCTAGGTTCAGTTTGCCTAGGATGCTAGACTTAAAAACAGTCAAAAGGACATGTAGGCAGCTGCAGTCTCCGGAGAAAACATGTAAGAAAACTGTCTTCATAGTGTTAGGTTCCCTGAAACCTTCTGAGGGCAAGGTCTGATAGGGGCTGACTCTTCCGTGTCAGTGAAGGTATTGCCAAAGTGTGTTGTTTGCTGTTTCAAGACAGTGATGGCTGTTCTCGAGGCTGCACTGGGGCCCAGGCCTAGGGGAGGAGGTCCACTGGGTTAATTCTGTAAGGAGGTCATCAGTGTAATTGGAAGGATGACCTTAAAATTCTGGCCTCTATAAATTTCCTTAGGAATTTTCACCGTTAGTCTTATCATTATAGTCATCTTCCTTTAAAATGCTCATGTTACCTGATAAATATAACAAATTACCATAACAAATTACCACTTCATCAACTTAAGAATCATAGAATTTTTAGAGCTGGAGGTGAATCTTAGCTAACTGCTAGCCTAATAATTCCTAATCTTTTCATCATCTTGTCCCTCATATTTTAAAATATGTTTGTCTAACAAACATGATGTTTAAAAATTCATTTTCTCTTCTTTTTTTTTTTTAAGATTTTATTTATTTATTTGACAGAGAGAGAGATCACAAGTAGGCAGAGAGGCAGGTGCAGAGAGAGGGGGAAGCAAGCTCCCTGCCCAGCAGAGAGCCTGATGCGGGGCTCGATCCCAGGACCCTGAGATCATGACCTGAGCCGAAGGCAGAGACTTTAACCCACTGAGCCACCCAGGCGCCCCTAAGATTTTATTTTTAAGTAATCTCTACACCCAACATGGGGCTCAAACTCAAAGCCCTAAGATCAAGAGCTACATCCTCCATTGTTGGAGCCAGCCAGCTGCCTCTCCCACAGTTTCAAGCTTAGTCATGTCTGTTGCTTGTTTGATGCATTGGGACCCTGCACAGTATATGATTGAATTCATGTAAATTAACTGTGGTACTCCCATGTCAGTGTTTCGTCACTATTGTGTCCCCAGTGGGTGAGCCTGGGAAAGTTTCACAGTAGGGTGATTTAAGATGTTTTTATATATTTGTCAGAGAGAGAGAGAGCGCGGGCGCACACAGAAGCAGAGGAGCAGCAGGGAGAGGGAGAGGCAGGCTCTTCTGCTGAGCAAAGAGCCTGATGTCGTTGGACTTGATCCCAAGACCCCGAGATCATGACCTGAACAGAAGGCAGATGCTTAACCAACTGAGCCACTCAGGCGTCCCCACAGTGGGGTAATTTTGAAGGCTGGGTGGGGGTCAGTCAGGTGAAAAGAAAGGGGAGGCGCAAAGGCAGAGGCACAGGCCCACGCAGGGAGGTGTGGAACAGCTTGTAAGTGAGGGACAGTCAAAAGTTGTGTGAATAGTGGGGTGTCTGGCTGGCTCAGTAGCGCGTGTGACTCTTGATCTCAGGGTTCTGAGTTTGAGCCCTACACTTGGTGTAGAGATAATTTACGAATAAATTTTTCTTTAAAGATTTTATTTATTTGACAGAGAGAGGGAGAGAGATCACCAGGTAGGCAGAGAGGCAGGCAGAGAGAGAAGGGGAAGCAGGCTCCCCGCTGAGCAGAGCCTGATGTGGGGCTCGATCCCAGGACCCTGAGATCGTGACCTGAGCCACCCAGGCGCCCTGTTTTGTTTTGTTTTGTTTTAAAGTGTGGCTAGAATAGAAGCACTGTGGGCAGAGAGGGGCAGGTAGGCTCTTAGGGACCTTACACACCACAGCACTAACTGTTGCATATGCAGTTTCTTATCTATTTCAGTGGGGATAGTGCCTACCTCTAGTTTGGATTTTATACCATAAGCTGGGGTGATTTTTAAATATTTAACCATCAGTACAACCAGGTACAACTCAGTCTGAGGAAAACAACCAGCTGAGGGAAATCTTTCTGGGGGGTTAAATGCCCTCAATTAGAGTGAAGGAAAGTACTATCGCAGGAAAATCTAGCTAACTCTGGAAATGGTATGTCACGATGTGCTCTAGAATTTTGTCCACATCTAGTCTATAAGAATCCACTTCATACTCAAAGAAACGAATTTTACTTGTCTTTGTAGATACATTGTTCTGTGGATGGTCTCAATGCCACCTGAGAGAAAAGTAAGCTGGAAAGGAAGGGAGGGAAGATGCTAAGTGTTTTATGTACTCTCTTTTTGATCCTCCCCCAATTTGGGGAAGTAAGGCATCACTAGATGCATGTTATTACTGTGGAAACAAGCTTTGGTTGTTGGCTGATTCCTCAATAGGCGGTGAGAGGCTTTCCAGCCTAGGTCCCTATTGCTCTGAAGCATGCTCTTTTCTCTGTCACTCTGGGGTTCCAGAATCCTCCTTCAGCTTAAGCCTCAAGAACACTTCCATTTCTCACTCCCCCATCCAGCCACCCAACCCATGTTCAAGAAAAACAACTTGAAACATATGTTTTATTTCACAAAAAAAGAAATGGGGAAAAATGTGACAAGCCATAGCCATCCCCTAACAAACTACAAACTCTTGGAATACAAAATAAAAAGGAAATCCAAGCAGTCTTGATAGGACAAAAATTTGGTTTCACAAAGCTGGAAAATCTGTTACAAAGTCTCTGTTGTATAAATATAGTCAGTCTTATCTTTAATGTAGAGTCAGACCAAAAAAAAAAAAATCGTTTTGGCATAAGAAATCACCCGGTCCTTGAATATACCACAGCATTCGTTCATCTTCGTTCGATGCCTACATGATGAGAATTACTTGTGTCTTCCAGCACTCGAGGTGACCAAATGGGTTTTAAGTATTTTGTCTCCTGAGCCCATACTACCTCCCCCAGTAGCCTGTGCAAAGCACTATAGCCTTAGTTTAGGAGCTAAAGGGTTTCCCCATATAAAAATCTAACATGTGTCGGTCCTAAAATTGAGTATGATGATGTCTGCACAGTTCTGTGAATATATTCAAATACACTGACTTGTACATTTTCAATGAGCCCATTGTGTGGTATGTGAATTATATCCCAATAGTGCCGTTAAAAAATTCCAAATATGCCTGAGCAACAGGTAACCCCAATACCATAACTCAGGAGCTCCTGGCAAGACGCAGGGAAGATCCGTGGAAGTCGGGACACCAAGGGATAGAAACAGGGAAATGTTTAAAGCGTTGTGACTCAGTCCGTGGAGTCTGAGGTTGCTCTGGGGACAGACAGGTTCAAGATGTCAGAATAAAGAGGTCAACGGGGCTGATACCTTTTTCTACTGCTTCCAGAGTAGTCTAAGGACCTTGTATGGCTCTTGTCACAAAAAAGGTTATTCAGTGGGAAAGCAGATGCTTTCTGGGGGTTGCTGAGGCCACAGAAAACTTTTGGCTGGAGCTCAGGAGCAAGGTATCTGCATCCGTCGGGAGAAATCCAGTGTTGCTACAGGGTCTGAGAGCCTGACTCTCCCAGGGGGGCATACTCCCCCCCACCACACCCAGCAAAACTCCTGGAGTTATTGAACCAAAGGGACTGCCTCCCTTCAGTGATGCTACTGATGACCAGAAGTCACATCAGGACCTGGTTCTTACTGACCTTTTTATAAAGCCACTGCTGGGGGAGCAGTGCCTAATCAGGCCAGCAGACCATCTTGGTGGCAGACAGACCACTCTGAAAGGCCGTCTCCATTCTATACCTATCCTCTGGGCACCAGGTGGCCAGTCAGAAAAGAAAAGAGGCACAACCAAGGCTGAGTGGGCCCTTAACCAGTCATGGTCATGCCAGTCTGATAGCGAGAGAGGGAGAACCACCAGGAATAAGAAGAGATCAAGAATTTAAACTCTTGGGGCGCCTGGGTGGCGTTAAAGCCTCCCAGTGGGTTAAAGCCTCTGCCTTCAGCTCGGGTCATGATCTCAGGGTCCTGGGATCGAGCCCCGCATCGGGCTCTCTGCTTGGCGGGGAGCCTGCTTCCCCCTCTCTCTCTGCCTGCCTCTCTGCCAACTTGTGATCTCTCTATCAAATAAATAAATAAATCTTTAAAAAAAAAAAAAGAATTTGAACTCTTGCACTGGTTTTGCCATTGCAGTTACTTGAAGTCCATCAGTTATACTAGGTGCCAAAGTGGAGAGAAGGGGCACAGGGGACACTCAATTTACTCACCTTTCAGAAGGCAATCTACCAGAAATTGGGACTAGAAGTCTTTTTTGTTTTTTAGCACACGTAAGAAATAAGAACAAGAAAAAGAGAAGGCTAGGGCTTTGAGGGTGTGAAGTGTAACAGATTGCTAAATATCTTTTTCAGTTCCCCTCGTTTTTCCTCCGTGAACACTGACCTGGTCCTCTGGCTGGAGTATGGGCTGGGAGTCAATTCTGGTTTTGGCCAGCCTAGAAAATGTTTATTCTGGAGCTGAGCAGATGAGTTAAGCTTAGAAGCAGATATCCTGGCCACTTGGGTCCATCCCATCCTTGGGCCGGATCCCCCGGTATGGCCCCACTAAAACCTTGGCCTCCTTCTGTTCTTTCAAAATAAGATACCCCTGTTCCATAATATGGCTCAAACTTCTACAAATGGGGCCCTCAAGGGCAGGACATTTTCCTTGCCAGTAAGGTGTGTCATCTCTGTGGGTACAAGCAAGCAGAGAAGAAAGCTAGAACACCTGTGTTTGGGGCTTACCTGGTTCCTTTTAACGTCGTAAGGAGATGGTGGGATGTTAAAAAATAAGTGGGGAGAATAGGTTCACCGGGGCCTTGGGCATTTCCTTGGTGCATGTTTTCCTTTGGCTCCTGTGAGAATATTTACCGCTTACTGAGAAAAAGGGAGTGAAGTACCTAGTTTCAAAAACAAAACAAAACTTTCCTTATTGCCTCTCTTTGTGCATATCGAGCCTTTTCTTCCCTAAGCCTTACTCACCTTGCCCTCAGCCTAGCCACGAAATTCAGTCTGAGCTGGTTATCCAGGAGAGAAGAATCCAGACTACCATGACAGTCCAGGAGGGAATGCCAGCACCCTCCTTACCCAGCCTTTCTCCTAAAGAGATCATGAGCTAAGAGCAGATCACCAGAATAACTCCCAGCTGCTTCTGCCCTTAGGACAGAGGAAGTTGTTTCTATACTTAAGAAGAGAGGAATATTTTCATTCCGGAGTTCTACGAATTATGAGCAGACGAGGCTATGGCTCTGGCAGCAGGACCATTTTGGGAAACAAGATGCGGGCAAGGGAGTAATATACAAACAAAGTGTGGGTATATTTGACAGGTTTGAGGCAAGCAGAAAGGAGGGTTTGGGTACTCTATAAAAAAACCAGATATCTGAAATCCAAACTTCTTCTGATAAGGCCACAATGAAGAGATGCCCAGCAGGAAGCTGGCAGCCAAATCGCCACAGGCTTGCAAGGTGATGTGCCCAGGTGAGGAGGCAGGGGAGGCAGGGTCGTGCCTCTCACAGGTCCATGTCTGGGCCTCCTGAGGATGTCTTCAGTGGCACGGAGTCAAATCCATCAGGAGTCCTCTGAAAGAGAGATGGTGACAGGAGCTGGCTGCTGCACGGCGGCAAGTTTGGGGAACAAAGGAGAGAAATGGAAAAGAGGTGACAGAAGGAACCCTTATGGAATTCCTGCTTCCAGTGGCTTTGTGGAAACAGACATAAGATACCCTCTATTCTTCTTGGTCCTTTCAGTCAGTCAGAGGATAAGAAAAATCTTTAAAACCCCCTGCTTTGCATCTTTGCTGAATTCTAAAAGTCCAGAAAGACTCAGGGTTCCCAGGGTGAATTGTTCTCCCATTGGTGAAACACACACACACACACACACACACACACACACACACACACACGTGTCACTCTGATAGGTTAGCACAAAGGGAATGAGATTCAGCAATCTAAACCCCTCCTTTTCCTCCCCTGCCCATCCCGCCAGTTCTCTCCTCTCTGGTTACCACCCTCCCACCCACACCTGTTTGATGAACTGGTTCAGGGCAGGAATGAGGTTTGGGTTCTGGCAGGCTGGGGCTGCACCGGGCTGTGGCCCTGGAGGCATTGCTCGGGTGCTCTCTGCTGGCCCCACACCCAGCGACAGTGTTGTCAGCATAGCATTTATGAGCTTCAGATTTGCTCACCCACCCACACGGGTGGGGCCAACTGTCCCGGCTCCACAGTGCTCAGTGGTGAGCAGTGTGGCCTTAGCTATGACTCAGCCCCCACAGGACGGGGCCCAGACATCAGGGGACAGCACCCTCCACTGGTCAAAGGAGAGCCTCGCTTCTATCAGAAGTTGATCCTAGGGATCGCCTCTTCCCCACCCTCCAAAAAAAAAAACAAAGGGAAATGATTCTTACAACGTGGATGGTTCAATACTCCTTCTGGAAGTTAAAAGGCCCAAACAGTCCATCAACTGGAGTGCATGTTGGGAGAGAAGGAGCCTAGTCAAGAGCAGCCTTGGGCCCCATGGGAAACAGTAATGGTGTGGAAATACAGAAGGCAGAAGCCAGGATTTTGAGGATGGGGGGATAGAACAGTAGGGAGGGTGGGGAGTAGAGTAGTGAGTGGTCCCTGAACAGTGTGGGACCATTCAGTGTCCTAGGACTGGTGTCTTCTCCAGCCCTCCAGGCTGACCTCAGTGTGCTGGCCAGCCTCCCTACCTTGGAGGTAAATGATTTGATCTTCCCGAAGAGTGACTTCTTGCTAGTAAAGATGAGGTCATCCTCCACGTCCTCGCCTTCCATGATGGCACAACTATCAGCTGCTGGCAAGTCGCAGTCCTTGAGGGTAGCGTTCATCACCAGCTTGGAGTACTTGTACTCCAGTCTATGAAGCAGGAGGATGGGAAAGATAAGACAATGAAATGTGGAATAAGGGAGGGGAGAGGGAGAGAGGCTGGGCCCTAAACAGGTAACCACAGGTAAGGAAACCAAAGCCTAGCAAAATGGTGTGAGACCTGGGAATACAGCTAAGGAACCTTAACTTCCAGTTCAGTGATCTTTTTCCCTTAGGGCTAGCTGTGTCTGTGTTCTCAAAGCTTAATAGATATACTGGAATCATAAAGTTATTATTTTAATTAGTAATAATAACAACAAACTAAGGATTCTCTGCCTTTCCTTTGAGCATCTAATGGTCATTTATAGACCGCCACGTGGTACTGTCCCTGTTCAGGAGTCCGGATAGCCAAGGCATCCATTGGATAAGTGGCTCAATAAGTCTCTGGCCAGAGTCACAGGGTCCATGGCCAACTGCAGAGGAAAGCCTCATGGGTTGAATTCTCAGAGGTTCTCCTCCTGGGGCAGTGACCCACCCCTGCCCATCCCCAGACTGCAGTACCCCCATCACGTACTTTTGATTCTTTTTCCAAAAGTAACAGGTCAGGACGGTGAGCAGGATGGCGGTGCAGGTGCCTGCAGAGATGCCCACTTTCAGCCAGAAGTCAATCGTTTTGCAGATGGTGACTCTCTGCTCAGGCAGGGAGATGCCACCCGCGCACAGCTTCGGTTCGCGCCACACATAAGTAGTCTTCTGTTGGGGAGAAAGACAAGGAACTCAGAGATCACACTCCCTCATCTCCTGGGACGTCCCCAAGCAGAGAGACCCACCTGGATCCCGGCCACGCAGCTGCTGACGATAGCGTGGTAGTCGGCCGGGGCGCAGAGTGGACAGGCAGCCAGGCTCTCCCACAGGAAGTGGAAATTACAGCCATCACAGGTCCCGTCGGAACACGCGCTAGCACAGCAGAAAGGAGATGTGAGTGCCTGCTTGGGCGGTGGCAAGAGCTGGCGGGAGTCCCGTCATCTCACTGCTCTCCTTGCCGGACTATTAGCCCCACGGGATCCTTCCAACTAGTCCTTAATACAAGTTTTGCTCGCCAATGGCCCTGATGATAAGAGGCCTTCCCAGCCTCCACCGGGTTCTCTACCCTCTGCCTGTTTGTTTCTGCTACATCAGAGGAGAGCTAATGTCAGGTTTCTGAGCTGTGTACCATGGCTGCCCCGGCCAACCCCTCAGGCTTCTGTTCTCCCCCATAGACCTGTGACATTTTGCAAAAGCCTCTTTGATGCAGTTTCCTCGTGGGGGGGGCGGGTGCTGGGTTTCAGGAACGGACTTCAGGTCATGGATATCTGTTAGGTACTGTACTGTGATGCTTACACCAGCAAGAACATGTGGTCTTACTCTTTGACACCACTGAGTCAAAATTGCGTTGACTCCCCCATATCCCTGAGCAGCTGCTATTTAGAAACAGCATTACCCGGGACACCTGGGTGGCTCAGTTGGTTGGGCATCTGCCTTCATCTCAGGTCATGGTCCCAGGGTCCTGGGATCGAGCGCTGCACTGGGTTCCCTGCTGAGCGGGGAGCCTGGTTCTCTTTCTACCCTTCCCCCCTGCTTGTGCTCTCTCTCTAATAAATAAATAAAATCTTTTAAAAAAAGAAAGAAAGAAAAAGAAATAGCATTCTTCAAACCATCGTTCTCAAGACACTAGTGCCCTTAAACATGTTAGTTGGGGGAGAAAAAGAGGTGGGGGAAGGGTACTACAATCAAAGTGGTTCCAGAATTCTCGATTTAGTGCACTCAGCTATTAAACTCATAACTGGGTCTTTTGGTTGCACAGAGATTTCTAAAACCATTACTCCTAATAATAGCAAGTAACCACCAGACACCATAAGAAGTCCACAACTCTCATGGTCTCATTGAATCCTCAAGACCACCCCCTGAGGGAACTTCTTATCCTCGTTTTACATAGAAGGAACAAGAGGCCCAGAGAAGATAAGAAATGTATCCATGATAACAGCTAGTAAGCGGAGGACATGAATCCAGTAACCATTTGGCCGAGCCTAGCTGTCCCCATAATGGTATGGATTGTGAGAGTAGCTTGGACTCTTCCTTCTGCCCCACTCTTGACATCTGAAGATTGAGAATTTGGAGTCATGACTGTGTCCCCAAGAGCCCACTAATGGCTCTCACACTGTTCTCTCTTTGGCTCTTGGCATGAAACAAGTCCAAAGAAGGGAGACCTCATTACACCCCTTTACCTCGGCAGCAACAGACTTCCAGGGGCGGGTTTCAGTGGACTGCATCTGACACGGATGGTGGTCGATCTCCCAGAACTGCAGGACTGGGTCACGTCGTTGGACCTGCAGAGCAAGCCAGCCCCCGGTGGGGGCAGAAGTCACCCACCTGATTCACTGGAGAGTCACTAAGTGAGCTCAACATGGAACGGTTCCCTTGCTGGGGAAGTCAGGACTTGGGGGTACACAGGTGTTGGTTTATACACTGAGAGAGTAGGGATCAGGGCGATCTGGTCAAGGGAAAGGCACCGGTCCAGGACAGGTTAGCCTAGGCATAACACCGGAGTCTCCTAAGGCAGGAAGGGAAGTCAGCCACAGAGAATCCCGTGTTTCTCCCTGCCTCCGGGGCAGAGCTGCCCCAATAGTACCCCAGAAGCTGGGATCAGTGAACTCCCAGCCTGCAGCTGTCATTGCTGGGTGAATCTGCTAGGCATCGGACATGTCCTGGCTTGATAAGTAGGTGGCTGGAGAGAGGGCTGCACCAGAAATGGTGGAGGGGCTAGGTTTCCCTTGAATCGGCCTGTCTCTCATCTTCACCTATAAAAGAAGATCACGTCCGGTATTCCCAAGGACTCCGGGTGGAAAAGTTCAGCTGGGGAGGTGATTCCATCCAGAGTCATATCTGTTGTCACCCCTGCCAAATTAGAGCTCCTAATTAGTTGTCACTAGTAGCATGAGCCGGCAACCACTTCAATTCTTTCAATACCTGTCAACACCCAACCTTCTCCATCTCCTCACATCCCTGACTGGCTCATGAAAGGGTGAACAGAGATTTGTCAGAGGCCCCAGGGGGAACTTGGAACCCCAGGATGGAATAGAAAGCAGAGGTCAAGAGGGCGGGCCCCTCATCCGGGGCCTTTTTACCTCAGAGCCTGGTAGCCTCACTCTTACACACGCACGCACGCACGCTCAAACAGGCTGGAGCGGCTGGGTCACTCACCGATAAGACGGTCGGCGAGGCTGACAGGCTGCGAGGACACTCCAGCCTTGTAGCCTGTCACCTCCGGGGGGATGATGACTGCCTGGCAGACGTAGGCTGTGATGGATTTGGAGAAACCCGACTCACCCTCAGGAATCCGGAGGTCAGTGACATTGTCGGCACACACGGACATTTTCTTACCCTGGATTGGGGGACGTAGGGAGGAAGGAGTGGGAAGGAGTGAATGGTCACACGATTCCCAAACAGGAAGAGGGCGCGTTGCTTTCGCATCTGAAATTTCAGCCTTCCAGTGGTATGTTGCCAGGGAGTGACTTCATCCCAGATCTAATTACAAGACACTTTTTTTTTTTTTTTTTTTAAGCTAAAAATAAGGCCTCAGTGTCCTAGTTTCTGGAACTCTGGCCCAGGGGTCGCAAGCCTTTTTGTTTCCTCGGAGTCACGTGGGAGGCTTACATGAGCAGGGTTGTGATGGTGGCAGAGGACCCGGAGCTCTAATCTACCGGCCCACCAGCTAAGGGTCTTCCTTCTCCTGGCCAGTTTTCTAGATAGATACTGAAATATATAACTGATTCCCTGGAGTTTTTTGAACATCTGGCTTGGTTCACATTTCCTCTCTGTGTCTCCCTTGGTCTTGTCGTGAGAGCACTTTCCAGACAGAGATTCCCAGCAGTTAAAACAGACCCCACAACTAGCCCCGCTCTCTGCCTTGAGATAGGACACCTTAGAAATAACTGGAACCCAATCCACTAAAAAAGAATGTACCGAGAGGAAAGTCTATGTTTATGTAGAGAACATGACAAGAAATAAAATATTCTGTAACAACCCTCACTGTAGAGAACTCTGGCAGATGGTAAGAATAAGACTCCTTCTTCCTGGAGATTTTGTAATAGAGGAAATATTGAGATATTATTTCTTCAAAAATGTTAAATTTATGGAGTTTCAGTATATAACTTGTTTGCCAGCATAAAATCATTTGTTTCCTACTTTAAATTTAAGAGTACTAAACCAAAAGAATAAATACAAAAGCACTAATTCAAAAAGATATGTGCACCCCTAAGTTTATTGGAGCATTATTTACAATAGCGAGATTGTGGAAGCAGCCCAAGTACCCACTGATAAATTAATGGATAAAGAAGATGTGGTATATGTAGACAATGGAATATTATTCAGCCATAAAAAAAGAATGAAATTCTGCCTTTTGCAACAACATGGATGGAGCTAGAGCATTATGCTAAGTGAAATAACTCAGTCAAAGACAAATGCCATATGATTCTACTCATATATGGAATTTAAGAAACAAAACAAATGAACAGAGGGACAAAGAGAGAGAGAGAGAGAGAGAGAGAGGGAGGCAAACCAAGAAAGAGGCTCTAAACTATAGAGAACAGGCTGATGGGGGGGGGGAGGTGAAACAGGTGATGAAGATTAAGGAGAGCACCTGTGATGAGCACCAGGCGATGTATGGAAGTGCTAAACCACTATATTGTACTCCTGAAACTAATGTAACATTATGTTACATTATGTATAGTAATTATGTTAACTATACTGGAATTAAAATTAAAAGCTTAATAAAATGTTTAAAAAATGGAAGTGTACTAAGCACTTACAATTTAAGATTTTCAATATTCTAAATTTATTACAAATGAAGTCATGTCAATTGCTAAATCTAGTGATTCTTAGTTTATTTTTTAGATGGTAAGAAATAAGGGACATGAGAACAGAAAGAAACCTTTGCGTTATGGTGAAACAAAGAGCTATTTTGCCTTTGAACTGACAGCAGGGTGACAGTACACAGAAAACATTTCTAGAAAGAATAAAGGGACAAAGACCAAAAAAGGCAATCTCCAAATTCCCTGTCTTCATCTCTCTCCCCACTCACTGAATGAAATTTTTGCTACCTGGGTATTGCTTTAATCAGTCTCAGTTTTTGAGTTATCACTCTTTGGAAGCTTCATTTGAACTTCTTCAAAGACTTGTAAAAACAAGATAGAGACATGCATCTCTAATCTTCCATAGATTATTTCTTTTTTTGCTGTTAAGACATAATTGCTATACAACATTGATTAGTTTATTTCTTGGCATGTTCTCTATATAAACACAAATCAACTTTTTTGCATGCTCCAGAAGGTGGTAGAAGATGGATTGTGTGTTAAGTGAGGTTTCACTGCCACACAGGGTCACAGACTAAAGGCTCAAGATGCCCTTTATTTTGTAACAAAGTGCCATAGTGCTGTGATTACTCTTTACCTTTCTGTCTTTGACTTTTGTATCCAACACACTTACAGCAACACTAAACGGCTAAAGGTAACATTCTTTCCATATCCTAGAAAGCCTTTCACATTACTTTTTAAAAAACTGTCCACAAAGGTTCTTAGAGATGAACTACATACAGTTTATTTTATGCAGCCTTTGGGAAACAAATGACAAACAAATGATTAGTGAAGACTGCTCTTTAAAGGGAAAAAAAGATCTTCCTCCGACATTGTTTTTATATATTCCTTTAGAAGGAATGAAAGTCGGGTAGGAGTAAATGAATATCTCAAACACCTTTATTTTCCTAAATGTTTATAATCCAAATGATTTAATTTTAGAGGAAA